>CM040186.1:37715836-38148336 GCA_022606455.1 Callitettix versicolor | reverse complement strand
ATTTAACACTGACCTACACTAATCAAAACGATACTAACTTTTACTTGAAATATGTCTGTAATGCAAATTATCAATCAAATAAGACAGTTTAATTAAGCCAAAAATTAGAAATGTAATATCTAAGATGACATAATCAAAATAGTTCACTTCATAATTCATAAATTACGCACACATACACACACACACAAACACATATATAAGATGTGTACATCAACAAAATAACTTTTCTTTATTGGATTTAAATAATAACAATATTTACTATAGACAATTATTACAATAATGATATTGATTCAAACATTTCATTTAACATTTCATTATGACTAACAAAACATGAATTCAGTTCAACTGTTATTATTTATCTAAGATCACTATACTGAAGTGCATAACATATAATTTGTCTAATTCGCTAGTATATTTATAATCTACCTGATTATTTATTCTCATAAATGTGTAATAAGGATTATTTGATCCTTCATATACTATATTTAAATGTTTGGTAATTTATATGGATTAGGCCTACACATGGAATTAACAAAACTAAAGCTAACAAATGTTTTTATTCATTACTTTTTATTTGTGTTATTTAACACTCTTCTACTTATTTTTATTTATGCCATTGGCCTAGACTCAGGTTTGGAGAGCATGTATTTATTCTAACACACACGCGTGCACGCACACACACACACACACACACACACACACACACACACACACACACACACACACACATTAACTGATCAATATATATTTATTGTGATTCCTTACAGTCCTAGCTAATTTCGGGTCATGGCATGATCGAGCTGGCACCTCGCATTCAATATTTATATGTTCATTCAGATATGAGACTGATACCGAAAAAGTCAAAATGAATAAATTATTTTATTTATTTTTTTTAAAGAAAATTGCAAACTATTAAATCATATGATCTATTCAGAGAATTTAGTTCATTTTTATATTGTAATTTAAAAGAAATTACAATATATATAGAAATCCCAAAGAGAGCAGGGATAAAATGGACGGAGGAGCGGAAGAGGATCCATGGGGACAGGATGAGGGAGGTGTGGAGGATTAGAAGGAGCAAGACATGAATCGGAGTGCTTTGCGTGATCCAACAGGGTCTATACGCAGATAATAATAATATATAAATAATTTAAATAATTTCAGTTGGTTTGATATTTTGAAGGATAGTTAAAAGTTAGATTAGATCATAAAAAAGTCATTAAAATTCACTGCCTACAGTATTGGTTTTATCTCACACAATTAGTAGCATTTATTTATTGTATTTAGAGCTTGTATATGTTGAAATTGCTATAAACGATATTTTATTATCATTTTTTAACTAAAATTTTCACTTTTATTAAATTTTCTGCTTGGAAATTCTCTTAATGTCATAGAACTCTTCAGGACCAATGCTTTACAATCAGCGTCCTCCAAACTACTACTACAACTAACGCTTTTGTTTTCCAGATTGGAAATTAAAAATGTCCTCTGTGATTTATACTGGTTTTTTGGTACTACTTAGGCCAAACTTTCCATATTTTTTATTTTGTGATTTAAAATAAAATTTTATTTTAAAATAAATTCCTACTTCCTAAATTTAAAATTTGTTAAAATAACTTTTTTCTTTTATTTATATTCTATAGTTATGCAAATTAAATTAATACTATCAATAAACTTTCGGACATACCTTGTGTATGTAGCAACACGTGGTAAAGCAAGCATAAACTCCAACTTTTTTTTACTACTTATTTACATTTGTCAAATATGAATGATTTTGACATGCTTACATTTAAATATTTCATTATCCTGACTTATTTCTCAATATGTGATGTGTACATAATTGAGTATTCTTATATCTAAATATGTCTACATAAGTCATTGTTACAATGTCTCACAATTTAAATTAATGTCTGTTATAAATGTAATAAACCTTTAACCTTATTACATAATAAAAGTAATAGGTGTTTAGGCTATCTGCTGTGATGTCAGTGCTTAGTGAATTTACGAGCCACGATTTCAAACATATATTGTTTACATTTTTGAAATCATTGATATAGCTTAATTATCATTTTGAATTATGAGCTGTTGCAGAATATACAATGTAAAACAAACAGGCATCAACAAATCAGAAACAAAAGTGGGCAATACCTGTACCACATTAAAACTAATCAGAGTGAATGTTGCCTTAAGAAAGCAAAAGTATTTTTTAATTTTTAATGCAAGAAGACTATTTTTGGAAAGTGGAATGATTCTATAATGTCTGAAATTCAATTCTAATACAGTCGACCTTGATTATAATGTCCTCGGTTATAGCGCTATTTTCATAATGTCCCCAATATTCTATATTAAGTGTACGTGTATTTTAGGCTCGGTTAAAACCCTTTGTGAACTCGGATACAATGCTGCCATGCTGCTGTTATAGTCCAACCACTTAGTAAATGGCCTGCACGAAAATTTGTCGTACATGTAGGAGAATTCCACTCCAGCTCCCTCAAACAATTCAGGGACACAGAGTCGGCCAATCTGAGTCTACAAACTGTTACTACTCAGTGATAATGAAGGAAAAGGGAGGAGCTATGATGAAAGAGTGGGGACATGACCTCTCACTTGCACATTTTTTCTCTCTGTCCCACTGGTGCTCTTAGCAGTTATCTAAGCTGCTGACCTATAACCACTCTCACTAAAATACAATTTTTGTTCTATTTTTAGAATAAAGGTTAAAAATAGAAACGGTCCTTTTCTTAGAATTTTGTTGCTGCCTAAACAAACAATGTAAAATGTGTTGTTCCCACATTCTCTCTCACACATACATACACTTTATACGCCTTAGTGGGGGAGGGGAACATCAATCTCACGAACCCTCACAACAGTGTACACACTATGTTGCATGTATACATAATAGACTATACAGTACTTATTTTTCTATTAGTTTTAACTAAAATATATTTCAAAATATGTAATATGTGTAATAAAATAGACATTAATTATGTAAACAGTACAAAGTATGCTTTTCTTTCACTACATATAGTATTTCTGCCATTTACAAACTCGTTTACTGTAAACTCAGTTACAATGCTATCTCGTTTACAGTGCTGATATACGTTTTGTCCCTTCAACCGCGTTAACTGTAGTTATTGAAAGATAGTACAAAATATTTTAAGTGTTAAAGTAAAAACTAAGTAAATATGAGTAATATGAGTATTTAAACAAAACAAAAAAATAAGGACATCTAGAATAGACATATCGAACTTATTCTTATCGAACTCAAAGACTACAAGTAATATCCTTAAAAATTAAAATATTTTAAAAAGACATATTGTATAAAGAAGAAAACCTTAAAAATTAACTATTTATATAATTGTATTCTCCTCTTTTTTAAAAAATATATAACTATGTCTCAGCCAGTACAATCACCCCGACCCAAGATAAAAGAGGTGTATAATTTGGATAATGAAATTATAGAACACTTTAAAGATTAAGGAACATTTTTAAATTACAATCCGAAAAAAGCCGAAATATTCAGCTAGGGGAAAGTGGACTTACTTGTATAAATATATATGTTTAGTAGTAGAAGACTGCCACTCAACTCCTCGTAGAACATGTGATATTTCCATATAATGATCATCAACAACATTGGCAAGATGGTAGGTAGGGAAGCCATCCGTCTTTAATATGATGGGATCTCCTTCATTAGATGCTACATCTACAGAAATGTTACCATACACAATATCATTGAATGTTTCTGTTCCTGATGGTAGCTAAAAATAAAATACAAACAAGTATGGTTATTTTAGCCTGAAAATGTTTACTCTTTATGTATTATATATAGTTGCAGGTATTATAAATTTAGAAAATAAGTATTTCTGTTTGTTTCTGTATTAAGGTAAGAAGCATATGTAGATTGTCATTTCTTGTGCAAATATTACTATTAGAATGTAGAAAAAGCTGTTTTAGTGTATACACTGTTATAACTCAATGTAATATAGCATTTTCTCCCATTTTCTTAAATTTAAAACACATTTTTCTTTCTATGATACAAATAAAAATGTTTTACTGTCATCTTTATGAAAAAGCAATTTTAGAATAGTGATACATGCAGCAACCCTAAAAAAAGAGAACTTTACTAAAAATAAGAAATATTCTTATTTAGGTACAGTATAAATTACAGTATAAATGAAAATATATATGTTTTTTTTAATTGTTAGTAATGATGAGACAAAAACTTAAATCTTAATCAAACTTGTTAACTTACCTTAAACCGAACACATTTTTGAACTCCTTTATCTAAGTTTTCTTTCACTTTGTCAGGACTTAAGTTGCGGCATCTATTGTCATACCTTGGAACTTGTCTGGTCCTTAATGCTTCTCGTCGAAGAAGGTCTAACCTCCTTTCAGTACAGAAACAGTAATATGCAGAACCATTATTCACCAAATTCTCTGCTTCAGTTCTGTAACAAATGGTTTGAAAACATGTTAATTTCTTTTTAGGTAAGGGACACTTTTTAAAAAAATTTCAATTTTATGGTAAACTCTAGTACTACTGCTTACTTGTATAAATCAACCCTCTTGGACTGCACATAGGGGCCATAACCTCCCCCAGCTGAAGGTCCTTCATCTGATACTACACCAGCCCATTCAAGATCTCTCTCCAACTGTTCTAGAGCACCAGGAATGATTCTAGACTGGTCTGTATCTTCAATACGCAAAATAAATTTTCCTCCATGTGATTTAGCAAACATATAATTATAGAGAGCAGTCCTTAAACCTCCAAGATGTAAGTATCCTGTTGTAAAACTTTGTTGTAAATAATATTACAGTATACAAAATTTAAAACTTAATGGCCTACTACAATTAAAAATAACCTAAAAATCTACACAAAATGTCATATTATAGACTTGGGTGAAACAATGAACAATTGCAAAAACTGTTGACAGTCATGTAGCTCAATGGAACTAATTATGAAAACAACTAGTTATTAACAACTAGCAGTCAACTAAGTTATCTTGATACAACCTATATTTTCAAATTAGGAAATGGAAATTTTAGTTACAGCTCAGATACTGATGATGATAAAAATTGTTTTCCCCTGAATTTAATGATTTTTCTGAGTAAAACAGTTAAAAAATGTTTCACATCTCAAAAATATAGTTTTTTGTATCAGCAAATAACATTCTAAATTCAAGCTACATGTTTTTCTTTTATTACCTCAATGTGTAATAAATTGGTTTAATGGAGTTTATATAATATACATTACATAACTCTATCCAACCTGTACACTACAATAATGGGTAAAACTGCACTTTTGGGACCCATGACAATTTAGGTAATTTTTGCACAAAAACACATTCTTTATATGCCCAATATTAATAATCAAAATGTAAAAATGGGTAACAACAAGAAGTTAAAAAAAATGAAAATAAAAGAGACAAACAGAACCACAAAATGACTAGCATGGGAAAGTAGGTAACATGTTCTTCATTGTGAATACAATTAAACTTTTTTTTTTTAAAAAAAAGGCTAAAGAACTTAACTAACATGGTTGTTGGATAGAAAACCTGACATGGTTGTGCTTCTACATAATAGTGCCTATTGCATTGTTAATGAAGAGAACAATATACTTTTTTTTTAAATAGAATTACGAATTTAACTAACACGGTTGTTAGGAGTAAAAACCTGACACAGTTGGGCATGAAAAATCTAACACGTTTTTTTATATAACTAGTATTGCATAAGTTACTAACCAAGTAACGACAGATTTTTAGAATACTAAGCATGGCTAAGTAGTAGGTTAATTGCTTAAAATCATAACTTACTGTAATAATTTTAACAGTTTGTAATAAGTAAACCTAATAACCCTTTTATAAACTAATAATAAATAAATTGACATGGTTCTCGTCTATTTTGTATTTCACTGATTTGACATAAGTTAACCTAAGTTAAACATAAGTTAAATTACCTGTAGGACTAGGAGCAAATCTCACACGAACGTTTCT
This sequence comes from Callitettix versicolor, assembly GCA_022606455.1. Lineage (NCBI taxonomy): Eukaryota > Metazoa > Arthropoda > Insecta > Hemiptera > Cercopidae > Callitettix > Callitettix versicolor. The sequence continues at coordinate 38,142,343 of CM040186.1, read as the reverse complement.
TTCAGTTGAATGTAACCTCACGCCTTTAAACCGAAGAAAATGATTTATAATAAACACTTTCACAAAACTTTTTATTATCATAGTTATAGTTCAACTGCATTAATGCTTAGTAAATAAAATAACCAATAAAAATAAATACATCGATTATCCAAGTGAATATAAGGTAAACTAAAATTTCCGCCTAGTAGAGATGTTCGTTATAAAATATAACGTATTAGGAAATGTACCCTAATATCAAACTATAACTGTTATCGCGTTATTAGATTATTGCTGGGACTCTGTTATTGCGATAACGTTTTTCTAGTAAATAAGTACAGTATGTGTGAAATTTCGAAGGTAGTGTGAACGTTAGACTTTTATGTTTTACTCACGCGCGGCCACCGACAGTCTATAGTTCAGTCAAATAATCCGGCCTGCTTGAAAATTTCTTGCTCATGTAGGAGAATTCCCCTTCAGCTCTCTCCAATAGTCCAGTGATTCAGTTGCCTATCTGTGTTTACAAACTGTTTAATGTTTATTTTTATCATAAACAGTAGTGAATACTGTTTATTCACTATCGCTGAGTAGTAATCGTTTACAGACTCAGTTTAGCAGATTCTGTCTCACTGGCTTGTTGGAGGAACCTGGAAGGGAATTCTCCTCCTAAGTGGCTGAACGGATAACTGCAATTTTTATCGTGCAAAAAACAACAAAATACTGCAATTATGGTTCACTACGATAACAGGCTAGCTCGATAATTTATAATAACTGCATGCTTAAATGATCTCCAAAGGCATTTTAATACCTCACTGAGTTACAGATATTGTTAATATGAAAGTATTTAAATAACAGGTTACGATAACGTAATACTACTCGATAACGAATTAGGATAACATAATACCAAAAAATAACAATAGGTTCCATTGCTACCGCATTGTTGCCTAGTGAAATATCATATGGCATTGAAATGAAATCGTTTTCTTTCCTTGTCAGCTGTTAAGCGAAAGCTACAGATGTCACGTACAGATGATTTCACTTTGCAGGTTACGAGTTACCTACCATGCGCAGCGCAGAGCATTCATAACACTTTTGTCATAATACAGTTTTATGTCAGGTTTTTTGTGAGGTGTATGGTCATTTTGACCTGTGATTTATGAAAATGGTACGTATTTATTATTTTAAAAATGTTCTTTTAATTTAAAGAACATATTGCGTTCAAAGCAAATTCTCCTTTTCTAGTACCAGGTGCTAGAGAGTAAAATATTTTGTTTTCATTCATCATACCTAACTTTACCAAGTATGTTATTTTTGTTATGAAATGTTTCAGCATAAATTAAAGCTCTCTCAGCGAGATAAAGTTAAGAAATTTATAGCCTTTACACAAACAGGAGAATCAACAGCAATATTTTGTCTTTCTCAAAATGACTGGAAACTTGAGTTAGCATCAGACAATTATTTTCAAAATCCGGATGTTTACTACAAAGAACCAAAAGTTACTGTAGACAGAAAAAAGTTGGAGCTACTCTTTACAAAATATAAAGGTATTTATACAAAATAATTATGTTATCAAAATTAAGATATATAGAAGTAGTAATTGATGTCAACATTATGTACATAACCTATAAATTTAGCAGTAGATTTATACTAAACTGTATTTCATCAATAAAAATGGTGTGTAATTACTTCATATAAAGTAAAAAAGTCTTAAATTAAAAGTACTTAATGTTTTAGGTTATATTTCATTTGCAACTAAGCTACAGTAACTTGTAATTATCTATAATTTCTTTTTGTAAGCAGTATTATTATAGGCAAACACATTAATATGTTTTCCGAAAACTGTAAGAACTATGTACTCATAGCAAATCTTTTTAACTGAACCTTTACTTGTTTCAGTTTAATGGTAAATTATTTTTATATGTGTTAAGTCTAATATAAACTTTTAAGATTAAATAAACCCTTAATATGTTGTATAAAGGTATTGTTCTGCAACAGCATGACCAATAATAATTTATTTTTTATTCTCTAATAATAATTTAGAAAATAAACTCTACTTGTTTTTGTGTATTTATTTATTTATATTCGGAGCTAAAAGTATTTTTCATTGTATCTATCATTGAAAACTCAAAAAATGCCATCAACTTCTAATACCTACATACATAAAGTTTTTTCTTTTAGTTCAGAGGTAAACAATTTTTTGTGCTTTCAAAAATTGACAGTGTGGCATTTGTTTTTTAAATCAGTATCTTATCAAAGATCTTTGTTAATTTAGATTTATGAATATTTTTTTATTAAAAAAAGAGTGTTTCAGTAAAATTGTGTATACTTTTTATAAATACTATACTTTGTATATCTTAACTTTAACTGTAGGGCCTACTTTAAAAGTCAGTGTTAATAAAATAGTACAAAAATACTATTTACATGTATAGCACTGATACATATATATATATATATATATATATATATATATATATATATATATATATATACAAGTAATTATTAAACAGCCTCTACTCTATAGAATGTATACAACATCATGTAAATAAAGGCTCTTAATTGGTGCTGTCCCATCAGATATTACGAGTACATAATATACTATAAGACATATTTATTAAATTTGTTTACGTAATATGTATATACAGAAAGTATGTAAATTCAATGGATGAACAATATGTTTTCAATTATTGATCAAAAGAGTTCAGCGTTTGTAACAGACATTTATAACATAGCTTTCGATGTGCAAGTTACTAGGGAGGTAGAGGGGGAGTTATACCATGCTCATTGGTAAGGGGGAGTTGTTGGCTTGACATTAGTTCCTTTAATGGCACAGATGTAACCAAAACTGTAGTTTTACAGATCTGTAATTGTTTGCCAGCATTCTGTGTTTTTATTAATAAATTGTTAATTAAATTCTGATTTGTCCAGTGCTAGGCTATGCTTTGTTTAATGTTACCTTATATTTTGTGTTCAGTAATTATTGTAAATAATTATAGTTTTTGATTTATATATATATATATATATATATATATATATATATATATATTAAAAATTAATTCTTTCCAAAATATGTTATTACAAACAGACAATTCTGGAACAGAGTTGAAATTAAAAGTGTTAGCTCAAATTCAAGAGTTAAAATCCAAGATATTAGCTCAAAATAAGTTCAAACAGGTTTTAAAAATAAAAATAGTTGTAACTAAAATTTTGATCGTTTTATGTATAACTCAGCCAATTGTTTATGTAGGCGCAAAGTCAAAAAGGCTTTTTTCTGTTTTGAATGTATAGTTATGAGAATACATGATATGATAACAGACCTATATGAGTTTTATTGACTTAAAAAATGAATGTAGCATTAAGTCTTTCTTTTAAAAAATTTCAAATTCTTCTAACATGGCAATCCCTAGTTTTAAGAGTATGAGATGCATAATCCTTAAAGCTTCAAAACAAATTATTTTTTTTATCTGTCTTAACATTTTAAAACTTTTTGGACTTCTTATTTGTTTGTATAAACTTATATCTTATATTAGTACTACTTAAACCATTTATAAAGTAAAATCCAACATTAGTAACTGAAGTCACTTAACTTATTTCTGGAAATGACTATAATTTTTCCAGATCCTGTAGAGGCAGACAAAATGACTGCTGAGGGAATAATGAAATTTTTAGATGATTTGAATTTAAGTCCAGAATCCAAACTAGTTCTAATAATAGCATGGAAGTTCAGAGCTGCTGCCCAATGTGAATTCACGAGAGAAGAATTCATGACAGGAATGACAGAGCTTGGGTAAGTTACGTTTTAGTCATTTTCTCACTATATAAAGTAAGTCTTAAATGCGACATGAAGTTGCATGTAGGTTTTTTATGAAGTAAGTTTTAATTCAGCATAAAGTTGCATGTAGGTTTTATATGAAGCAGGTCTTACATGCAGCATGAAGTTGCTTTACATGTTCTCCTGTCAGTGCTAATTCTGGGCACCGTGAAGCAACATTTGTGACCTGGTATCACTATTATGACATATTTGTTCAGGTTAACAAGGAGGGACTGGTTGAATGAATGGTGTGGAATCACAATCCTCATGGAGGAATGTGGCAGATGGACACTCTCACAGAGAATTTCTGGGGGAAAATAGTGGATGTTGTAAAAGGGTTCCAGAAAATAAGTTCCATTTGGTAGACTAATAAAAACAAAACTAATACAGATATAGAAACTCTGTTGCAAAAAAATCTACAAAACTTAAAACTATTTTTCTACTTAGCTCCTAACATTTTGTAGGCACTTGTCATATTGTGGTACAAGTTTTTGTATGCCTTGTTTTTAAAATGTTTGTGTTGTAAACCATGTAGTAACGATGTTCTTTGTGCTTATCATTATTGAAGTTTTGATGATCAAGGAACGATTTCAGCTTGTAAAAGAAATAGAAACGTAAGGGGTGAGGTCAGGGCTGTATGGAGAGGAGGAACTGATGCCAGTCAAAGTTCTATAAGAAGTATCAAGTCGCGTTCGTAGTGTGAGGTCAGGCATTGTCATGAATCAAAACAATACTGTTTGCGAGCATTCCTTAACACTTATTCTGTATTGGGTGATGAATTTTCCTAAGCGTCTTACAGTAATCATTTGTATTGACTGTTTCAACAAGCTGTAAAAAATCTACTAGTAGAATGTATCTGTCCCAAAACACATTGCATATGATTTTTTGAGTTGTCAAGATTTGCTTGACTTTAATCTTGGCTGGTGACAAATTGTGCATCTTTTCCATCATTTCATAAACAACTCAAGCCTCATTCCCTGTCTGGGACCTGAATTAATATCTGACTCAGAAAATCATCACTGTCTTTATCGTTACACAAAGTTTTTCAAAAGTGCAGTTTAAAAAAAACAGTTTCATGAAGAAATGATCTTAAAATTTGCAGAAATTCCATCAAAAAAGCAAAAATTTTAAACTTATTGTTCTTTTTAATCTTTTCTTCTACTGCATGAACCAGTTCATCACTAACCAAAAAATGGATGCTTATTTTTCATCACTGTGCATTTGATTACAATCCTTCATTGTCATATCCATCTCCGTACCATTAAATTATCCATTGCAATTTCTCCACAAAATTGGCAGATCTGTCAATGAATGTCAAATAGTTTAGTGTTCTTTGCATTTAGAAAATGAAAACTACAGCTCTTATCTCATAAGCAGTGGGATTTTCAATCAACTTTGCTGTTCTAAACAAGCACTACAAAGCATAAATAACAAACAGTGGTTTCAAAATGGTGTCATCTGCTACTTGTCTCAGGACAACTATGCCATATGCCAAACTTTGATCACAGCTCTGTCATGGCAAGAAATAGAAAAGGAACTTATTGTATAGATGTACCTTGGACAATACTTTTTTGTAAAGGAGAATTTTTTTTAATTTTAGAAATATAAATTATTTTTTAAATTCAATAAAAGTCCCTTTGTTTTTGAAAGTACTATCTATTTATTATTTAATTTATATTTGTAAAATTTAAAAATAAACAATCAGCCAGAAATTTAGTGCATGGAATTTTTGTAAATTATTTTCAAATAGCAGTTTGTCAGTATCTTTTTAATATTGTTTTCATTGCCTATATTTTTTGTGTACACTTGCACCCGTATCAATTATTTTTTTTAACAGTTTAAAATATGTTTTTTTGAAGGTGCTAACTTTTAATAACAATGAATATTATATTAAAATCCAAACAGTATTCTTAGAAATTCCACAGTGAAAATGTTTGATGTCTTACTTTTAAATGTGTTTAATGCAGACCAAGTAGGTTTGTTTAAAAACTGTAAACAAATTTCATTTTGATTAAAATTAACTTTTTCAACATTATTTTCCAAAAGTTGGCAACACTAGTTTATAGCGCAAAAATGTTGTGCTCAAGTTTTCTAGTAGTATTTATTCTGAATATTCATGTTGAGGTGTGGAGAGAAAGTACGTCCTCAATTAATGTTTCTTTAAATTTGATATAGAAATATTTCAATATGTGTATTTACAGAAATTCTGTATGACTTTTGGTTCAAACAGTGAGATAAACAGTATAATGGTAGCTGCTACCGATTATATAATATTTATTTTTTTAAAAAAGGATTATAATATTATAAAAAACACAATTATTATTATTTTTAGTGTGGACAGCGTAGAAAAATTAAAATCCAGACTCTCATCCTTAGAAACCGAATTGAAAGATCAGTTGCGCTTTAAGGACTTCTACCATTTTACATTTAATTATGCGAAGAATCCAGGTCAGAAAGGTTTGGACTTAGATATGGCCATAACATACTGGAATATTGTTCTTCATGGAAGGTTTCGATTCCTTGATCTGTGGTGCCAGTTTCTTCAGGTATAACATTATGTGTTATGTATAAATTTAATAAAATTTCAATAAATAACTTGTGCAAAGAGACTGCATAAAATCTCGAGAGAGTTAAAAGCTAAACTCACCTTAGCGGTTTTCAAAATTTATTTTATTTATTTATTTATTTTTAGTGCTGAACTATAAATTTTAAATTTGCTACACTGGCTTGAGTTAAAATCTTCATTTATATCCAAAGTTTGAGCAAAATCAAATTAACTTATTTTTTGACATTTTAAAAATTTTTTGTCAATAACTCCTATACCAGATTTTTTGTAAGGAGTTAGGGATTACTTTTTATTGTTTGAGTATTAATAAATCTGTGGACCCTGTTGGCTAAATCAAACTTATCCCCTATAAATCTAATGTTAATAAAAGATACAGTTTACTCCACTATTTGTTAACGCAAAATTATGTTTGATATCATATTTAAAAGGTTATGTATGTGAGAATGTGGTTTAAATTTTGTGTATATTTTTTACTAGAAGTCTTTGGTATATCTTTAAAAAGCAAACAGTATATCAGTACACAAGACATTTCAAAATTAGATATTAAACTTAATCTTATCTTAACAAATGGCGGAGGTTTCATTAACATTAGTTTTGGATTTAATATCGCTGACAAGGTCCCTCAGGCTCTTAAAGACTACATTTTAACTATGGTTTGATCAAAATCAGTAGAATAAAAAAAAATCAAATTTTTGTTTATTTTAAAAGATTTTGATCAAAAAACATTTGTTAACTACACAGTAAATGAGCCAATTAGTCTTCTGCAGTTTACAGAGATACACACGCACATAGATAGACATTAAAATAAACACCATATTTAATTCACAGTGTCTGAAAATAAATATAAACAAATCTTCAAATCAATTTTTTACATGATCACCATATTCTTTTTTTAGGCTTTACTTTGTATAGTGAAAGTAAAAATTTGCAAAATAACTAAACGAAACAGCATTATTTCTGATACAGGTCATTTTATCATGACAGAGTCATGATTTTTTAAAAGTTTTTTAACACTAATCATTTTTTCATTATTGTGTTCATGTTTTCATTGTTATTATGTAGATCATAAGAACAGAAAATTAATTGGTCATGTCTAACTGGTTTAACTTTTTGTCATTTAACTGGTTTAGTTTTGAGAAAATATTGTGTAAGTTAAAATATAAAATAATATGTATTTTTACTTTGGACAAGAAGTCAAGCAGTGATCCAGACATGTTATTACAAGTCACCGTTAAGAAAAGCTGCGTTGTTTATGTTTTCTTCCCTCCATGTATCATAATCCATTATCCATTGCACTGAGACGGTCATGTCTCAGTGATCATATTTCTGTCAGACAACTTGCACATTTGTTCTTTGCACCATACTAAAAAACTGTATTACACTGTTATGTATTGTGAATGTTGTTGAAAATAACTTAATTATTTCATAAATAATATTTTAATACAAAATTGTTTAAAATGTTTGTATTTAAATTTCTTAGTAAATGTACATTTTTGTTGTACATAGTGATATTGTTGTGGTTTTGGCATTTACCTGGTTGTATTAACGATTTTAGTGCCATGGACTTGTTTACATAAATGCTAATTTAAAATTTGTTTATTTTTGGACATATTTAATGTAAATAATATTTTCAACTGGACATTGACTCTTGCTAATCCGGTGCTGTAGTGTGACTAGATCGGACGGAATTAATGAAATCGTCAGATTTCTGAAGGATAAGAAACAAACTGTAGAATGAATGTAAAAAGTCATATAGTATTATAGTGAATATTTGTACAGTAACTTTTTACAAGATAAAACTTATAATGATGACATACTTCAAGTACACAATGACAACTAAGAAAAGGTTACAGTACAGTACATAAAAATAAATCTAAAAATTAAATATGGTATATACAGTATGTATGAACAATACAGTATTACACTATGTAGCAGGTGAAAAGTTTATAATGCTTTTTGGTACTGTATTAAAATGAAGTTTTAACACATTTTTCTGTAGACTCTTAAAATAAATGCTTAAAGTACAAGTAAGTCTGTCTCTTTCTTGCATGTCCAAGTATAAAGCGCCTCTTCTACTATGGAACTTGCCGTATTTAAAAAAAATTCTTACACTGGCAGATGACTCATTTTTGAAAAACAGCTCGATCTTGTCCTTGTCCTGTTTCATATTATGTATTGTTGGGTGGCCAATATTGTAATCTCTAGATAAATGAGCTAACTTGAAAACATTATCCAAACGTTTTATATAGTGTTCACTGTATGTTAAAAATAACAATACTGTTGGTCATTTAGGCAACTCATAGAATTCACCTATCCGTCAGCTTCCATCCAAACCATATACTGTTTATTTATAGTGGGCTAAGCCCTCCACTCAGCAAATACAGGTGAACTCTAAGCGAATTGCACAGAAAAATCAATATCCAATATGGGATTGAAACCCACTGGCTAAGTATAATGCCTTAAACTGCTGAACTATTTGACCAATTTGAAATATTGACACTTTAACCAGTCTCATAAGCTGTTCTATTATTAATGATTGTTTATGTGGAACAACTGATTATTTATCACTTCACATTTTTTTTTTTTTAGATTTTTGTAAAATAATTGCCAGAGCTAAAGAATGCTGCGATTAGATTTATATGAAGCAGACATTAGGTAAAACCAGACTTTGGCACTGAAAGGGTTACATTAAACTTAGTTTATTATTTTCATTTAATATTGTACTGTAGGTAGATATTATCTGGAAAAATTAACTTTAAATGCAGCCCCAAATTGGTTCAGACTCTGTACTATAATATTAACCACAATTTGGGTGTTAGGTCTACTATCTATCTTATGTAAACAAGTTACCACTTACTGGTTTTAATTATATGATTTTTTTTATATATTTAGGAGCATCATAAAAGATCTATACCGAAAGATACTTGGAATCTATTGTTGGATTTCGCTCTAGCAATAAATGATGAGATGACCAATTACGACGAGGAAGGCGCTTGGCCTGTATTGATCGATGATTTTGTCGAATGGGCTCAACCGTTGATAACGCAACAGCAGAAACCTCACAGCACTCAAGTGTAACATACGAACGTGAGCGAAGTGAAATTAGTGTGTGATGAATATTGTTGGCTCTGCTAAGAGACAACCAAACAATCAATGAACCAGATTTAGTTAAAGTCGATGAAATAAAAACTCTCCTTATTTTGGGTTGTTTTCTCTATTGTATTTAAATATTTCCAGTGGATATTTTTAATTTACTTTCAAAAAAAATTAATTTTAACATGCATCGTTTTTTAATAATTGTTATTTTTTTTATGTGACCAAAGTGTTGGCCTGTAAATAATAGTGGTAGTGTTAACTCTCTTAATGCCTACTACTCAAGGTTAGAATAAATCTATTATTGATAACAATTCTTTGATTTCTATTTTGTTTCATTATCCTTTTTATCACACATAGCCGACAAATTTCTTTATAATCTACTTATAGAATTCCTAGGTTTGTATAGCTTGGTGGCTAGCTTTTGGCCCCTGTAGTAATGATATAGTGAAACCCCGCAATTCATCCCTCACCCAGCAGTTCACTAATGATTTGCCAATCTTAAGGATTTCCCAATCTTTCTTCAGCACATAGTATTTTTTTATCTGACAGTATATTTTTGAGTCACAGGGGCTTTTACAAAATGTAGAGTTTACAAAGTCCATTATGTAACAAATATTTACATTCCAATTAACAATGAATGGACACACCATTATTTATTATTGTTAGCCTATACTGTACGAACTGTAAATATATAATAAATCTTTGACTATTATACAGTGGGGCCTCAACTTACGAATTTAATTCGTTCCAGAAGTCGTTTCATAAGTTAAAAATTGTAAGTTAAGGCGCAATTTACATGTAAATTGCCTAATTCGTTCCACCATCCCAAACTCTCCAAATACAATTAAAATATATATATATATATAAATTTATGTCAAATATGGAAGAAATATGCATTAATAAAACACAGATAAACCTGAAATAAAAATGTATTAATTACACATAATATGTACTACATTACTTATATATAATACTAATAAGAAATAATGTACGTAATATAGTTTTTTACGTCTAAAGATTCGGATACGTAGCAAAGTTTGTGGGAGGAGGCAGCAGCGAAGGTTTTGGATATGGACAAGGTGATGAACATGGAGAGCTGAGAGAGAGCATACGTGCATGCATACACAGTGTATTAAAAAATAAAATTTAACACTAAGAATTGAAAGGAATTTCATAGTTTTTTTAATTTTTATGTGATTATTTTACACTTTTTAAAACTTCATTTTCTTTTGCCTTTTTGGGTTCACTTTCACCTTCCCCAGTTTCTTCTGACGTACGTTTGGTGAAATAATGGTCCAGCAACGATTGTTTTTGCCAATTTAAGAAGGCTTCTGAAATGCGTTAGGCAAATGCCATCAAAATGTGCAACTGCCCTATTCGTGAACACTTTTTCAGGGTGTTTTTTTTCGCGTCATTTTGTTAGTTGAGACACGTTTTGTAAATTGAAATTTTCATTAGTAAGGTCATTCGTAAGTTGAGGCCTTACTATATTTGAATTTTGGGTCAACTGAATTCTAACCAATCTTTGGTTGGATAATATTGTCGATAAAAATTGGAGCAACTAGAGTTTAAAATTTTACAATGTTTTTTGTTTTTCTATGAGTAGTTTTTAAAGTGTGAATACTTTATCTTTTAAGCAGTTTCAGATATCTGCATGTTGTTTTCACTATTGTTTTTCTTTTGAAAAGTCATATTTAACTCAACTATCACACACCACCTTTCTATTTTTTAAAGTTACATTCAAAATGGAGGACTATTTTTTTTTAACTAATCCTAAAATAGTTTCAACATAGAGTAGATTTCATGCATACATCTCCCTTTAAATTTCACTTGCATTTATGTGCATCTAATTCATATTATATTTCTGAAAATTTGTGTGTTTGTTTGTTTGTTATTCAATCAAGCTTTAACCACTGGACCAATTGAGATGAAATTTGGTAAGTATATTGTTTAAGTATCAGAGATACATATAGGCCTATTCCCGTTTTACAAAACGTCATTATACTACTTACCCAGCCCAAAATAATTATCAGTTTTTAGTTTTGTAACATCTGTTAACTATAGTTAGGTTTAATTACTGTTTACTGAACATGAGATTTAGGCACCTGAGATGGACATAGATCTAATCCCATTTTACAAATTTTAATCTATGTTTTATTTATTGCAAAATTATTGTTTTTAATGTTACATTTTCATCTAATAATCACAATCTGGTATTTTTCATTTAAGACTATTCAATGTTTGTAAAACAGAGTGCAGAATATATATATATTATATACAATTTTATTAGGATAATTTAATTGTAAGGTAGTATATATTGTTTGTGTAATTACATTATATGAAAAAATGGTAAGTATGCAGTGCAGCATCTATTGGAGTTTTCGATATTTTTCTTACTAAAATGCTTTATTATGTGCCCAAAAGCAAAAATCCAAAATATGAAAGCAGGAGAAGTACGATAAAAATCGAAAATAAAAGTGACCAACATAACCTCAAAATTGCTACCAGCGAAAATCGGTACCGTGTTGTACTGATTTTAGACGTATTTTTATTGTTTTACTGATCTACAGATCAGTAAAATAATAAAAATACATCTAACACGGGTTTGGATGATAGGAAACCCATTTTTTAAAAGAATAGTGCATAACCTAAGTGACATGGTTGTTAGGCCTAACACGGTGATGCGTGAAAAAACCTTTATATTTTTTTAAAGAATACTGCATATCCTAACTGACACAGTTGTTAGGCCTATCACGGTGATGTGTGAAAAACCTTTAAATTTTTTAAAAGAATACTAAGTATATTAACTGACACGGTTATTAGACCTAACACGGTGATGTGTAAAAAAGCTTTTATATTTTTTTTAAGAATACTACATATCCTGACTGATATGATTGTTGGGCCTATGATTGTGATGTGTGAAAAAAACCTTTATTTTTTTAAAGAGTATCCAAACCTTAACTGACACGGTTGTCAGGCCTAACATAGTGATGCGTGATAAATCTTTATATTTTTTTAAAGAATACTCCATAAGCTAACTAACATAGTTGTTAGGCATAACACGGTGATGCATTAAAAGAACCTTTATTTATTTTTTTCAAAAGAGTACTCCATAACCTAACTGACATGGTTGTTGGGCCTAATACTGTTATGCATGGAAAAAACTTTATATTTTTTTTAAAGAGTACTCCATAACTTAACTAACACGGTGATGCTTGAAAAAACCTTTATATTTTTTTAAAGAGTACTACATATCCTGACACGGTTGTTGGACCTATCACGGTGATGCGTCAAAAAACCTTTATATATTTTTTAAAAATACTAGGCTACATATCCTGACACGGTTGTTAGGCCTAACATAGTGATGCGTGAAAAATCTTTATATTTTTTTACAGAATACTTCATTAGCAAACTAATATGGTTGTTAGGCCTAACAAGGTGAATCATTAAAAAAACCTTTATTTATTTTTTTAAAAAGAGTACTCCAAACCTAACTGGCACGGTTGTTGGGTTAAACGGTGATGCAGGAAAAAAACCTTAATTTTTTTTAAAGAGTACTCCAAAACTTAACTAACACGGTTGTTGGTCCTAACACGGTAATGCATGATCTTTAATGTATATTATGATTGCGGGCAAAGCCGTGACGGGTAACAGCTAATCATATTATATTTTTGAAAGTTTGTTTTTGTTTATTTGTTTGTTATTCAAATACACTTTAACTACTGGACCAAATGAGATTACATTTGGTGTGAACTTGTTTTAGGTATCTGAGATAAACACAATACTATTCCAGTTTAATTATATAATAATGACTTTTTAATAATACAGTATTTTATTAAAATATGATATGATCCTGTTTTAGCGTATCGAGTAGCAAAAATTTATATGTCTTGGCCGAAAACCATAAATCGTATAATATTGTATATAGCAATATATTAAAATGAAATGACCTATTCTGATTTTGAAAATCGACTATAAATTTTATTTCTTACATTATAATTGCAGGCAAAGCCGCAACGGGTAACAGCTAGTCATATTATATTTCTGAAAGTTTGTTTTTGTTTATTTGTTTGTTATTCAATCACACTTTAACTACTGGACCAATTGAGATTAAATTTGGTATGAACACGGTTTAGGTACCTGAGATAAACCAGTTTAATTGTATAATAGTGACTTTTTAATAATACTGTCATATTTTATTAAAATATGACAGGACCCTGTTTTAGAGCATCGAGTAGCAAAAATGTATATTTCTTGGCCGAAAACCATAAATCGTATAATATTGTAAATAGAAATATATTAAAATGAAATGACCTATTCTGATTTTGAAAATCGACTATATTATTGCTTACATTATAATTGCAGGCGAAGCCGCAACGGGTAACAGCTAGTTATAAATAATTTTATTAACATATTGCTGTTTTACGTTAACATTTTTTTTACTATTGGTGCAAATAATGAAAAGAGCTTTTTGAATGGTTTAGCAGTTTCAAAGAACATTGATTGTAGAATGGGTTATAGATTTATTATAGATTATCATTCATTTTATTTCAGGATGAAACTTTAAGAATTTTTTTGCTGCCAAGAATTTTTTTTTATAAATATGCTTTGTAGTTTTATTTTATAAATAATCCTGTTATGTCTGATGTTATATGACATTAATCATCGCTTAAATACAATCAATTTTAATGCATTAATGAAAATTTGGAAAATATATTTATTATTTAATTTTTAGGTTTATGGTAAAAAAAACTATTATTTCTAACCTGTTTACGAGTGCACATGGCATGTCTGTGCTATGACACACACTACAAAGGAGTATACATTAAAACCAAAAAATTACCACAAAAAAGTAAAACATTTTTTTATAAAAAATGTTATAAATATAGTTTTTTTAACTCAGACGAATATAAAGATATAATTTAAGTCAAACATTTTAAAATGCAATTGGACAATATATTTGTTTTTAATTTCTCCCCTAGATGCTGGAGGAGGGCATGTAGATCATGTCAAAGTGTGTTTTTTGGTTTGAGGGGATAGTATAAATTGGCGGCAGGCTTATTTGCATATTGAGTTTTGGAGGGATGGGCAACTCTGTGCATTTTTATTATAGTGGATAGTATAGATTCTGCCCAACAGTATCGTCTACTGAGTTAGAGATGCTTACTTTAGTCTATGTCAATTGACTTTCAATCAAACACTCACTGTGTAAGCGGCCATTTAAAAAAATTATCAATCTCAAACAGTCAAGAGTATTCTGTAAAATTTTTTTTTTTAACAAAGTAATCATAATTTTGATAAACTGGGATGAAATGTTTCATTCATAAACTGGGATAAATATTCAAAAAAGAATATTGCAACTAATTTGTAATGACATGTTAAAACAAAAATCATTTCACAAAGCTTTTCAAATATTTGTTACTTTTTTATTTATAAATGCATGTTCTGAACACTTGTCAGTAATAAGAAAACTTAACATCTATTCCTTCATTGTATTAGTTATATATATATATATATATATATATATATATATATATATATATTAAAGAGCATAGCTTTAGATTAGAATCTATCCAATAAGATTATTTTATCTATATTTTCAGAAAAAAATGAAATCTTAATAGAATATAGTAAACCTAAAAGTGACCCACTAGACTAATATTTCAATCATTTGTTTTGCTATAAAACATTAGATTAGACCTATTTACTATGAAAGTTCAAATTTTCACATGTTACCAAGCATCAAAGATAACAAAAATGTTATATAGTTGAATGAATTTATGTTTTAAAGAAGCACTAGGGATGAGATTATCTGGTTGTGTTTATCTAAAGTTACAGCTTATCTGAAACGATTAAAAATAAGAAAAAGGATGTTTTTGTCATTTCCATGATGAGAAAAGTCATTTGATTTCAAAGTAGTGAAGGAATCACTTTTAACAGGCGTCACTGACTTCATATTGCTTATCAAATATACTAATCATCTATGTATCTCTCAACAACTTATCAAGTGCCAGAACTAAACAGCAGTATGGTGACAGTTTGTTTTATGATAAGCAAACAAGTAAAGATGCTTTGCAACCTTGATTGTCAGGCAACAATGTCAGACTTTTCTTTATATCATCGGACTTGTTTATAAAGTAAGGTTTTTGATTCATTTTTTTTAAAGAAAATTTGAAACTAGTACATTAGACTATCATGTTAAGTATGACTTTAAAGTACAGAGGTATTATAATATACAAATTTTTAATTTCTCTTTGTAGTGTTGTTAAATAAATTTTACTCTTGTATTTACATGTTTTAAGTTTTTAGGTAAAAACCCACTAATAATGACTCTTTACTGTTACAAAATGCCGGTGATAGGCAGGAAATGTCGTAGGCCTAACCTAATCATGTTCATTCACATCAGACATTTACATCATTCTATAACAGCTCATGACAACGTTATTCGATGTCTTAGGCCCTACCAAAAAAGATGTTTTATGGTAGTCCTACTTACCCGCGTCTTCGTTTATCCAAATGTACTTTGGTCCATTAAATCCAGATAATCGATTCCCTAGTTTACTGTAATTTAAAATAACACTGATTACATAATCATGTAGTAATTATGAAAACATACTCGGAATACAGGTCAGCACAAGATTTGAACCTGGCTGAGAAAAATCAGTGTGAGTGCTAAATACTCAACTAAAATTATTACTACGAGCTCGCTGTAACCATACATATGCTTCCAGCTCTCCTCAGAAGGAAAAATGTTCACAGGTTAGAAATCTATAAATGAACACTGTGAGTCACAACTTGATAGACAGGACTCAACTCCTGTACTAATCTCTATATAATAGGGTTTAGTCAAACTATTACAATTGCATTGTGTGTTTGTAAGTACAAAACATTTATTGTTTATTTAAGCTCCACATATTGATACAGTGAAGTGATAATTTTGTTTAAAATTACACTAAATAGTATCTGAAGAAATGGTGACAATTAAAATAAAATAATTAAATCATGAAACATGAAAATGAATTTTAAAATAACAGATACATTGGCATTATAAGTTTGATAGATTAGTTTTAGAAATATGTGTAAATGTTTTTCTAAATTCAGACAGAAAATATTTTTTAGATAACAAGTGTTACAAGTTTTGATTGTCAGAATTGTTAGTATATCCTTGCTTTAGTTTTGTACAAGTAAAACATTTGCCAACTTATGAGAATTTACTTTTTATTACAAGTTTTAAAGCATATTTTTTGTAAAAAAAAATAAAATTTTCCTTCTAGTTAAACACTTGTTACTTTTTAGGACAGATTGCTCATTATACAGTCCTCATGACTGTATTTTTTTCATTTTTACATATTTTTGTAAAATCTCAGGGATGATAAATACCTGTTAAAGGTAAATGTCTTTGTTTGGTATATATATAGTGTTACCAGTTTATGACCTCAGCTGATTGCTAGCCTCTTCATGACGATGTTATTCACTGTATGTTAACAATTTATTACAACACAAGCAAAGTTTTTATAAAGAATAGCCTAAATGTAATTTTTTTGAGATTTGGAAAATTACATATTGGATTAAACTTTATTTTTTTACTGCTAATAACCAATTTGGTTTCATAGTTTATTGCCAATGAAATATCATTTAAAAAAATATTATACAAAATGTTTGAAATAAACATTGCATAAACTTTTTCAAATGTTTTGTATCTTTTGATACAAACTTTTAGAAGAAACTTAATATGTAACATTTATACAAGACATGTTGGTTTCTTCAATACTTAACAAAAATTTCCATTTGAAAGCTATCAATAAGAAGTAGAAATAACTAAATCAGTGTATCAAATTTGAAAATAAAAAAATGTGGTTTATAAATAAATTTTAAAAAACACCAAAATAAACCTACCAGGAGATAGGATTTATTATTTGTTTTTTATTTTTTATTTACTCTATAACACAATTTTGTGCAAACTTTTGGTACACCGGCCATAGCCTTGTCTTATGAATTTTCATATGAATGAAATTTTAGAAAAATTTGATGAATTAAGTTTAAGAAATTACATCAATTATCCAGTTTTTATTAATTCTGATAGATTTTAGCTTTAGTATTTAAGGGCACAGTAACCAAAATCATTAGAATTGGATTTGAAAAAAATCAGTTTTCTTAATTTTTAGGGTTTTTTTACTAAAAAGAGTTTAAAACTGATTTTTAAAAAAATAAACCCACATCGATCATTTATAAAAATGATCATTTTATAAAAATCGATCATTTATTTATTAGTTTATTTGTCAGTTAAGTGGACAAATATATACAAAATATATCCGGGAAATTTTGACCAGTAATTACTGGAAGACTGTGAAGGTTTTACTGGTTGAAATATTGACTAGGAACCTATAAATGATTAAAACATTTATGCTCATTCAAGCTATAGTTCTAATTTCTATGTTAAAACTGTTTAGAATGCAAGGTTAAGGATCTCTAATATTTTGTTTATTTTCTGTAATAAATAGTGGACATATTAAATTTATTATATTCAAATGCCAGACTTATATCAATATTTGTATAATAAAAACATGTTTCTTGGTTTTAATGGAGGAAAGAAATTTATGAAGTTTTGAAACACTTTAAAATTATCATATTTTTTAAAACTAAAGTCGTTGAAACAAAAATTAATGCTGATTTGTAATATTTATTACTTTTTCAATACTGTACAGAAAGAAGGTATTGCCACCTGGTTTTCACTTCTCCTAAGCAGATTTGGATTCAGTCATGTAGCCCCAAAATTAATTAAGAAAATTTATATATATCTAATAGCTGTCATTAGAAAAATATATAATATAAATTTTCTCAAAAAGGGTTCTTCAGTGTTGATCAACATTAGCTAAAATATAACCCTAATGGGCTCAAATATTATGTACTGCCTATTATTTACCTGAAAATTTCTGTATTTGTAGATAATGGTTATAGATATGTAACAAAGTTAGTAAAGTTTGTCCTACAATATATTCTATTTGAAATATAAAATAATTGTGGCACATAGTTTTTCTCTCCCAAAACTAACTTGTATCTTATCCTCTTTTTGAAACTCTGATTTAATCAGCATATTAGCATTTTAAACATTCAATTTGCATGCAAAAATGAACCCTGACCGCCTAAAATTAAATTTTGATTTAAATGGATTTTGATAATTCAAAATGCAAAATTATACAGCTTTTGACTGAGTTAAGTTAGGTTACTGTTTGAAATCGACCACTCGGCATTTGGTTTGTATTTATTTATGACACAGTTTTGGTAAACACATTTGAGATTGCTTTGAAATTTGGTGCAAAGGTACCTTTTATGAAGTCCCAAAGATGTATGTTTAAGGTTTTTATTCATTTACTTCTGGGTCAAGTTGGCAACCTCTGATTTATTGATGACAAGTACAGTTGTTTACTATTTCCTGTAATACTGCCTGAGCAGTATAACCTATTATAGTTTTAACCACTTCTGGAGAAAGAGCATAACATTTGACCGAGTAACATTTTTTTTTAAATATTATAGTTACTGGTTGAATTGGCAGAAAATGTTATGAGTCTGTCAGAGTGGTGGTCACACAGATAATTTAGGACATATTGTGAGGTCTTCAGTTCTTTGAACTATTACTTATAACACTGATTACATAGGTGAAATCACATTAAAAAAAAATTAAAGACAAAATGTTATATGATTTTTTTTAATTTAGAAAAAACTATTAACGCTGTAAAACTATTTTTGTTGGTTAACAAATTTGGCAAGCTATTTATCAAAATTGATTTTTGTGCCAAGTTTGAATTAAATTGAGCATATGCATGCTCACACATTTTCACAAAACAATATATATATATATATATATATATATATATATATATATATATATAAACGATGACCCCTCAAAAAGTGATCTAGACGTCAGGATTGGCGCTCATGTCAAGGTTACAAAAGAAACTCCAGTAGCTCATTTAACAATGGAAATTTGCTGTGCTAAATACAACATACTGTTTTTAGTAATAAACCAGTTTGGTAGTTTATTACAACTTCACTTGGCAGCGTATCATTAACATTATTTCCATGTGCCAATCTTGCCTCTTGGTAGTTAATAATCTATGGTGGCCATCACAGATTATAAAAGAAAGATTGTGCCCATCTAACTTGTGTCTCTGGCTTTCTGGAATGAGCCCATAAAATTGATAAAACAGTAATGTAATAAAATCTGTCGTTTTGTTGTTTCTTTTCTGTTTGTGTTTGTCAACAAAATGGCGGAAGGTAGGTCGTCTGCAGATAGTATTGCAAAACGATTGACTAGAAGAAGAAGAAAACCTGGAGCTGAAATTGTAAAGATTGAAATTTCTGATTCCTCATCTTCATCTTTAGAATCAATTGTAGAAGGTATTGATGATTAGAATATTGAAACAAAATGTTTTTATGATAGGCCTATCAGTTACATTTTAGGCATATCCTAATTGTGTAATTTATTAGTAAGCAAATTTTTCTAATAATAATTTAAAAAATAATAATAATATTGTTAGGTTTTCATGTGTTTTGAAACATTCCTACCTTTGCAATTGGTTTTCCATTATTGTTACAGTTGAGTAATTGTCCAATATGTCAACTAGGTCTATGATGACTACTTTTTGTAATAACCTACTTGCAGAGAATACAAATTAATTAGTTTTTCAATTGTTAAAACTTGATTGTGGTAGGCATACTACTTCATACAAAGCATTATTTTTTTGTTCCCGTCTAATAACATAGAAGATTCAGTTTTAAAAAAATCTTATCAAAAGTTTGTGAAGTTTTAGATAATTATTTTAAATATTTTTTTTTAACATAAAGGAAAGCAACACAAAACATTTTTGTGCATTCAAAAATTGATTGTATAGTGATTTTTTGAAAATCAGAAAAACATTTTGAAGCCTAAGCTTATTGACGTGTGTAAATACACTTGGCAAATCACTAATACTTTACTTTAAAAAAGCAGTTAAGTAACAGGTGTAATATAGATTTAGGAACTACCGCAATTAGCTAATAAATAGAATATAACTTTCTAGAGGAATAGAACATGTGTTACTAATAGGCTACCTAGCCTTGTGGTGTCATGCGACTTAGTTATGGTGAGCGGATTGGGTATTTATTTAGTTAATGAATACTGGATATTTTTATGATGTTAAAGTATTTTTTTTTCTACTAACTCCTATATTGTTAACTTAGATCTAAGTACTATTAATCCACTTGACATTTAATTTCGTATAATAAGCTATGATTGTATATAAGCTACTAATTTTAAACAGAACTATTTTGTGACATCATTACATAGATCATTTATGTGTAAAAGCCATGGAGAAGGTGGTTAATGTGGGTAAGATACATCACATCTCAAGGTCATTGGTTCATGACATAGTTACTACTATTAAACTTATCTATAACGTTAATGCCGATCCCTTGTCCTTATTATTCTAACTGACATGAAATATGGATGTTAAGGGAAAAAAAATCTTAAATCGAGGTTAACAAAGAAATCACTCCATATTATTACCATTTCAGTACATCGCAAGGCTATTTGTTATAGTATTACTTTGGTTGGTTGGGTAAATTGAAGCATGGCAGCTGCTAATTGTGAACTTTGTTATTTCTTTTTGTGAGTTTAGATGGGAATTATGGACATATTAGTGATTTGCTTTAGTCACAGCATTTTTAACAGTTATTTTCATGTTTGAAGTGCTACAATATTTGTAAAATTGAAAAAATAAGTATTAATATTTCATTGCAATCACCATACTTGTGTACAACATACATGAGAATAGTTTTTCGTAAAAACTTCCGAAAATGACATTAGTAATGTTCAAACAGTTAGGTTTTGCATGTTTTTCTTCTGGTAATTTCCTTAGTGACTTTCACATAACCTATTAAATATGTTACGCAAATAGTTTTCTCCTTTTTTCAGTCTTCCAATGATTTCTTATTTTTATACTTTGGATTATTATTTATAGGCATTATTAAAACGAGAATGTTATTGAGAAAAAAAAGAATTAAAACTTGAAAATTATTAAATTTATACAATATCTGGTTCTATTGGTTATACAAGTAGTTTTCTTTGTTTTGGGGTAATTCTGCATTTATTTATTGGATTATTAAATAAAGTGTCCTGGCAAAAATTAGTAGTGCCTGCTAATTACTCATTTACCACAGATGTCTGTTGTCCAGTTTCAGAGATCAATAGTTACATTGTATTTCATGTGCTTTTGGTTTATGAGTAGACTATAAAACAGTTGTGTTTTTTAGTTAGGGTGCTTAATAACAGTCTAGTGAGTGAACTATGTGGTCTAGTAGTTTATGTTTAAGTTTTTAAACATAAACATGAAATGAAAATGTCTGCTGAACATTCAATAGTTGTGATGAATTCACAGTTATAATCAGTGTTAAAATTTGTATAGATTAGCATTTTTTTAAAAGTTTTCAATACGATTAAAAATATAAAAATGTAGCAGTTGTAAATGAGGGTTCATTTTCATATTTTCGATGAAAATTTAAAATGCAGACTTAAATGCTGAATATGTCATAGAAATCAGATTTTCAAAAAGTTAAAGAATTTTGTATGCTGCATTTTAAAATATATAAGCAAAATATGCTGTATATGAAACTATTATCTAAAAGCTATTTTATCAAAATCAAGAATATTTTGAAGCTACCTTAATAGCTTAAAAATACCAAGTATGAAGCTATTTTTATACTAAGTGTAATTTTTGTGTATTGAAATGCCTAATGTTATTCAGTGTTGTAATTTTTTCAGAAATTCCAGTAAATTTGTGTAAATAATATTATAAATTGTTATAATTTTTTTTCCCAAGTGGTAAATTTAATGATTATAAGTAAGAATCCAAAATATCAATTTGAAAAAGTTAATAAAAGGAAAACCTAACTAGTAAGGCATTCTATGTTACTATGACCTACTTAGTGTTTGAACGCCAGATATAGTGCAACTGCTGCTTGATAAAAACAATAAACTACTGTACTACATCGTGAAGTGATACTTGCCATGTAGTAGGCTAAATCGTTCATGTTCTATGCAGTATAAACAGTGACGATGTCACAAAATAGTTCCATTAAAAATTACACAAAATATTAATTTAATAAATGTTCCTCAGATTAATATTACTTAATTTCATAAAATAGTAGTAAATGAACAAAAAAATATTGTACAGTTAGGCCTAAATAATAATTTGGGACATATTAATTACGCAAATATTGAAATTCTTTTCTGTTGCGATAGGTACATGTTAACAATTATTTTATACTTAACTATCTTTCCTATAAAGTTATAGCCTATAATTTAGCAAAGCAATGAAATGCTATTATATTATCAAACTGTAGCCTACTTGTGTAATCTTGTTTTAGTTGTCAACACTGTAAAAGAACACCAAGATGCTACAACAGACCCTACTCCTGTGGAATGTGCTGTATGTCTTCAAGTATGTGTTCATCCAGCACGGTTACCTTGTGGACATATATTCTGTTTCCTCTGCCTAAAAGGAATTGCCAACCAAAGCAAAAGATGTGCAATGTGTCGACAAGAAATCCCTGCAGATTATTTGGAAAGACCAGATTTAGTGACAGTTCCTGGTAATACAGAAAAAGAAGAAGAAACGCTTGAGGATGGATACCAATGGTTTTATGAAGGACGAAATGGTGAGTTTAAATATTAATTGAATTTTAATTATTTAGTAATGTAGAAAAATGGAGTATGTGGGGATGGCTTGACAGATATTGTTGGAAAAAGAAATGTACAAAAGGTATTACTATAGGCCGACAATGTCAATGTGTTCTTTCCCAAAAAGAAAACTGAGTTCATGAAAAAAAAGAACCAAGATTAGAAATAGATTAAAACGGTTTGAACAACTTAAATAATTTTTGAATGAAAATGTGAAAACTGTTGCCGACTTTGAAACTAAACTGTAGATTGTTATGTACCTTTTTTTGGGCTATAATTAAGCAGCATTTTAAAGCAACCTTATTAAACAAAAGAATAAGATTTGTGACCCATGTACAACTGATTTTATATTCAAGAACAAAGCCTAGTTAGTTACATGTGATATAATAGTAATTTAAGAAGCTTGTATGACGAAAAGTGATCATGGCAGATTTATATTTGTTGCCATTTATAATGTAATGTTTATTAAAGGTTTAATCCTTGAAACAAAATGTATAAACAGACTGGATGTTATCAATGATTTATGACTGCCTGAGCAAATTAATTCCAAACATTTAAGAAATTTGTAAGCATTATTATTATTATTTTAGCTTTATTTCTCAATATTTTTATTTTATTATATTTAGTTAATTTAACTTTTCAGACTATTTTATAGTTATTACTATTAGGCTTATGCATCTACTTCTTAAACAGCCTTTTTTATTGATTAATACATCACATTGTCCCTATATTTCCTCATTCTGAATCATTTATTTCCACTTTAAAAATCACTTGCACCTGAACTGTAACTATCGTTGAAATCAAAATCACAATCTGGGCTTCTAGTTAGTTTGAAGCAACCATGGTTTATTCGGCCTATGTCTTATTTTATATTTCTTTTAAAATTTCCGTGTTATTAATACTTAAGCTTTGGTAAGTATTTTTTACTGTAATAATGTAGGTTAAAAATTATATTAATTTGGGGGTGGATGGGTGGTAACAGGATGGTGGCAGTATGAAGAACGGATGTCCCAAGATTTGGAACAAATGTACAAAATGGGGGAACAAACATTTGAGACACTTATCTGCGGAACATTGTATGTCATCGACTTCCAGGCGCTAATACAGTACAGTAAGAACAATCCTGGGAGAAAGCGAAGGATCAAACGTGAACTTGTTTGTAATATTATTAAAAAAGGGATCGCCGGAATCAGATAGAATTTTTTCATTGGAACAATTTGTATATAACTTTTCTATTATTATATTTTCTTATAATTAGGCTACATAAAAACTAAATATATTATTAAATATTTTAGTGTTAGTTTTAATAAAATCTACCTTGATACAAAAAAGTTGTATAAAGTTCATTTTAAACTTAATATTTCCCTCTTCAGTAGAATTTTGCCACTATGTCATTTCTATTGTGGTCATAATTGAATATACTTAACCTATGTTATTGATTTTAATTATTGTAAAAGATTAATTTTTAGGATTATGACATATTTTTTCGTTTAGTAGTCTACTTACTCACCTCATAAAGGCTACTGCAGTTTCGAAACTACTGTTTCTTCTTCAGGCTGTAATTCAAAATGTTAAATTCCTCGGTCAAGGTCATCACAAAGTTAAACAGAATATTGAAAACACTGCCACAAACACTAAACACAATTATATAATTAAAATTAAAATAATCTGGAATGTAATGACATACGAATTGCATGTATTGTTTCGCCAAACCAAATTTTATTGTGTGTATTTTAATCGTGTAATTGAGTTTAGTGTTTGTGACGTGTGTTTTCAATGTTTTGTTTAATTTTGTGATGAACTTGACAGAGGGATTTAACATTTTGTATAATACGGCCTGAAGATAAAACAGTAGGGTTTTGAAACCGTGGTAGCCTGTATGAGGTGAGTAAGTAGACCTTTAGATGGAAAAATAGGTCATAATAATAAGTATTTAAATATGAGGTCTGGTGGTTATGTTGCAATAATGATATTAATTTTTATATCAGTGAACTAGTGGGGCTGTGAGAAGAATTTTTCAAATTGGTTTGGTTTCTCAATGTTTATTGTATTGAGTAGTATGCCATTAGTATAATTTATTGCAACAAGCGTTATTTCCACAATAATCTTTAGTGAAAATAATGAATAATTCCACAAAGTATTACATCATTATTTTATTAAAATTTGGTCTAGTTTATACAACTATATTTTTGTTAACTATTTATGCATCTATTTAGGAAAGGTTTTATTGGATATAATATAAACCTTAAATTTAAATTCAATGTCTGTGCACATTACTGGAGACTATTAAAATTAATCAATTTTAATGTAATTTTGCCCTTATCTTGGAACTGTTTTTAAAACAGTATTTTGTACTAAAGAGTTAATTTTTCAATAAAAAAATACTTCAGGTAGATTGAAACTGCTAGTCACAAATAGTTTCCATACATTTGTAAATCATAGTAGACATCTGCTTTCTTTATCACCGTTGGGATTGGATAAAGTTCGGAACACACAAGGTTAAATAATAAGAGGAGCCAAAACATTATTAAAACAAAAATCAAGTACTATGCCAAATTTAAGTGCATCAATTGTATTAAAACATATACATCTTTAAGTGGGAAGTGGGTGAAAAAAATGAAATAAAATACAGTACAATGCAGCAATTAATATTATATTGTACCAGCTGGTAATTCTAACACTAACTAGCAACAACATTGTGTGAAAAAAATTAACAACTAACTGTTTATGTATATTATATATGTAAACTGTCATAGAAGTGCCCACTTAAAAGGAGGTGAGTGGTTTTGTGATCATTATTTGTGTTGACATTTACATATTTCTGTCATCGATTTATAATAGTACAATAGCCTGTTTATAAAGTCAAGAAACAATACCCTTTCTGACATGCTTGAATGTTTTCACATTAGTATGTAGACATTATGATATTATATAATACTAAAAGTACACAACTTTCATAGCCATGTATTGACTGTTGTCTGGTCCAATGCCATATCCTGACAAATTCTATCACCACATCTTTTTAGATATTTATCCCATGTTCCTTTCACCTTCCTTTTCCCCTCCTCCTTGATAGAGTCCATTTATAAGTGATTTAGACTAATAGTGATTTTCCATTCTCACAAAATGACTGGGATTGTGTCAGTAAAATTTCTTTATTTTAAGATTGCCAGTAAAAGCTTGCACTCATTAAGTTCATACAGAATAAGGGAAATATCTTTTTATTAACAAGTTATTGTATAGAGGTTTGTATAAGGATATTGATACAAAAATATTAAAATATACAAACAGAATGTTTTGATTAGGAAAGCCCAGAGGAGCAGGCGGGATGTTACGGACAATAGTAAAAAAAATAATTAGTAATGCATAATTATTATTTACTTATGATAAATACAGTAATGTCATGAAGGCCACTTTTGTTGATGCCACAGCTATCTTGACTGTTGGGGAAGAAGTTGTAGATTCCAAAAATAAAACGGCTACAAAAAACAAAAATAGACTACAAAAAAACAGCTGACCATGTCACTTTTTGGTAGTCCAAGAACAAATGGTGCATCAAAAATTATATGAGATCAAATCATTACATGTAAATTTTAAAAATAGGAAATATGCTTACAAGTCAGTCTACATTAATTGACATATAGTACCGCATGCTAAATATCTTGGTATGACCCTTGACGCCAAGCTATGCTGAAGGGAACACGTTAAAAAATAAACACAAAGAACTAGGCATCCAACCGAAGAAAATGCATTGGCTGATTGGAAGGTCAGAAATACATAAACTGCTCCTATACAAGCAAGTGCTAAAACCAGTATGATTATATGATATACAGCTTTAAAGCTGCACCAAGAAGTCTAATATTAAAATTATTCAGGCTTTTCAAAATAAAGTATTAAGGGCTGTAGTGAAAGCTCCTTGGTACATAGTAATGATACCATTCACAGGAATTTGAAGATCGAACCAGTAGAAGTTGAAATACAAAAGCAAGCAAAAAAAAATGATTTTCGACTCCATCAACACCAAAATGCTGAGTGCTTCAGCTGCTGGACAACACAGAGCTAGAAAGATGTTTCAGAAGACTGAAGCCATTTGAGATGGTTTAAGGTTCGTAGTATTGCATTCTTAAGTGTGGTGCTGTGATCAGAGGTATTGACATTAGGAATAACCTTATAAATTGTTATAATTGTTTATTAGGTAATAAACAATTATTTCTTATTATTATTTATTTGGTTCACCATTAAAGATAGTTGTAGTGTATGTAATAATATTAAAAAATGGTAATTTATATTTTTATGTAGATGCTACCTTTTAATGCTGAAGTAGGTAATTGACTGTCAGTGATTGACTTTTTTTGATATTGTGAAAAATTATTCAGAAGAGATGGACTAAGTACGCGTTCTAAATATTTGCAATTTAAAGAAGCAACAAATACATTACACTCTGTAGCAGTGTTGGTGAACACTAGCGACAAAGAGCTACATTTATTTATATGCTATGGACATGCATATGGTTGGTCTAGCACCTGTACAATAATATTTAATTTTTATTTATAATTGTTATCCTAAAAGTCTCACTTTAGTGTCTGAAATCTGATATACAAGTACAGTAATTAAATAGTTTTGGTATAGTTTATATTTTAGACTGCTCATATTACACAGTAAGTTTAAATTTTTTCATGATAAAAATTATTTTTGAATAAATTTATTTTGAATATTTCGGTTAGTGAACATAGTTGATAAGCAGTTTAAAAAATTTGGTCTGAGGGCTACCTGTAGCTGGCCCTTCTAATCTTCTTTTGCCTCGGTGACAGATGAGGCTATTGCAGTAGTGAGTCATCCGCTTATTATATCGCTCAGGAATTGAACTTTTAACTAAGCCATAATTTTTTGTTTAAGAATAATTGAAATCTGCTGAAATAAGAAAGTAATTAAAAGTTACTCATGAACACGGCTACATTATTTTATTTATCTTATAGTATATGTAGTAATAACAGTGCACATTTTAATTAAATAATGATAATATGTAAGTTTAGATTAATGAAATTTGGTGACATTAAAGTAATTTAAAAGTGTTATTTTTTGTCTCTAAACATAAAAATAACACTTATTCTGAGGAGGTCCTTTTAAGTCATCTTCTCTTTCTCACTCTCAAAATTGCTGTCATCTTCACTTAGTTACTTGCTTCTCAAAAAGATTAGTCATTGAGTGAAACTGTCACTTTGGATAATATAATATTTCTTTGTTCCAGAATTTATTAATCAAACAAAATTTCAATCTTTGTTCAGTATAACCATTGTTTGTGATTTAAGGGGAGTTGGGGGTTTTATGGGTTGACTACAAAAAGCCTCACATACTAGTTGTATACACATTGTAAATAGATTTAATATGAGAGGATAATAAAACCACAAGCACTGCGATCAACAGACCTATTGTGTAACTAAACCTCTTGAGTTCTAGCTTAGCAGATCCCCTTAATAAGCTTCAGCAGTCAACTGACTAACTCATAATGCTGGAAGGTCCTTAGGGTAATGAAAGCCAAATACCTTTAGCCTCCTGCTGGCAAGAGCCTCACAATTATAAATTATGGGGCCTGCAGTTTCTTCTTCTCTCCTGCATAATTTACAGTTTCTCTGTGCTCATAGCTTCCTCAGACCACAGTGTCCTTTTCCTGAATTGTGAACACCAGGTTTTCTTAAATTGTACTCTGCTCAAAGTATCTGCTGCCCCTCTAAGTTCTCCTTGTGAATTAAGAGATGCTTGCTGTGGGAATGCCCATGAAGGTTGTCCCATCTTGCCTGGTATTGCTTGTTTATCCACCTATTGATAACAGACCTGGCCTGACAACAGAGAAATCCCTAAAGCTAGCGTCCAATAATGGACTAAAACTAGAGTCCAATAAATTCGAATGGAGATCCAAGTCCAGCCAGTCGGTCTGCCTTGTAATTACCCTCAATCCACTGATGCCCCTGAACCCAGTTTCCAAGGAATAGAGTGTTGAGGTTCTCCCAACACTGCCGTACTAACTTGAACTTAATTATAAGACTTGCAAGTGCTTTTATTGCTGTCTCACTGTCATTGTAAATGTAAGGCAAGTCTCAAGTTCTTCCGAACATAGTCATTAGTGACCATAACCTCTACCTGGAATACTGTAACAAGGTAACAACTGTCTCAGGCCAGGTAATACACACCAGTGCCTGTTTTTGTCTTGAAAGAGATATGACAGTAAAATCATTCTAAACATTAATAAGAAAAAACTGAAATTTTCAATGAAATCATTTCAGTAGTTTTTGCATCTATAGAGGACACACATATGAACATTATATATATATATATATATATATATATATATATATATATATATATATATATATATATATACATGCAGACATACTGCTGAAAAGGGTAATACACCCCTGGCACTAATAAGAACAGACTGAAATTTTCAGCGAAATTGTAGTTTTTGTGTCATACAAATCTATCTCTCTCTCTCTCTCTCTCTCTCTCTCTATATATATATATATATATATATATATATATATATATATATATATATATATATATACACACACACACACACACACCTCAAAAAGTGATCTAGAAGTCGGGATCGGTGCTCATTTTAAGGTCTCAGGTTTGAGGTCCTACCATTATGGTCACTCCAATAGCTCATTTTTGAAATGGAAATTCACTAAAAAATTAAATAAACCTTGACTGCTGTAATAGAAGAAATAAAATTGATTTTATTTCAAATTAGGTACACTTACTTGTGTTGTAAATCTTTTACTGTAGCAAAACCAAATCTGATATACTGATTTTGAGATGTTTTTTTTTTCTAAAAATTTTAAAATTATTTTCCAGAAGAGGAAATAGTGACAAATACATTTTATTTTCTTCATTTAAGTGTGTCATTCCAAGTTTTTCAAAAACATAATTGAACTTGAGGCAGTTTTGGAATGTTTTATTTTACACCTTCCATTGTCATTCTGGATCCTGCATTGCGGCTAATGCTTAGTGGTACAATGTTTTCTTTAGGGTGGTGGCAATACGACGAACGCACAAGCCGAGAACTCGAAGCTTCGTATAAAGCTGGCGACAGAAATTGTGAACTGCTCATCGCAGGCTTCCTGTACATTGCTGACTTCGATGCGATGCTACAGTTCAGAAGATATGAACCAGCCCGACGTCGCCGTATCAAACGAGACCTGGCGTCGATACCTAAGAAAGGAATCGCTGGAATAAGGTTACAGCAGTCTATTGATATTGTCTCACAACAGTTGAATGTACTATCACTTAGTGATGAACAGACGGTTCCTTCCACGTCTAATGAAGAATAAGAAGTATTTTTATCTGTGATAATGACTGTTAAATGTTGCATGTTGAGCCAGGAACAGAGATAAAGTTAATAACTTTTTAAAATATGATGTTCACAGAATTAACCTTTGAATCGTAGTGGAGTTACATTCTGAAATTATATTTTTTTTTGAAAAAATTATTTTGTTTTAATTTAATAGAAAAATTTTTAAAAGATTTTTAAAACTACTTATTACGTTTATTTGAGGCATTGTGAATGACAAGGGTAAACTTTTTAAGAAATTATCGGTTACATTACTAGTTCAAAATAGAGTAATAAAAGCAAACTCATGTTAAAAAATTCCCTACTATTAGTGAACCAATAATAGTATTAAGCATTTTCTGATGTCAGATTTTATTGACTTTGTGGCTGTGATCTGCAAATCCATATATTTGCTTTATAAAATAGCAATTCTATATACAATTGTTAGTTGTTATTGAGCAATAACAGCAATCTTGACAATTAAGTTTGCTGTGTAAAACAATGTAAACAAGGTCAGTGCGTCAGATTTACTAGTTGATCTCTATAACAGTAGTCAAATTCCCTGTTCCTATCCAGGATAATGTAAGCTTTAAAGTCTGTTTACTTCACATATTTTGATGTAGTTGGAGATGAACATAAAAGAAAATACAAGGTGGGTTCAGAAAGTAAGTACCGTTTTGTTCTACAGCCACCGCAACACTGCTGTCAGCGCTCCACATGTGCATCCTGGTTCATTTCCTCTTCACAGACACCATTCAGTTGACTTGTGTATTGTTTCCAGTTTTCTATGTGCATTTAAAATGTTTAAAACAATTCATGAACCCGTCGACTGTGAGATTTGTTTTATCATTCAGTTTTTGAACAAGGAATGTTAAAAGTTACTTTATTTTACATTTCATTCACTGATTTGATTTATAATTGTTCATTTGATGAACCGATTTTGTGAAGTTTAGTCAGTTTGTCTTCTTTGACATTAAAAACTGAATGGTCTGTTTATTTTGAAAACAGGGAATCATTTTGGGAGAACACTGTGAAGAGAAAATCAAAAATTTTACATGGCAACCTGCTATTACAAGAAACTTTATAAAGATTTGATTATATGATATAGATTGCATGGAAGAGATTTTAATATTGGGTGGTTAAATAGTACTCTGTATTTATGAAATAATATTTCAACATCAGTATAAAGGATACACGTGACATTACATGTGAAAATATTATGTTTGGAAAATTACATCTGATGTATGCCCTCCATGACTTACTCCACATGTTGTAACTCAATCAATAAGATTTGTTATAACCTTCAGTCAGGTGTTCTTGATTTGGGCAGTAGCATTATGAATCTCTTTAGTTGTGGTATTGTTAGGGTATTATTTTGATATATATATATATATATATATATATATATATATATATATATATATACTACTTATGATTTTAAATATCACAACTTCGCTGGCCAGTTCTGATTGTGTGTAAGGACTTGGTCGGAAATTTATTCTTCAAAAAGGTTATCATATCGTGTGAGTTGTGGCAGATAGTGCCATTCAGTTGAAATCATAATTGCTCAATATTCACATTAAAAGGTAAGGCCATACAAATGTTTCAGTCATTCCTGTAGTGTTGTCCATTCTCTGTCATGGCATTTTCATCCCCATGTTCAAAAAAAGTAAGACCCGATGATCCCATCATCACAGAATTCATACACACAGTTACTCTTTTTGGATAAATTACTGTGGGATGGGATACGCAACGATTTTCTGTCCCAATTTGACAATTTAATAACATAGTTTTCTCCCAAATTTGACAGTTTAATAACATAGTTTTTTTTAATGAAAATATGCTTCATCAGAGAAGATTAACGCAATGTCTTTGCGAAATTTTCGTCTACAATTTACCTCTACAAAATGCATTCAATGAACTGTCTGTTGCAGATAGTCTGTTGGTTTCAGTTGTTAACTAAATTTTGTAGTCCTGCATGTGGGGATCCGTTGTGAGAATTTCCTGAATGGAGTTTTTGAGATGCACAACTGTTGTGAATGGCAACAAGTTGACTTTTGTGGACTCATGTCAAAAATTATTGTGTTCTGATCAGACTCTGAAACGAGAGTGCACTGGTGTTTTGATGCCCGCAATAGAACTCGTTTCAAATTTCATCATTAGTTTACTAACTGTTGATTCTTTAAGTGCATTATGATAACCTACAGCTGTGTAAAGCTTCCACACAGTGTCTGCATAACACTCACCATATTTGTAATGTATTTTCATAATTAATATTTGTTGTTGTTCTATTGTAAAGGATTCCATTATACCTAACCTCAAAACAGGTTAGGTATAATGCTGATTACATTTATTTTTTTTTTTATTTTTTTTATTTTTTTTTTTTAACATTCGACTATTGTGCACACTTGGGCTAATGCAGACGGTGGGATGTTACAAATACTGATTAACAGATATAAATAAATGTTAACATGGCAAAAATAGCTTGCACTTTAAAACTGGCATTCATTCTTATTGAATCATTCTTTATAATGCTCTATATCAAATTGGGGCAAAAAAATTCATAATTGTTTTTTAAATTTATTGGTTTGATATGAACTTGCAAAGGAATATATGTGAACAACTACCATTTTATTTGTCGAGAGACAAACCTAAACAGCTGTGTGCATGCGAAAATGAATGAATACCAATTCATAAAAAATGCTTGTATTTCATTTATCAATAAGAGATTTTTTTATCAAATAAAAAGTATTTTTATGTTGTCAGTTATTAGAGCGGACACTGTGTTTTTAAATATCATACAAAAAAGCATTATTTTACAATATACAGTAATATTTTTAGTAACTGACAACAGAATTTTTACAATAACACATATGAAAAACAGTATTTTTGTCAGTTATTTACTGTTTTTAAAATTTCTTATCGTGGTTTTAGTTTCTTTGGAAACTATCTAAACTAATTGTGGCATTGTAGTGATTAGCGTATATTTTTTTATAAACATTTAAAATTATCTCCTTTTCTGTACTACTCAATGGCTTCCTTTTTTTGGTTTTTCTTTGATGGAGTTAATTTATTAATTTCCCCTACTCTGCCTGCACTTTCAGCAGGACTAAAAATTGCAATGAAAAAAAACAATTATGACATATAAATATACAGTGTTTACAAGCAGATGTGAAGATACGCACCAAGCACTTTTGTTTCGATACTATCTCGACTTGATAAATGGCCTATAGTACATCTTATTTTTCAAAGTTAATAAATTTCCTGTATATATATATATATATATATATTCCAGGTATATATAATATATTTCTGAAGTTGCAATCTTCTTCTTTTCAAAAATCAATTCTGTAAACAAGTACTGTTATTGATCTTATGTAACATTTTTTTTTCTTTTAACGTCATCGTCTTTGTATGTTCAGGATCTCTTACAAAGAGATACAAGCTTTAGATTTTCTAATAATTGCTTATACCTCAACTATTCTTTTTAATTAAGTTACTAAAAATACTGTGTAAAAATTAAATTATAACTCACTGGTGTTTACAGAAACAAAACGGCAGTAAAAAAAGTAGTCAAAATAAAGATTGCTTTTGTTAAGTTTGGGAAAAAAATTTGCTACAAACTTAACCAGATACAAACACATTTTTTTAAAACAAAGTAATTACATGTTTTAAAAAGCAATGGAAATAAGGTTAAAAATAATTTTATGCAAACTGAAATCTCCTTGTAAAGTACATCCTTATAAAGAGGAGTTTCTCTTTGTTAATATACACTGGTGTTTATAGAAACAAAATGGCAGTAAAAGAAAAAAATCAGTTGAAATAAAATACTGCTTTTGTTAAGTTTGGATTTTTTTTTTTACAAACTTAACCTGATACAAACTCTCTTTTTTTAAACAAACTAAAAATAACTACTTGTTTTAAAAACCAATGGAAATAAAGTTAAACATAATTTTATTCAAACTGAAATTCCCTTGTAAAGTATGTCCTCATAAAGTAATTTTGTAAGAAATCCCTCTTTGTTAACACTCTCTAAATACTTACCATTGTTTAAACTATTTATGGATGTACACTTCCTTCTTTAAGCAGCCCCATAAGAAAAAGTCAATTGCAGTTAAATGAGGTGGACAATCAAAAACTGACTTCCACAATTTTTTTTTTAAGTCAATATATTGGCTAAATTTATGGATATATTCTGCCAATTCTAAATAACTATATGTAAAAGGGTCCAATCCAAATACTTTAAAGTTTTTATTTAGTAACTGACTAAATTTGCACCATCTTGTTGAAAAATAGCTTGGCACATTTCTGGAACCATAAAATGGGGTAGTACTTGTTGATTGTAAGTACATGATGATTCTTCATTCGTCCTGACAGTTATGTAGTTGAATTTTATGGGTATTTAATTCATACTCATTTTCAGTCATGGGTCTGAAATGTCATAAGGCAGCATATCATTAGCAGTCACAGCCATCCAGACAGTAATTCTTTTTGATTTAAAAAGTTTCTGGTCAACAATATCAGGGTTTTTGGTGTTGTATTAATTTCAGTTATAGTAGAGTCCCGCGTATCTGATTTTTGCTAATCCGACCTAGTCTCAAGGAACAATATTTCAATCAATTTAAAAGATGTGTACGTGTCGGGCCTTTATGCCTATGTGTCACTTATACATTCAGCTGATGACCTACATTCTCTTCAAAAGAAAGAGGGGGTTAATCCACCCTTATACCTGCTCTGTTCGTTCATTTCCATCGTTTAGTATCATTTCATATTTGTAGAAAAGTTGATGTTTAGAGTGTATTCTGCTTGTGTGTTTCATAATGTTTCACACATTTTTTTTATTCATTGTTCTCTAAAAGGAAAAATGTGACTATTTCATACGAGATATAGTGGTGAGAAAACGTCAAACAGTTATAAACTTTTTCCATCAGGTTTGATGATTTGACTTGCTGCTCTTTGTTACTATAGTGAGATTCTGTGTGCCGTTTTGTTTTAGTACAATACATGTAGTAATAAAATTCATGTAATTCAAAGTTTTTTTTAATGTAATAAATTCAGTTCAATACTTGTAAACATTTTTTAGTGGTTCTCCATATAATCCGACTTTCCCACTAATTCGACCTGGCCGTGCCCGGCTTAGGTCGAATTAGTGAGACTGTACTTACTGTATGTCTATTTACAATACTATTGTGTTATGCCAATCAGGGTATCATGAAACTCAATGATGCTAGAATAGACCTCAACTTTTCTGTTCAGATGATCTCAGATGATTTTTGTGAAATTAATTTTGTTTCCCTTTATGATTTTTTACACTAAACATTTGTGTACTGTGGTTTCAAGCTCTTCTTTTCAATGATTTTGATTTACATGAAGAGCAGAATAATTAAGAACATACCACTTCTCATTCCTTAGAAGGAGATTGAGTGTACTTTTTCAAATAACTTGCCATTTTCAACAACAAATATTTTTACTAAATTTTTTTTTTATTTTACAACGAAAAACACATTGAGGCTATTATCGCTCCATAAATGTAAGTGTGAGTGTAAATTGTTAAAGTCGTAAGTGTAAGTGTGTTAGACTCGGGTACCGCAAGGGACATCTAAATCCTCTCAATAGGTGCATCTAGTCTGCACCCCCTGCTGGATTTTACTGAATTATTGATGGGGTTGGTAGTTGGTGGATCAACACCTGGGAATCAACCTGAAGTAGTCTAATTGATTGATTCTTCAAAGTTATTAAAAGCAATAATCCATGCACAACATTTTGCATGTTTGTTTAACTATAAAAACAGGTTTATAACTACAAAGTACAATAAAATTTTGCTCAAAAGAATTAGATTATAAGTTTGTTTTAATTTAAT
Source organism: Callitettix versicolor (assembly GCA_022606455.1). Taxonomy (NCBI): domain Eukaryota; kingdom Metazoa; phylum Arthropoda; class Insecta; order Hemiptera; family Cercopidae; genus Callitettix; species Callitettix versicolor. The sequence goes on along the minus strand of CM040186.1, from coordinate 38,105,987 downwards.
TATTATTAATTCAAATCAAACAGCTGTTTTTAATTTTAATTGAACTCATATTCAACAGCTGTTTAAACCTGAAAAGTAAGGAATAAAAATGTAGAGGTCTAGAAGTTTTTTCATTGTGTTTATTTAAACACCAGTGTTTTAAAATTGTTACACAAGATTTTTAGTAATTGTATTAAAAAGTATGTAAAGTCTCAAAAGATCATAAACAATTACAGTAATAGAAAATCAAAAGAGTGAACCTGTTTGTGAGACACCTGTATAACAACACATTTTTACATTATAAAACTACAAACACAAGTGGAAATACTGATATTTTTCTTCACCAAACAGATGATGTTCCATAACAGCTGTTTTTTTTTTTTTTTTTTTTTTTTTTTTTTTTTTTTTTTTTGTTAACTTTGAGGTTGTGTTTATTATGTCACTGGATTATTTAGTGCATATTACTTAGAACAGTTAGTTGTTAAAGCTGAAATTTGAACCATGTTATTGTTAAAATTTGATTTTGCAAAGCAAATTATCTGTGTGTAGGTGTGATTATACAGTATTTTATTGGCATTATCACTACTACTGGCTCTGTCTTACAGTTGTAAAATCTGTGTAATAAAAATTTAGGTAATAATATAAGTGATTTAGTTTTTAATCTGTGTAATGTTTTTATTTTATAATTATTATTGTGAGAATATTTGAGTGAGAAGTGCAATAATTTTGTACCAAGTATTGTTAAGATCTAATTACAGTACTACTTAGGTAATAAGATATATATGTATAGATATTAGGCCTAAACATTTTCCATTAATTTAATATTGTGTAAGTTAATTGTTATTAAGAATGTTAATGTCAGTACTTACATATTTATGCAATAAATAGTTATATTTGAATAAAAATCATTATATTTAAATTAGTATGTATAAGTAACCTGAATCTTGTTTAATAAAATTTTATGCTTATTTCAATAACAATAAATTTTTCAGAAAATGGAACTCAATGTTTTTAACCCTTCAAAGAGTACATTAAAAGTACAACAATGAGTATGAATGTCATGTGATGTCTTCGCCATTTTTTTATATTTACCATGCTACAGTTATTGTGTAATGGAATAAAAAAAGATTATATGAAGTTATTTTATAAACCAGTATCTCATTGGCACAATTTCCTGCTAAATAAAATAAAAGTAGAACACTCATTGGTGAAAGACAAGTGGGTCTTTCCAGAAAATTGGATGGACTTGCAATGTCCATAGTTTGACATGTGAAATATTGCTGGCTTGGTGGTAGTTATTATCCTTTCAACGGTATTCAAAGTTAAAGAGTGGTGTGTCAGTAAAAGAGTTTATTTCAATAATGAGTTATTTTTTTATTATTTATCTGGTTGTTGTTTGTTGTAGATTCAATTATCATCGCTTTTTGTTACTATTTACTATTATTATTTGAAATTATTTTTTACTTTTACACAAGGAAAATATACTAAAACAATTTATTTTTTATTTTATGGATTTTTTACAATAAAATAAATGGGTACTGATTGTTTAAAAAAAATTTTGTTTACTCCTTTGTGACAATTTTTATGTTCATATGATACTCACTCTGATCTCAGCTCTGAAGACGTCACATAACATCTTTGCTCATCAAAGAGTTAATGTTAAACAAGGGAATAACCCTTGTAATAAGTTTGACAAATAACAGAAAATCATAGTTTCATTTTTTTGTTTGTACTGAATTATAGAAATATCATAAGGTTTCAGGATCTAAAACGAATATCCTAATAGTTACTTTAACAATTACAGAACTATGTAGATGTAAATTTTGAGGACCAGCAATTTTTATATACAATAAAGTATTTACTTACTGCACGCTTAAGATGAGTTAGATTGGTCCATAGTCCATAATAACTGTACTTCTTAAAAATAATCTTTGTTTTGTAATTTACAAAAATTAATGGTTTCTCATACCTTAATATGTTTTAGTAGTGGACTGTTATTTATTTGAACTGCACACATCAGTTCAATACTGAAGTTAAATATAAACAAAATGCACTGGATTATGTCACATAACTGTGGCAACAGTAGCAATAATTTGTTCCTACAAGTAATGTGTCCTGAATTTCATGTTGAACACAAAGTTTTTCAGAAAATGTCACAGAAGGCGATCCAGTGACGAAAGATTAAGTTTGGATGTTAGATTTTACGAGGTTTGGTGACTCATGGCACAATGATCAGTATCGTGCTACTAGATGCTAGTTCAATAGATTGATTCACTCAGTGAGTCCATTGACTATCTCATTCAGTGGGAGGTCCTGGGAGCAAACACTCTTAACTTCCTGTGGCTAACAACATTACAATCAGGAGATGTGACTTGCAGTTTCGTCATCCACCCCCCTCAACCTACACACACTTTCTCCATGGGAAATTACTATTCAGTTCAGATGCAACACTTAAACCACAGTACTCCAGTCCCATGGTTCTTCCAAGTTGCCTTCTACACAGGATCCTGTAGGTTTTGATGGTTTGTTTTGAGCCACAAAAATCCCACAGGTAGCTAGAAAAATAAGAATTCCCATACAGAACTCCGTATGCGCAGGTAAGGCTAGATTAAAACTGAAGGACATTCAGAGCCTGTGTATTTACAGTTAAGCTTCCTTAGTCATAGAGCCAGAGAATACATGCAGTTCTAGCATAAATAGAACTTTGAACATGTCTTAAGAATTTGTGCATGTTTTATGTAGATGTAGTCAACGCATATGCTTTAGACTTGTTTGGCTTTGCAAACAAAAATTATAACTTAAATAGTACTTAAACTTTTTCTTACAGTTAACATAAATACAATCAACATTTTCAACTTACTTACGCAAGTAAATTAAAACTCCATCGCTGTAGGACTTTTAAACTTAGCATAATCTATGCCTAAGTTTCTGGGCTTACGAACAAGTGATGAACAAAGGCCAATGCCTTTGTTAATCATTATTACAATTAGTAATAGCCCAGTTTTGAGATGACAGAGCAGCTTAAGGTATTTTTCTTATGAAAGAAACAACAACATGAGAAAAGATTTTTAAAGCAGTTATAAAAATATTAAATCAATTTAATTTTTACTTCATAACCTTTTTGTAGTTGCAACTGATGGTTGTTCATCCATGGCAGGCAAAAGTAAAGGATTTGCAGCTTTATTACAGAAGACCGTCTTGGGAACAACACCAGTACAGCTATAAAAAAAGACTACTGACTTTCCAAGACTTACACAGTGTAAGGGCTATGATATGAGTATGTCACTACACTAGAAGAGATCAGGGGGGAGTTAAGATTCTTTGATTCAAGAAAAAAATGTTTTTTTTTTTTTTTTTTAGTGTTTAACATTTGACTATTGTGCACACTTGGGCTAATGCAGACAATGGGATGATTTATAGCATATGAAAATGCCAAGCCCTGGCCGGGAATCGAACTCGGGGTGAAAGCCTAGTATGCTACCAACTAGGTCACCGAGGCGGCTAGAAAAAATTAAATTGGCTTTTACAAAACCTTACAATGTAGAGGACATTTTAAGAAATATGCAAATGGAGGTACTGTACTAGATTTGCAGAGTAATGATGATTTTAAAGAAAAGTTTATCTGGGACTTCTATAAATACATACGTTTGTAAACAGCTTTTCAAATGAATGAATTTTGTCAAGCCCAAAACATAAAATGAATCTGGAAAACTCACCAAGGATCATAATATCCAAGATAAAGACATTGTGAAAAGGAAGCAATGCCTTCTCATTTAGTGTGACATTTCCCATATTCCTTATTTTATTAACGTATCTTATAGATTAATTATATTACGCACCTTTATTTTACAGCACTTTGCAAAATTTGATTTTATGACCAGGTTGAAGTGTTAAGAAACGGCACGTTTATCAATGTAGGATCTATTTAATCCAAGTCAATTAGTTTTGAAAATGTATACGGTAGGCCTACGAGTGATTTTTAGTAGATTTACATAAGTTATGTACGCCTTTAGTACATGATATGCCTGTCAACCTAATCTAAATCTGATTTGACCCTTGATACAAAAAAGGCTGAACTCTGTTTTACAGTATTTGATTTTTTCTCAGTAGCACTATTTTTTTCTGCTTATGAAGCTAAGATATGTGAGTTCAGAACCAGCTAATGACTACTTAAACTTTTTTTTTAAATTGTAAGTTCATAGATAAGTATTTAAATTATAAATTAACGCAATATACCCGATCAATCTAGCACAAAATTGTTTAAAGTGTTTTCATTGTAATGAGCGTTTCCTTTAACTATATCTTTCACTTTGTATATAAGTACAAAAGTTGTTAACGAATTTTGTTGTACTACAAGCCCAGCTCAGCCATCACAATTACTAGATCACTAACAATTGTACAATTGGATATACTGTACAAGACTAATGTTTAATGTAGATAAGTGTTCATTTTCTTTGATATCATTTGTGTATAATTTCAATTTAGCTATAAGATCAATAATAATATTGTATCAACATAAAATACTAATTGTCTCAATTTTCTAAGCTTTCATTTCTTAGCCAGCCCCTCCCCCAATTACAAATTTTTTCCATTAACGAAATAGATCCACTAGGAATGTCAATAATGGAGCCCCTTCAATTATCACTATATACTTTCCTTCCATCTAATCTGTGTTGCAGGTTGTATAAGTACAATATTAAGGCGTTTTTAATTTTTACACGAAAAATTTAGTTTTAAAATTAATAATAATATACGTTAACAAAGTTTACATTACATATAAACGATTCCATCAAAAAGTGATCTAGAGGTCAGGATTTATGCTCATTTCAAGGGCCCTTGTCTGGTTTTCACCATAATAGCTCATCTTTCATTGGCCATTCGCTAATAAAATAACAATTTAAACAAGAAAACGTATCCAACAAGAAAATCTTATCTAAAGAAGTGAGACGATAACGCAAATATTTTGTACTTACAAGCAAATTTATTATTAATTATTCATCACTAATTAAAAATATTCTATTAAACTTGCTTATACTAAACTTTAAACCATAATTGCATTTAATAAATAATTTTTATCTCCAACATATTTATTTTCGTCTAATCTTTTTTTTTATTCAAATTTTTAATCACAATGCGTTTTTTTCTTACGAGTGATTTTATTTTTGTTTAGTCATTCCTTTATTTCATAGTTAACAGTTGAAAATATTATTTTTAATTTACTTACATCATCATCCTTCATGTCGTGTTTATATGTTTTATTTATCTTATTTTCCTTTCATTCTTCTTCTTTACCGTCACTCTGTTTACTATTTCTTCTTTGCATCTTCTCAAACATTTTTTCCGCAGTTATACACAAATCCACACTTTTTCTTTCCGCACAGCTTTCTTTTACAATGTTATTTCTCATTTCCTTCCTTTTTACTTCTATTTTATTCACGCGTTCTTCCAACTCTGCCAACTTCATTTCCTCTTCCTGTTCTTCTTTTTTCTGTTTCATTTCTTCTTGAATCTCCAAATTGTCCAACATCTCTTTGTAACATTCAGCGTCCATCTCGGGCGGTTTCTTATCGAAACTGACTTCCAGATACGGATAGCGTGATAACGGGTCCTTGTGCTCTGATTCTGGCGACGCCCGCGGAGTTTTGCTTCTTTTCTTTAGGTATTCTAGGCAACGCTTCAGTTTCGCGTTCCGCACCAGCTCTTCGACGTGCGGACAAATTTTGTCCTTCTGTTGCAAAATGTCTTTCGCCGATAAGCGTAAAAAATGCTCCGCTCGTTCGGCCAAGCCTTTCTCGTACTCTTCGTCGTCGATATCGTCGAAGCCGAACGCCTCGTTGAGGAACCACTCCAGGGTGGCATCAGCCAATAGTCTGTCCACGGCGCCTAGCTTGCCGTCCAGTGTTAGCATCTCGTCCGAGTCGATAGAAAGGCTATCGTCAGATAAACGCGTCCCTTGGCTAACTTTGTCCACTTGATTGCCGGTTAACAATCGGGAAAGGAGTATTTTCTTTCTGGACAGCCAATGGTAACTGGTAGTTCCTAAATGGTAGTAGAAGTCGTGTACCGTCAGGAAGAAGTAGATTATCGCTCCTGAAACAGAATAGTAACATGCCATGCCACTATCACTCTGTACAGAAACGTAGGCCCACAGCTCATAGAACGGAGAAGAAGACTTCACATTTAATTTAATTTTGGCACTTAAGCAAAAAGGAATACAAACAATTTCTACAATTCTATTAAAATTGCTATTGTTAACAATGGGGTAAATACTGAATTGATATAGTGGTCCAGAATCGTGCCCACTGAACGAGTACCAGGACATCCAAGAATTTATTTCGACTCAAGATACCACAAAAAAATATAATGTTTTCATCGAATGTTTCGGACAATTATAAAACTGTCGTTATAATAGTGAGAAAGTAATATATTAAATCCGGTACTTAACCTAAATGTAATGCCGTTTAACAGTACATTAATATTTTGTTATGTTGATGAAATGTATGAACGACTCATAGAGCAGTGGCAAACACGTAGCGCTGAACTGATACTTCTTTGGTGAACCCATAGAAATATATGGTGAACTTATAGAGCTAAGCGAACCCTAAAGATCTATATGGTGAACTGATAATGATAACTGATAAACACAGAGCTGAACTGATACTTCTTTGGTGAACCCATAGAAATATATGGCGAATTGATAGTTCTATGGTGAACTTATCTCTATAAGTTTACCCCAAAGCAAACTCTATAAGCGTATCTCTATAAGTTACTTATCTCTAAGCGAACCCCAAAGATCTATATGGTGAACTGATAATGAGCCAAATATAATATTTATATGATACCAAAATGTATGAAGAATTACCGAGTAATTACCAGTTACAAACACATTGCGATCTTCGTAGATCTATTGTGTCCCCTTCCTATACTGCTGAGACAATATCTTTCAGTTACAGGATCTTTTCCAGTCTTATCCTCTTCATAAAGTCCAGGATATAGAGAAGATTCAAAGTGGGGGAGGGGGTTACTTCTAATTAGTAACTTCCCAAACTACTAGCTCTTCTGGTAGCAATCGCCTCACAGTCTAACAGCAGGTGATACAAGTTTCCTCTTCCCTCCCACAGTATCTGCAAGCTGGATCTTCTACTAAGCCAAGATTACTCAGATGTCTCTTAGGATGTCTAAATCTAAGCTGTTTGAAAGATAAGCTTATTTCTACTCCTGTCAAAGTTCCCGAGATTTGTCTTAAACCTCGCTTATCTTTCCAGAGCTTAGATCTTCTAGCCTCTTCTTCCTCTCTAAGATTCATCTTAAAGTAACTGTCTGGTCCTATAAGTTGGGTCGATGCCCCCTTCCTTGCCAGCTCATCTTCTTTCTCATTTCCTTCTATCTAAGCGTGTTCTGGTACCCAGACGTAAAATGAAGTGTATAAATAAACTTTAGGAAGTAAACCCATACAGCTATGGACTCATTCAAAGACGGACTCAGAGCTATAAGGAAAAGTGACAATGCTGTGGGGAACCAAATACAGTTTTGGTGAACTCTAAAAACGAATCTATAGAGATATATAGTGTTATTGTGAACCTACAGAGCTATGGCAGAACAAAAATGATCCAATAGAGATATATGATGAACTGATCTTGCTATGGTAAACTCGTACAGCTATAGGCTAGTGGATTCATAGAGTTATAACGAAAACAGAGTTAATACTTGAGACCGCAGATATGCTAACTCCAAATCTATGGTAAGTCTTTATTAAGTCGAAGCAATGAACTTTCGTTCTTGCTTTATATAATGACACAATAAATCTCTTGGTTATATTGTTATTACTACATGCTACTTACCCATATTTACAGCCTTGCCTGCTGTGAACACTAAACACGGCGATGTGATGGAGTTATCCCAGGAGACGCAAATTAAAATACCCAACAGGAAGACAATCAGGTTGAGCACGATGGCCCTGATGGCGGTGAGAATCAACCAGGGAACCAGCAGGAAGCGTCGGTGTTCCTGGAATATAGAGGTAATTGGAATATTGCAAGGACCAGACAGGAAAGACAGAATCATTGAACATAAATGGAATACAAGTATAGCTACCATTAGAAAAATCGTGTTCGATATCAGCTGCTAAAGTCCAAGTAATTGGACTATCTGCCGCTACGAACGCTTCAAGGATAAGGGGTAGAGACGTTTGAGAAAATAGTACTATTAGGTATTTAACTGTAGTTGAACACTCTGCCGCAAGATGCCATCACCAGTGAGCGCTCACGCCTCTCATAAGAATTATCATTCTGGTACGTTTATATTCAATGGCAGAATACAAGACAGAGATCCTGTGAGGGTAATCTGCAGTATTGAAGACGTAAACGTAGCCCGGACAGTCCGGGATTAAGGAATATCCGGTATTTTTTAATATCTAGATGAGTAACAGGGTGGTCATGAAATTTCGCTCTATTTTGATTTAGTGATTGGTAAAGTTGAAGCCAAAGTGGGAAGGCTTGTCGGAATATAGAAAACTCAGCACTCAAGAGAAGTGGAAGGGAGTCTTTGGTTCATTGCTGAAGTGTAACATTAACAAAAAGTGTATTGAAAAATATTTTTCAAAATGGTGGATTTCGAGATGTGCTTGCTCCTGGTGCATCAGCACCTGTGGAAAGGGTTTTTTTCGTTTATACTTATGCCAGTTATACTAACAAGGACGAGTGATCAGCGTTAACGGCAAGGAAAAAGCAACGGGAGTAACTGCGGTAGAACTAAGAACCTTAAGGTGCGCAGTTCAGAGACGCAGCAGACTGACCGGTGCTTTATCCGCATCGACACCGAGTCCCCTTTTCTATAATGAGAAACGTTTGGACGGCGGAGAGTTGAAGCGAATATCCGTTTCGGTTGTAAGGGAGCTACTCAACATGAAAGTTAATTCAAAGATATCTTGTGGATTTTAACGAAAAAATTAAAACTGATAAGGCGTTCCTTGGAAAAGTACTATCATCTGAGAAATTATACACCCGTTTGATTCCAAGGCAGAATCAAGATTGCAGGACCCACTTCTAAGCAAATGTTTGCATATTTTTGTGTCTACTTTTAGTTAACATTTTTATTCTAAATGTACATGCGAATATTAAATATACCAGGTAATTAGCCTGCATTACTTACTGTGAGCACTGGATAGTATATCAACAGGTAACTGGCAATGTATACATGCACAGTGAAGGCTCGTACTAACTCCACCAAGTATATAACTGTATAAACAAAACAAAAATGCTATTTAATTAAGTTTATAAAAATACGGTAATTATTTTATTACTATTTTCGGTAGACTATACAATACTGCAAATCTCAGTGTTGCCGTTTGCACTAAGGACGACACCGTTATCCCGATACCAGTAAAGTATTTATATCTAGTATTTTTTACTCAATAATTTCATTCGATACAATATTATCAGTACTAGTAATAAAGTCCGGTCAGAAGTATGGGTAAATTATTTTTTTAAGTTTGAACAACACTATCGCCTGCCTCGGCAGGTTCGAACCCGAGATCTTTTACTCAAAAAGTACCACTAAACCAACTAGAGATGACCAAAGTGTAATGTACGTTCATTGTAAATACGTTCCTGACTTCATCCAATCATCTTACGGAACTATATTTATATCATAATATGGTTATGTTCATAATTAGGTAATGTTATAATTACTTGGATTTATTTTCATTTATTGTTTTTGGTATATATATATATATATATATATATATATATATATATATATATATATATATTATAATTTGTATATTTTTCCATTTATTGTTTTTGGTATGTCTATATATTATTTATTAAATTATTAGTTTTGTGTACATATTTTCATTTACTGTCTTTGTTTACCTTTTGTGTGTAAGAATTTGTTTTACGTATTTTCATTTATTGTTTTCTGTTTGTATAATATTATTATATTGGTATATTTTTTAAATCATCGTTTTGCTTTTAATACGATGTAAATAGATACAGTAGGGCCTGCAATATACTTTATTTACTAAATTTCCTTGATGTATTCGTCATACTTCTTTCGATACTTCAGTTCGTTATCTACTACTATCGATGAATTCTTTTCCATTTTCCTTCAGTATCGATAGTTTTTCCGATACCAGTACGTAGTAAAAGTATCAATACTTTCTCTTGATATTTCATCCCTACGTTTCACTCTTTTTTTGGCGAGTTTGGTGTAACAAAAATTTTCAAATTATCAAAGTATTGGGAACCCAGTAGCGGAGCCGTAATATATACCGTCTCCCTTCTACTTCTCCTCATTGGTCTATATTTAAGAGTAACGAACCTTTAATAAGTGTACTAGAGGTTGGATCGGTGCTTATTTCAATGATCAATGAATGAGAAAGTTTGTCCAATATTCTTTTACATTTACTCCATTTATTTATGAAGATATAACCTCCAGAGTCCTAGCTTTGTATACTTCAACTCCTTACATTTTGAATATTGCTCACCAGACTTGATGATATACTGGCCATCCTTTAATTTATCCGGCATTCTGTACTCCCAGATCAGCTCCGATGGATTCTCCACTTGCTTCCATGTAACTTCGTACAAAGTAAAAGCCTATAAGTAAAATATTACAGTTAACAACTTCGAAATAACCTCAGATTGTGTATTTCAATAAAATAAAAAACTAATTCTTTGCATCGATTCTAAAAAAAAAAATATATTACAGCAATTAGAGGTTATGTTTACATAGGTTTTATGCATCACAAAAACTTTTAGTTCTAAATAAAATTGCCTCAAGTCGTATACATACCAGGCCCACACAGCTTAACAGCAATATTTCTGTATTTGGAGAAATAACCCCCACGTAACTCATTTTTTTAAATTTTCAAATTAAATTTTGGTATACTGCACAACTAATTTCATACTGTATGCTTCATCATTCTTGTGGAATTCACATAAAACAGCTGATACAACAGTACTTTGTTATTTAGTTTTTATTGTGTTGGCATTATGTTGAACAGCTAAATCAGCTGTTAGGAATCTGTAGGCTACTTAGATTGTCAATGATTCCCATACCTGAGTAACCCACGCTTCGCCAAGGTGTTCGATCTTGTTTAAAACAGAATCAAACAAACACTTAACATAATAGAATATATAACAGGACCTGCATTAAAAAGTATGCAGTAGGGAGACTAGTTAACAGAAGCGAATAGCTATTTATTTGTAAATGTTATACAAATAATGTTTAAAAAACAACACTTATCTACATTACATGCAAATATAAAATATCAATATTGCATAATATATCCAACCGTTAACGTTATAATAATTAAGATGGCTGGGCTGGGCATGTAGTATAATGGCTTCATTAATAATTTTAACATTTATTAACGAACTTATTTATCCACAACTTATATATTTCACTGTAAACAAAACACCAAATTTAGTACAAACATTTCTTGTGAATAGAAGTGCTCCCTTAGATGCCGTTTTTAAAAAAAATCCACCTTTAAAGGTTTAAAATAGTTGTAAACACGAATTTTACATTTTATCTCTGTATCTCAAAAACCAAAAGAAATAGAACTGATATTTGGTACACAGGTTTACCTTAATCTTTGGAAGCACGCAAAGAAAGGGGTTTCTAAAATTCTGTTCCGAAGGGTAAAAATGGGGTAAATAAAAAAAGGGTTGAAATATATGTTAAAATGTATAAACACAAAACCCAATTAATCACGTTATCTCTCAAACCGTGGATGATAGAAGCTGAAAAAGTGTTTTAAGTTTACCCTTCTACAATATATAGGAAAATATACTGGCTACTTGGGAGGCATTCGGAGTAGTCATATAATAAACCGCTCTTATATAAGCAAATCCTAAAGTCTATCTGAGGCTCTGTGAAGGAGAGTAATATTAGGATGATCCAGGTCTTTTAAAATAAAATACTTTGGGAAGATGTGAGGGTTCCGTGGTATATCAGAAATACCACGTACATCACGACTTAAAAGTTGAGACAGTGGCCAACGAAATTAAAAGATTTGCTTTGAAGCACAAGGAATGCTTACACCAGCATGTGAACCTAGACGTTGTTCAATTATTAACGATCTAGTGAGACAGCTAAGAAGAGTCAAGCCATGTGATCTGGTGTCATCACCTAAACAACATAGGAACTGAGTTACACAACCTAGTTCCGCTTACTAAGGACTGCACAACCTGAGCAACCACGTTAAAAATCCCCACCTTCTCTCCTGGCTTGGAATAGCTTAAGCCTGCGAAACCTAGTTCACTCCCGTCAACCGATACTCACTTCCAATTGGTTCGCAGAGCACGCATATCTCGAGTCTATACTACGCTAGATTAATACAATTCTGCCCAGACATTATTACCGGCACATCACTACTCATCTCACGTATACAAAAGCTTAATTCTGATTGGTGCGTTCTTTCTCTAGTTTTAACAATAGAATTCCGAGAATTTATGGTTCCCGCCATAATTTCGTGTATAAATACAGGTCGAAAATCGTTGTTCGGCAGATCATCGAAGATGAGCACCCACTGCAGAACAACTACACGCAGCCTATCAACACCCAGAACAATTATACAAGACACCACAACTTGCTTGGGAGGAAATAGGAGGAATCCGGCCAACTATAAACAAGAAGAGAATTTGTTTCCTCGCCAGCCTGCGGCCGAACTGGTGAACGCCCGACTTTTATTTCTTCCGGAGACTACAACGTGGTTCGTAAGGAAAGACAAGTGTTAGCTGTAACCACGTAACGTAGTCGATAGTCTGTTTGGTAGTAATTAGTGGATGTTCACTGGCAAAAGTGAATTTGTTAGGGAAAGTTGCTTGATAACTGTAAAGTTAGTTGTAACATGTTTATAATAATAACAAAAAAGTTTATCGTTCAGTCCTAGGTGGTTATTAAGAGACTGTTACTATACCCCTAAGCGGTTTTGGCATGAAAGTTTTCCTAGATTTCTAATGGTTGCATATAGTTCCAAAAAATTCCAAAATTAAGGGGGTTAAATTTTTAATCGCTGGTGAGGGAATGCTTACAAACAAGTAAAAAACCAGGCTAAGTTATTTTTAACAATTGAGAATTATCACGTAACTGGGAATGGAAAAAGGAAAAACAGGACGGAAAATAAACATGGAATAACCTAACTATAGATGAAGACCAATGAGAAAAAGAGGGTGGGATTAGTAAAAGAATCAGTTCGCAACTTCATAGTTTTTGAAAATTGGTTTACTCCGGAACACGTCAAGGATGACTGAAAAGACAGCGTTAGAACCTGCAGCAATATAACAAATGCACAGTTAATTAATGACTTAAAAACATTGCACAAACTTTCTACATTTAATTTACTTTAGATACAAACTACAACAAAAATACAAAAAGTCCTCAAAAAATTTCCAACTACAGAGCTTTTAAAACTCGAAAATTGGCAATGAGAAAAATTAAAAGGGCATTTTTCAAAATCAGCTATCAGGTTCGGAACGAATTCTGGTTTCATATGTAAAAATAAACTACTCAGAGCATTACAGAAATGTTTTTGGAAAGCGTAATAATTCTGTAACGTCCGAAATTCAATTCTAATAGTTAATGAAGACAGTATCAGCCATTTTAAGTGTTAATTAAAGTAAAAACTAATTAAGTGTGTTGAATTTAAGTATTATTACTATAAAAAGGATTATAAAAATAATTACATCTAGAATAGATATCGAACATTGTCTTACAGAACTCATAGACTAGAAGGTAATATTTTAAAAAAGACTTGTAAAATAACAAACATTCAAAATTAACTTCTAATGTAATTCTATTTTTTTTTCTTTTAAAAAAATATATAACTATTACTCTACCAGTACGATCACCCCGACCCGAAATAGAAGAGCTTATGTTATAATAAATGTGACTATTATGTTTTAAAGAACCATTATACATTAATAAAACAGATTTAAACTTTAATAAGCTGTAATTTAGGTGATCAAATTGCTGAACATTTTAAAGGGTTGAATTAAAATATTTAGGACATTTTAAAATTTTAACCCAAAAGAGCCCGGATATTCAGCTATTTACCAATAATAGTCTTTAATTATTTGATTTTTTTTTTAATTATAAAAACTATCACCTGAAAAGCCCCACCTAATGTAACGAATGTAATGAAAATTTCCAGTTCCGCGTGATGACGTCATTAATCCCGCCTATGCTCACCTGATTTCGTCATCGTTGCCTCTACGCTGTGTACACTGCCCGTGGTAGGCAGGCGGTCAGTATACAATCAGCTGTTGTACCGCTAAGTTATAGTGTAAGATTAACGGATAAAAACATTAAATTAAACGTAAGTAATTCTGTGTTGTTGACTGTTTATTAACGCTGGCCTACTTTATTGTTGTAAACAATAACTTCAAACTTTGTTTTAGGTTATGTATTTAGAATACTTGCCTAAAATAATTTTTTATTTACGTAAATAAAATTTACAGGTTGCAATGCAAATTAACACATTGCACAAACTATTTTTACTCAATTCACATTATTAATAAAACTAAAAAAGTGGGGAAAACATTACACAAACTTTGTCACATTTAATCGTTTCTCCAAAAAATCAAGCTAGGAGCTTGTATCGACTACGATATCTGACATTTTAATGAAATATATGTCATCCATGAAGAGTTACGCGTATGACTGAAGTTCGACAAGTTATTAAAATAAATTGCGCAGAAACTTTAAACAAAATTTCTCATTCTGAATTAAGCCACTGTATTCCTTCTCCCACAGCATCCGGTGCTCAAGCTGTATAAGAAAACAATCTGGTGAATATGCCAATTTTTCAAAATTTCTTCATCAGATTTTGCTTAAATTTTTGATAATCACCCACAACTTCGTGTTTCGAATTTGCAACACTAATTTTTGTTACTAATCTTCATCTACAATACGACTAATATTTGTGTAAAATGTTTTCATTGATTTTTCCATTGAATTTTTAAAACTATTCAAAAGATTTTGAAAATTTAAATTGTTAATTTATGAGCTTTTGAACTCTGATTACGACTGTGAAATATGATTTTCAAATATGCTTAAAAACAAAAAAGTTACGAATTTTTAAAGATTTGAAATGGCCTCCATTTTGAAAATGTCTAATAAATTTTACTGGTTAACGAACTTACCCAAGCTATTACCAAAATTTATTTCTAAAACACACACACACACACACACACACACACACACACACACACACACACACACACACACACACACACACACACACACACACACACACACACACACGCACACACACACGCACACACACACACACATACACACACACACACACACACACACACACACACACACACACACACACACACACACACACACACACACACACACACACATATATATATATATATATATATATATATATATATAGTCTGTGTGTGTGTGTAAATTTGAACAACGCCTCAAAAAGTGTTTTAGATGTTAAAATCGGCGCTCATTTCAAAGTCCCGGGTTTAGGTCTTACCATGATGACCGATCCAATAGTTCATTTTCCAGTGAAGGTTAGCAAAAAACGGAAAATCGATTCATCGGAGTTTGGCAAAAATATGCTTATAACTCCTTAGTTTACCAAATTTGAAAAAAATTGGCTGTTTAAACAAATAGAAAAAAAACGACCAATAACGGAGCCAGAATTTTTTTTCAGAAAACCGGTAATTTTTTAAAATATTTTTGGAACACTTACTTCCGTTATAACTATGTGTTAAAAGGCCCAGGGGTTCGGTGGTGGAAGTGGCTAAAGCATTGGTCAGTCTACTGCGCACCAAGGCACTTAGTTCGAGCCGCTGCTTCCGTTGGTTTTCCCTTACCGTTAACGCTGATCCCTCGTCCTCATTAGTCTAACTGGCATAAAGTATGGACTTTAAGAAAACAAAAATTAGTAAGTGCAAACGTGGTCATTACTTTTATATACGTATTTGTGGAATATATTTGAAGGAAATACATCTGAATACAAAATTAAGCTACTAATTTAAAATCGTCAAGTTAAATCTCCATCGATATGCACTGACACAATACGAACAATTAAAGCCAAACATATACATGTGTTCCATAAGAAAGCCAAGTTACCTCGCATATGTAGTCCTTTCATTAAAATAAAGAAAGAAACCGGCAATCAAAACAACCTCTATGAAGTTGGTTATATTTTATCCTAACCATGTGATACTGCATGGGTACGTCATGACCAGACGGACTAATTTGCTCATTTTTGCTGTTTTGATTCTTCTACAGTTTTAAAACGTACATCATTCGGTAGGAAATTGAAAGCTCTACAAGGACGGTTTCTCGATATTTGTCACTGAAATTTACCGTTATTGGTTTAAAGTATTTAAAAGTGTGCCATTTTAAAACGAGTCATCGTATGAAGTGGTTATTTTTTTCCAATTAGGCCTCTATCAGGTAAAGAAGCATGATACCTTTGAATTTAATTGACCAAACCGTTCTAGAGATATAAAAGATTTTGTTAAAATAACATTCTTTTTTGTGTATATAATATAATTTGAGGTTTGTCTCACTCCTGATCTTTAGAAATATGTGATATATGTGTGCATGTGTGTGTGTGTGTGTGTGTGTGTGTGTGTGTGTGTGTGTGTGTGTGTGTGTGTGTGTGTGTGTGTGTGTGTGTGTGTGTGTGTGTGTGTGTGTGTGTGTGTGTGTGTCTATGCATGGGTGTGCGCGTGTATGTATGTGTGTCCATGAATATACGAGTATATGCAGGACCAACCTATGTACGGGCATTCTATACCCTCTGTAGGTCCTTCTTTTGTAATTAAAAAGTTTGTATGAAGGAAAAGTTGGCAATAAGTGAATAAATAACAAAATGGCGGCTAGAGGGAAAATAAAGCATTTTCGGTCATATGTTTAAATTAAGTTTTTTCATATTTTTAGGTGTAGAATCAGCTCTCGAGAGGTTACCGTATAGTTTGGAATCACTCTGTATAATTTAATATAATATTTACATAGGCTGGTAGAGGGTTTGACAGTTTATAATGAAGCAGTGGGGGCCAATAATAAAAAAATTGTTAATGAAAAATTTCTAAAAATAATTTACATAAATGCGTGTAAAATCCAAAGTTTTAACAGTTTCAGTAGAACTCACTTTTTCTTAAAATTGTCGATTTTGTAGCGCCAGGTTTGGGTGCGGGTTGCGCCTCGAGAGACTGGGCCAATCATAAATCTATTTCCGGCTCACCAATCTACAAAGCCGCCCACGCGTATCTGCAGCCCAAATATCTTTCCACGCATGCGCACAAACACAAATATTAATTACTGTTGGGTCCTGTAGCTCCGTACTGAGCAAATTAGGGCTTCCGTAATTTTTTCATTGATACCGAGGGCAAGAGCGTCAAAACCTAAGACATGGGTACAAAAACCAGAACACCAAATTTTACTTTAGAACTGAAATAAAAATGCAAGAATTATATGTCATATTTTAGTTATAAAGGTTCGTTACAAATTTATTTTTATTTTTAAAAATTACTTTTTTATATAACGTTCACACTTTTTTAGGGACACAAAACACAGATAATTAAACTGACTCAAAACTTATTAGAAAAATGGAAGTATAAAGGCTCAAACTAAAAATTTTGTATCAACTTCAATGGGTTCAACTCAAACGATAGAACATTTATATTTTTCACTACTACAGATTATCTGTAAAAATATATTGTTGTTTTTAGACCATAAAACAATACAAGAAAGTTTGGTATTTAACTTAATATCTACCAAGCTTCCAAAAGTAGTAACATTTAAACTACCTCTGTCTGCTGACCAGATATTCACGATTGAAAGTACCCTCCCCAATGGTGCAGACGTTGCAGGTAGGCACATAACTAATAATTTGGAAACTGCCTTATAGGAAGTATTAGTTTTTTCAAAACAATTAAATTACCTTTCGATTAACTGTGTCTGCTTTAGATTCCCAAATAGGTATCAAATTCTGAATTACTTGATTCACACAAGTTCTTCATATACCTTAAACCAGTGGAGTTTGTATTCCAAAACACAGACAGCGCCCACGGACGAGTGAACATCGCGGACTGTCCGGAGAAGACCCGGACGAATGGAAGTCCTTGCATACTATAAATGTAATAACCAAAATTATTCTCGGCTACTGAATTACAGCGTTACAGTAACATTTGAGTTCCATCAATTGCCTTTTATTAGGCCTACTTTTACCATTAATGGCCGACCGAAGCGAGGCCTATTTTAACTCGACCGATCGGCATTTGGTTTGTGTGTTTGTTACGCAATTTTGACCAAACGCAATGACCGACTGTTTTGAAATTTGGTGCGGACCTTGTATAACACCCGGACGATTAATACGTAAGATTTTTCCCTTCCACTTCCGGTCCAAAATGGCGGTCTCCGATTTATAATAATAATTGTACGCTTTTAGTCAAACGCATTGACTGATTCTTTTGAGATTTGATATAAAGGTACCTTGTATAAAGCCGAATAACGTATGTGTAAGATTTCCCCCCATTTGCTTCTGTTTCAAGATGGAAGCCTATGATTTAACGATGTGAGTTTACACAGTTTTGGTCACAGCACTAGGCCAATTATTTTCAAATTTGGTACGAATCTATCTTGAATACAGCCTCAAATGACGTACGTATAAAACATTCCCATTTAATTCCGTTTTAAGATAGCAGGCTCTGATTTAACGATGACAAATGTACGCAATTTTAATCAAACGCATTGACCGATTATTTTCAAATTTAGTACAAGGATACCTTGAATAAAGCCCGAAAGACGTATGTATAACATTTTTTTTCATTTACTTCCGTTTCAAGATGGCTGGCTCTGATTTACCGTTGAGAGTGTAGTTGCTGTAATATTGGCTGAACAGCAAAACATATTATGATTTTGACCGCTTCGTGGAGAAAGAGCATAAAATTTCCAATAAAGTTGGTTTAGTAACATTATTTGTAAGTATTAAGGTTACTGGTAAAAAAATGTACGACCGCTGTCGTGGAGCGTATGTTCTGAAAAATCAGGCATTTCAGTTTATTATTATCAGCTCATTTTTGAGAGTTATTTTTTTAGATATCAATGCGTATCGCTTTGGTAAGTAGAGACTACATTTAAGCAAAATTTCATTACAATCGTTAGAACCAATTTAACAAATATGCGATTTGTACATTTAAAGGCTTTTTCACAAGAAAAAATATATTATAAACCAATTGTTTTAATTAAAAAGAATACAGTCTTCAGATAAATGCTTACAATACCTGCATGAAAAACCTTATCAAAACCAGTCAATTTGTTTAGTTTCTATCAATATACACACAAACATGGACGTGCAAACAATATCCGATGTTTTTCATAATCACAATGCTTTACACTTTATATTGTGAATATGTAAAATCGAAAATTCTCATTTACTCAAAATCGGTTGATCATATTCTGAAAAACGTTTGGTCAAAGACACATAACTCGATTAAATGTACATATTTTTTTAAATTACTATTTGGGCGTAAATTGAAAAAAACAGCCTTGACCGCCGTCAGGCTCATAATCTAAAACATTCTAAATTTTAATATAGACACAGATTCACACATTTTAGTTGTTACATTTTAGCTGTGTATTAGTGAATTTCCATTTAAAAAATTATCCATCATGGTAAAATCCAGACCCGGAACCTTAAATGAGTGCCAGTCCTCACCTCTAGAACATTTTTAATACTTATGGCTCTCACGCTGGCAATTTCAGTTCGATTTGTTTCAAACTTGGCACTAAAATCTATTTGAATAGCTTTGACAAGTTCATTACCCAACAGATTTCTGCAACAGTTTCAAAATAGCCTTTTGTAATAAAAAAAATTAAAAATCTTTTTAATCAGCATTAAAATTGAAATAAATTAGCATTTAGCCTAAATTTTTTTAAATTTCACTATAAATTAGAAAATTAATCCTGACGGAAGACCTACGTTATTTTCAATTTGAGAGTTTAAAACGCAATAAATTGCGTTTACCTACCTAAACTGTACCTAAAGGTAGAGTTTTGAAAGCTGATTATATTACTATGATAAAAAAAGTACACGTGTGGAACTCGGAGGAGTTACCGACAGAAGCGAAGCTTTTTTTAATGATATCTTTGCTGAAAATATATATAATTACTTTGAAAATATGTTTACAAATATCTTGTTTTGTTTAAATAAATAAATACATTAACCTCGCTTAGATATTATTTACTGTAGTTATGGTAAAAGATCAGTTGTTTTATATTAATTCGTAACGATCAGCTGCTTTCATTGAACAGCTGTTAGGCTATAATAACTTTCAAGTTATGTTGTTAAAAACTAGCAATATTAAAAACAATTATTATAAACGTTTATATTTATTTAGAAGGTATTATAAAAGGTTACAACGTGCATGTGTTCTTCAACTAAGGAGAAATACCGAAACTAAAGCAATACGTTTTCATATAATACGCGTGTACAGTTATCGAAAAGATGGACGTAAAAAAGAGAGACGAAATTCGTTTGTTCGTTCGTTCCATATTTCCGCTACATTCTTCCGTTAGGCAGACTTTTCTATTCACAAAGCTAACATTAAAAGCTTCGCTTCAATAATATTTACAAAAAAGTTTAAAATAAAAAAAATGTTGTTAATTAGCTTTCATCACCTAGCGAGAAAAACGTGCGCCTCGATTATTTTTAATTCAAATGAATGTGAAAAATTCGTGCTATTAGCACTGTTTATTCCACTCCATTATATTATACGCAATTGTTTACTGCGTCTGCGCAAACTTGTCGCAAATATTATTTCGATTTGAACATAATGTAAGCGCAGTTGTACGGAAACATCTGTCGCTTTGTGCTTTAGAAAAACAGATGTTAAATCTATTTACGGAACACTAACGACCTCTACGGCAATAATTTGAACTGTTAAGAGCCACTCGTTTCCGTGTTTATCTTACAACTTACTGAAAATGTTACTTACATAAACGGTGCTAATGTATAATAAGTCTGTACATTTAGCGGCCAAACGTTAAGTCGGGAACAAAACACTGCACAAACTATTCACATTCAATTTAAAAATTATAGTCTACTATCTTTCGTGCATTATTATGCTAAACATTTCGATCGGTTTTGTAACAAAAATTAAGGACCTACGTTATTGAAATACATAAATGGGGTATGTACAGGTCCGTCAGAAAACCAGGGAACTTTCATGTCTTCATACCTGTCCGCTTTACAGTAAAAACCGATGAAAGGTTTGTAAACAACCTTTTGTTTACAAAATTCCAAGAGCAATGTAAAGTTTCCCCGTGAGAGTGCAGTACAATGCAGGCATGTGTGACAAATAGTTAATTGTGTATGTACCAAATTAGCTGATTGCTAAAAAACATTGTTCAAAGTAATATTTAAATTATTACTGTATTTAAGACAAATAAGTATTGAAAGCATCTGTTTTGAAAGTATAATCCGTACGACACTCCAGGCCAGTTCTAATATGTAAATGTTATTAAATAAAAGACTCTGCTTTTAGTAAACAGTAAATACTGTAGTTTAATTTAGGTATGTAATGTAAAATACGGTGCAGGGGTGCAAACTAGCTGCACCTATTGAGAGGATTTAGATGTCCCCCGCGATACCTGAGTCTAACACACACTTACACTTACAACACTACATGTAGGCCTACAACTTTAATACTTTACACTCACACTTACATTTAGGGCGGCGATAATAGTGTCAATGTGCTTTTCGTCTTAAAATAAAAAAAAAAAATAGTATATTTTATTTGTAAATATTTTAGTAAGGTACAATATTAGAATTCAGTCATTAATTTTACAGGTTATAGTTTTAAATGCATAAGTAGAACAAAGTAAGGCCTATTGTATAAAATAAACTAAATGTAATGAATGGCATTGTTTTATTAACAGGTCATACAATTACTGAATAAAACTGTAACGTCTATTTTAACAGAATTTCATTTTGACAAGAAACAGTATTCCAACATTGTAAAAGATGTGTACAGTAACCTTAAAATACAAATATGGAATTAATGATCAGTGCGTACTACTATAAGCAACACTGTTCCACTTCTTGTTGTACATTGTCGTATATTACTTGTTTCTTTTTCCCATTAACTGCGAAAAATCTTAAAATTCCCTTTTTTATATAAAATGACCAAGCACATGTTTTAAAGCACACACTGAGGGCCCGTAAGCCTTGATTCTTCCAAATCATTATCGACCGTTGAAATGTTATCTAGAGTGTTTTGTTTTTAAGAGTTAAAAGTTGACTCGAAAATGGATCAGCTGACTTCCGTGCCTTCTGCACTACCGGGCAGTCACTCAGGAAACATCGAGAGTGCTGCACCACTTGTTGCTTACGATTTAATGACTTTCGAATCGACATTGTACTTATTTTTATCCAAACTGCAAAAGGTCGTGCGTAATAATCCTTATAAAGTTATTGATGACTTTTTTCGACAGATTTTGTTGAGGACCGTAAAATGCAAACGAATGTAAAATATTTTGTTAAGTATCTCTGATTTTCCTACCTTCAAACATTTTGTATTTGTATTTTTTGACGCGTTTCGAAATACTTCCATTTTCAAAACTTTTTACTGTACTGTTCTCCCAAATGTAGCTTCGTTCTTTTATACTATCTTAACTCCTCCCCTCCCTAATCCTACCGAATAGTCCGGCTTCTATTTAATGACGCGCTCACTGCTGATTGGTCCTCCCAGCGCTTTCTCTTTACGGTCGACTTAATCCTTAAGGTCGTAGGTTCGAGACTAGAGGTAGTGCCGTAAGCTTTTCTTTCGACACCCCTGTCAAATTAATACCTTTTAATAGCTTTTTTTCGATTAACACCGATTGCTCGTCCTTATTAGTCAAACTGAAATAAAGTATACAAATTAAGAAAAGAAACAGGAAAAATCATTTATTTTACGTAGTTTTCGACAAGTCGAGATAACATTTATTAACAAAGAAAGCTGGATTTAATCGGTCTGGGCTAGTAGCATGATGACGCTATCGACAACAGTTGATAAACACGGAGAAGAGAAGCCAATTAAAAGTATTTATCGCGAAATTTTACAACTCTTGAAATTTGTACTGTGATCAGCTGTGTATCATGAGAGTACTCGAAATAATTTTAATCAAGATGTACTTTATGTAGTGTTGCATTAATTTAATTATAGGCCTATTAAAAAGTTAGCCTGATTCCCGTAAATTGTATTTGAAAATGTAAGTATTATATTTATTTTTTTTTAAGGCGAAAAGCACATTGAGGTTATTATCGCCTCCCTAAATGTAAGTGTGAGTGTAAAAAGTCGTAAGTGTAGTGTTGTAAGTGTAGGCTACGTGTGGGTTAGACTCGGGTACCGTGAGGGACGTCTAAATCCTCTCAATAGGTGCAGCTAGTCTGCACCCCATGCGGGTATAATCACGTTTAAAATAGATAGTAAATATCAATGAAAAATGTTGAGGTTATGTTGAATCAAACAAAGAATACAGAATTGAATGATCAATGAATACGTACCATAGAACGATCGGTAACGTAATTCAACCAGACCATATAGGACCTTCTTTTATCCACCTATGTTAAAAAAAATCATTTTCCAAGTAATATTTTTTTAAACATTTTATATTTCTAAAACAGTTCAACCGATAACATTCGATTTTAGCAAGCTTCTTTAACTGATAGAGGTCTAATTGTAGAATAATAAAAAAAAATAAACATTTACCCATTTTAAAATGACGGACTTTAATATATTTTAAACCAAAGTGAATCCATAACGGTAAGAAATATCAAGAAACCTTTTTTCTAGCGGTTTTAATTTTCTATCGAATGACGTAACATTTAAAACTGGAGAAAATAAAACAAAAAGATGAAAAAATTAATCCGTTAAACAAATTAAAGGCACGACATATTTATGACATATCATATGATTAGCACGCTACTGTTATCATATATATTATTTTTTGAGTTAACATCCCTTTTTCTCAGCACTTACTATTCGTATAGGGATAAATGAGGTATCTTTAGAAAGATTTTTCAACCGGCTTCTAACATTGCAAAATGACTTTGCGATAAAACTTACTGTTTGTGGACAATTTTAACATAAAAAACACTTTTAAATGTCATAGGCAAAACGGCATGATAGATGCGCATGCGCGGCATCACAAATCAGACAATATTTTGTATATTTTAAGAAGCTAACTTATTAATCACGAATAGACAATCCCATTATAAATATCACTTTTTGCATAACGTACTTACAGAAATTTCAATATTTATTTAAAAGTAATTACACTTATAGGTTATGTGGCCCTATTGACAATCCAGTATCTCTGCCCGTGTGCAATCCGGAACAAACATTTTGAATACCAAACACATGTTTTGGGCACTGTTTTTATACAAATATATTTGTGGTTTCTCCTTTCATCGTGCATATATCTATTGCTAATTAATACAGTTAATTAAAATACAGTTAGAGGTTATTGTGGACTTTGTAAAGTACAGTTTGAGGTTATTTGAGGTTACTTTGTGATATACCAGGTAAGAAGCAAACATAATGTTCTAACATTTCGCATTTATTTACTTATTTGTATTTGAATATTACGATTTCTCATTACACCTCTCTTTAACAACAGGTTAATGTAAATATTACGGTCGAAAAGATTACATTCTTACATCAAATATCGCTTACAACGAGGTATTGTAATGCCCTGTAAAAATTTCTATTAAAAAAACAATTACCTGTATTGCAATATATATACTAAAATGATTCATAAATTTGTGATTATTATTTCAAACCGATCGCTTTTAGATTTATTTTTTTAAACAGGCTTCCCTTCCTCCCAACTACCACCCTCCCCCTAACGACTACTCTTATTCAAAACGCTGCGTTTCCTTAAAACTTTCATAGTGCGAAATTTCGCACGGGCCCCCTGATCAAAAATAGTACAACAAATATTCTTTTTATATGGAAGCTCTTTAACAGTTGTTGCCTAATTTTATTACTATATGAGGTGTTCAAAGTTATGAATCTGTATTATTGTTTGATTTCAGAAGTATACTGAATATATTGGGCCTATATATATATATACCCCAATATGTATATATGTGTGTGTGTTATATATATATATATATATATATATATATATATATATATAATGCAAAAGAATCACGTAATTAGCCTGTTATATATATATATCGCCATCTTACGGTTTTTGGAGTTTTAAAATCCACTTGATTCGTTTTACCGACTTTAAGGAGTTTTTTCGGAAGCCGTTCCATAAATATATTATCTAGCGGAGATTAAATACAAATGAAATCAAAGATAAAAATCCCAAATTCACGTAGTGTTTCCATCCTTCTATCTTTCTACGCCCTCTTAAAAAATATAATAAAACTTTAAACCGTAAACTGATATATAAAACACCACTTCCAGGTAAATAAAACCCACTATTTTGTGACGTAATATCTCCCATCCAATGCCTTCTCAAGTCAAGGTTCGTGGCGTGTAACTAGGTCAATAGAGCGAGCGAATGTAAGCCTTATAGCTAACAGTGGGAGATGTCAGAAGCTAATGTCTACATGTAAATTTTATCTTTACAAATTACATAATTAACAAAAATTTCATCATCACTTAATTAAAATTCACGTTACTAAAATTTATTTTTTAATGAACCACAATTTATTTCAAATTTTGAGTTAATCGTGAAAAGTATTTATTTAAACTTTACTCCCGATCATAGCTATATATGTATTCCATAATAGGCGACCACCGAAAGATAAACAGAAACATAATCTCAAATTTCAAAAAAAAACTATTGTCTGTAACATCAGCTGATTGTTAGCGTTAATTCATATGTTAACATGTTCAAGAAGATCGTCGAGTAAGTGTGTAATTTTTAAGACTATATAAAATGTTGAAATATTTCAGACTTAAAATCCGGTTTTTAACAATTTTCTTAATAAAAGAAGAGCTTCAAAAATTCTTTATCATATGGTCCAAAAATGATCCAAAAGTATACAGTAATCAGACCTTGACCTACATAAACATCCAAGTGAAAACCAGTTGTTTGGACACTGTGAAGAAGTGTGGAAAAAAGAAGTGGAATCTCTGAAGAAGATTTGATAATACAGAGAAACACAAATACTACACGCACGTGCACACACACGATCTTTCAGTCACAAGAATCCGGGGCACATTTCGTTGTACTGAGTCTTATTTCCCATCGAAATTCGTTGATAAACACTGATATCCTATTTTTGTTTTATTTTCAAAGTCTTACATCCAAAGCAGGGTTACTACCAGTGTCAGAAAAATACTGATAGGGGCTCTGCCCTCTCGGCGCCAGTGTATAAGATGACAAGTACGTGCACCATGATTCATACGATAACTTGGGGCAGATAAGCCATGCACTCTACCACTGCCTCATTGATGTATGACTATAAATGGTTACATAACCTGACCCGATCCTTCCTGATCTGGAACCGGTCTGCCTTCACTTTGCCCTTGCAGTACTCCCCCCTCTTTATTTATAGGAGACAAAACAAATCGCTCAGCTAACGCGATAACTTTACAAAACAACTGAAGCTGCATACAAATCATTGTTCGAATGCATATTATTACAGACTATACAGTACGGTTGTTTCAGACGTGTTTATACTTGACTAGATTCAAAGTTTATTATAGGAAGAGTAAGAAATAACAGCTATATGAGTACTGCGTGCGTGTGGTGATGTTTTAGTAGACTCACGTTCGCAGTTTTCGTCCGATTTGATTCAAACGACACAAAAATCTATTATGCTTTGACAAGTTCAAGATAATTAACCAGCAAAATTCCTTCAACAATTTCAAAATGGCAGCCATTTCAAATTTCATAAAATAACTTTCATGTTTTAAATTTTGTTGAAGATATGATTTCACCATCGTAATCAATTTTAAAAATTGCATAAATTAGCGATTTGAATCTTCAAAATCCGCTGAAACTAAGAAATATGTTGTCGACGGTCAGGGTTAATTTTGTTATTTTCAATGTAATTTGAAAATAGTTAACATATATATATATATATATATATATATATATATATATATATATATATATATATATATATATATGTGTGTGTGTGTGTGTGTGTGTGTGTGTGTGTGTGTGTGTGTGTGTGTGTGTGTGTGTGTATGTATGTATGTATGTATGTATGTATACTCTGTATATATTATGCAGAGTTTAATGCTTGTTATGATGGTGAACAGAATATCGAAGGAGTAAGATATATTAAACATTTTTGGAAATTCGCTTCTATTAAGTCAGCAAGACAGCTGAGTGCCGACATTATTTGTTATTGTGATGAGTTTTGGCCGGTCAAACGACACGCATTCAAGATCTGGTTGTATGGAAAATCCCCTGAACAGCATGTGTGTGATCAACGTCAAAGTTCTAAAGAAGAATGAAACAAGACTTAGAAAAAATGACCAACATCAAAAGCCGAACTGCATTACGTTTTGCACATACGTTAACTAAATGAAACTAGGCACGTCTTGACTACAAGGAAAGATATTAGAAATATATGTCCAAGAAGAGGAATATTGTGGTTGAGAAACATCAAACTTGGATTCATGGAAGCTCTTCATAATGTTTATATATATATATATATATATATATATATATATATATATATATATATATATATATATAAAGGCGAAAAGCACATTGAGGCTATTATCGCCTCCCTAAATGTAAGTGTGAGTGTAAAGTGTTAAAGTCGTAAGTGTAGTGTGTGTTAGACTCGAGTACCGCGAGGGACGTCTAAATCCTCTCAATCTCTAGTTTGCACCCCTGCGAGGAATGTTTCTGTATTGCCGGAGACAAAATCACGAAATACAAAGTAATCGCCAAGGTTTAATAAGGTACATGAACACCAAGAAAATAAGGTAGTACAAAAAATAAGAAGAAGAAAAGAGAAGAAGAATAAGAGAAGTTGATGACAAAAAAGACAAATAAATAAATGAAGAAGAAAAAGAAGAAGAAAACGAAGAGGAAAAGAAGAAAAAAAAAGAAAAGAAGAAGAAAGTGAAGAAGAAAAAAGAAACAAAGAAGAAAAAAGAAAAGAAGAAGAAAACGAAAAAGAAAAAAGAAAAGAAGAATATCCTGGTTGAAAAACTTCAGAATATTGTTTGACAAAAGCTCTCAATAACGCTTCCGTATTGCCGATGACAAAATTACAACTTACATGATAATAGCCAACTTTAGTAACGTACATGAACACCAAGGAGTAGCAAAAAAAAGTAGAATAAGAATAAGAGATGATGATGAAAAGAAGAAGAATAAAAGCTAAAGAAGAAGAAAACGAAGAAGAAAAGAAGAAAAAGAAAATGAAGAAGAAGACGAAGAAGAAAATTCGAAGTTCAATGTTGATATTGTTTGCCACGGTTGAAATTTTAATTTTATCCAAAACTAATTTTTTTCATGCTGAATTTTTTATTGCCCATTTTGTGTATTTTTAATGAATATTAATTAATTTAATATTCAATTTTGAATTAAATTTAATTAGAGAATACATATTTTCTCAGTTTTTCGCTTCTGTTAACTCCATTGAATTCCATTGTAATGTGAGTTATTCGCTTCGTTACGGGAAGACCCAGAATGATCACGTAATGCCTAAACGTTGACATCTAAAACATATTTCAACAGTTAGTTACAAATTTTATCATTTTATTAGCAGATTCACATTGGAAAATTGAATTTCTATTCTCGCAAAACCTAGACTCTGGACCTTGACATAAGCGCCGATATTTACTTCACTTTTTCAGAGGGTCGTTACAAATTTTATTGTAGATCTATTATATGTGTGATTAAAACTTGGAACAAAATCATTTTTTTTCATAATCAGCCTAGAAATCTGCATACATTTTCAAGTCTCCATTGAAAATACGTGAATTAAACTGACGGCGGTCTAAGTCGCAGTACTTTCAGTTTAAAATGCTGATTTATGAAACTTTAATCGCTGGTAACAACGATAAAAAAATGATTTTCAAAATATCTAAGGTAAAATATTGTTGGAAGTTCACTTCAGCGAGAAATCTGTTACTAAATACCTTGATATCTAATAAAGTGTAACTAATACCCGTCAAGTTTGTAACCATTCCGACAAAATGAATGTGGAACCGATAAATTAATCAATTCCAAAGTACAGACACTCAGTTCCGGTGACAGGTCTAAGTAAAACAAAATGACTCACTCGCTGACCTCAAACTGTCTGTCTGTCACGAGAAAGGTGATTAGATTAATCTGTGATTAAACTTGCATCGAGGGCAAATGCTTTCCCAGCAGCTTGCTGGTACTTGGTTTTTCCCCTTAACCCATACATTATACTTGTTAGACTAATGAGGACGAGGGATCAGTGTTAACGTAAGGGAAAAGCAACGGGAGCAACTGCGGCGCGAATTAAGAACTTTTAGGTGCCCGGATGCTTTAGGTACTTCGACCACAAGCACAACTCAGTTGCTACTGTACAAGTCGGTTTACAATAAACTTTTGTAATTCATACATTTTTAATCCACAATTTAAATTTATCGCAATTTTGGTTCGATTTCATAAAAACTAGGCACGAAAATCGATCGATTATGTTAATAGTTTGGACAAATTTGTTAACAAAAAAAAATCGTTCAACCGTTTCAAAATGTTGGCCAAATTCAAATCTTTAAAAATTCATAAATTTTTTGTCTTCATAATTTTTTTTATGTCTGACTTCACCATCATAATCAATAGACCTATTAAAAACTGCTTAAACTAGCATTTTACATTTTAAGATCCTTTTGAAATTACGAAATTTTTTGACGGCTGTCAGGGTTCATTTTTCAATGTAATTTGAAAATTTAAAAATCTTAATACTGTGTATGCAGATTTTAATGCTATAAACGGTGAAATCAGAGGGTAAGGCAAAGAAACATACTTTTGGAAATTCGCTTCTATCACGTCAGCTAGACAGGCGTTTTTTTGAAAACCTGATGGCGAAAATCACATATTATGTTAAAATTTACATATGTTAGAATTTAAACGCGTATAAGTTCCATTGAAAATACGAAAAGAATTCAACGGTTGTCAAAGTTCATTTTAATATTTTCAGCGTAATTTTTAAAATGTTGATCGCTAATTAATACAGATTTTAACACTGATTTAGACGGTAAAATGAGACACAAAAATAAATAAACGCGGCACGCAGCTGTCTCGCTGCCGTTATTGAAGCGATTTTCCAAAAATATTTATATTTACCTTACCCTCTTTTAAAATTATAATTTAACCATCGTAATCAGCATTTAAATCAACAGATATCGATATTTTAAACTTCCGAAATCTACTGGAAATTGGAAAATGATCCCTGACCGCCACGAAATTAAACTCCTTAATTTCAACTCATTTTGAAAATTCAAAATGTTGGGTTTACGCAGTTTTTAACGCTGCAAAAAAAATATAAGACAATGAGTTACGATTTCTTACGGTATTGGAATTGCCGCCATTTTGAAACTCGAACGAATTTTACTTGATAACGAACTAGTCCCAGCTGTTTCCGTAATCGATTTTTGCGCCAAGTTTGAATCGAATCGGACCAAAATTGCACACACATACACGCGCACGCGCACACACTAGAAATTCCCTACTAAGTTGATAAAAACATTATTATTGTGATATTGTTCGCTTCCATCGCGTCAGCGAGACGTGTGCAAGTCGCGTTTATTATTTTAAAAAAATATTTTATGTTCTTCAAACCGTGGTGTTTTCGTTAGGTTTCTGTGAGCTTACATAGCTGTTTGTTTGTTTGTTTTTGTTTTACCTGTGCTTAGCATCTACTGTTCAACAACCAAAACAAACCGAGAATAATGTCACTGTCAATAAAGATCTAAGAAAAGTCTGTACATCTGGCAACGTCGCCAAACGGAAATCTTTATTTCCCAACAGCTGACTAACGATCGGTATTTTTAAACTGTACTTGACCACATTAACACAGTTAGCCAAATGCTGATCGGAATCTAGCAATTCATTGACACAAACATTTTTTTTTAAATACACACAAGAATGGTGAACAATGTGCCAAAAAAAAAAAAATCTGTGTGATTTTTCCACGCAGCTGTCTCGCTGACTTGATAAAAGCGAATTTCAAACGGTTTTCTTCTTTATGTTATTCTCTCCGAAATTCTGATTTCACCATTACAATCATTAATAAAATTTGCATATATTAGCATTTCGAAATTGTCAAATTGCACTGAAAATACGAAAATGAACCCTGACCGCCGTCAAAATATTTCTGAATTTAAACGGATTTAAAAAAATGCCAACTGAAGCAGTTTTAAAGGCTGATTACAACGGAGCTCAACAAAGTTTCGCAATACAGGCTAGTTGGATCTTGTACTTTCTGGACACACTCAATACTGTTCCATCACAGACCATATATAGGCCACATTTATTTAAACGTTTAGTTGTGGGAGTACGGTAATACGATATCCAAATGTTCCAAACCAGTTTGGAGGCGTTCCTATGCATAATTCTTTAGGCCTATACGTGGATATATTACTAACAAAACGTGTTTGTACAGCTGACCAACCAGTAAACACAGCTGATAGATACAGGGTGTGCAACAGGTGTTGTACAGATGTCGTACATTTATACTGACAGTTTGTTTCATGTATTTTCGATATGCCGGTGTTTCGACTGTTGTAAAGGTCTTCATCAGGACTTTTTAAAACGTTCAGTTAGTGATCGTACACATTTTTTGTTATTAGATTTTGATAGGTCCCCACTAATCTGAAATGTTTGTTCATCTGGATATCTGTAAGGTTTTTTTAACCACCTCTTATTAAGTGATCACGAGAGGTCAGGATCGGCGCTCATTTCAAGGTGCTAGGTCTGGATCCTACCAAGATGGCCGCTCCAATTGCTCACTTTCAATTAATATTCTTAAAAAATGTATTGGTAACAACTAGGACTTTTTTAGCTCAAACGCTGAATCAGTTTTATAACTGTCCACTTAACATTAAGACGCTAGAGGTGCATTACCCGCGTAATCCACAATACGTGAGTTATACCCACGGGAAGTATTTCAAAGTAACCAACAACACCGGAGCGGATATTTCAAGTTCAGAAAGGATCGAATAGCTTGTCGTGAACGAATTAGGCCGACAAACTTGACAAAATCTCGTTAGATGTTTGCCAACTTTACGCCGCTAATAAAATCAATCGGATGGATGTTATGGGTCACACCCATTCCGTGCTTTATGGGGCGTCATGGGAGATTAATGCTTGCCAAGGAGATTGAAAGATTGTCCGTCGACATGCCAGTCATTTAATTACGCTCAATAACAACTGACTGGTTCAAGGTCGTTCTTCAGTTTATTAACCAAGCCGATGTTTTTACCTCTGGTGCAATCTAGTCAGGCCACATAATTTTACAGGAATTTCTGACAGAGCGAAGCGAAGTCTCTGTTTCAGCTCAATCGTTCGGCATTTGGTTTGTGTGTTTGTTACTCAGTTTTGGCCAAATGCATTGACCGATTCTTTTGAAATTTGGTACGAAAATATCTTGTACGAAGCCCAAACGACGTATGTGTAAGATGTTTTTCCGTTTATTTCCATTTCAAGATAAAGGCCTTTTATTTACAATGACGATTGTACGTAGTTTTGGCAAAACGTATTGATCGATTGTTTGTGTTTCGATGTTCAGCATAACATTCATTTTGCAATTATTTTCAACAATCGTCATGAACATGGTTTTGGCGATATTTATCTTCAGACCAATCTACCTGGATTTATTATCAAGTTAACGTAACCTAACCTGACCCAACTTTAAACTTTACCTAACGTAATGCAATAAGTCACTATTATAATGAACTTTGAAATCTACATTAATTTGCATTTACGTTTTCAAATTTTAACTGTAAATCAGTTATTGGGATTCTTGTGTTTTCGATGATAGCGTAACATTCATTTCGCAATTATTTTCAACATTCGTTACGGTGAACATGGTTTTGGCGATATTTACCTTCAGACCATTCCCTATGGATTTATTATTAAGTTTACCTAACCTAACTTAACCTATAAAATAACAACCTAACCTAACCTAACCTAATACAACAAATAACTATTGCAATCAGCGTTAAAATCTGCATGAATTGGCATTTATGTTTTCAAATTTGAACTACGAAAATGTTCCCAATGACTTCATACTTTAAATGATCGCCATTTTTAAACAATTTTCCCGGACTTAAGCGATTAAGAAAATAATTTCTTTTGCCAAATTTGATTTTCGCGTAATCAGAATATTCGTTTACTTGGTAAAATCTTGTTACTATTTGGAAATTCGTTTCTAACTCGTAAGGGAGAGAGCTGCGTGCGGCAATTACAATTCAACTAAAATCTTGATATTTACTTTACTGGGACCGCTTGTTTTCTCGTTTATAAAATAAAATGGGAAGAATGCGTTGTATAACCAGCGCCATCTAGGAATAGCTTTGCTGTGACGTCATCGTAGATGTTATATCGGGACGACAATGTGTTGTTGGCAACAATGTTATCACTTCTGTCTTGGCACGCGTTTGTCTCGCATCGTCACACGGCAAATACGTCAACAATGTGTTGAAACCATTCGTAAGCTTATTGGTTCGGTTTAGCGTCGCTCGATCGTTCATACATGTCCTGTAACGTATGAACTGGCTCGACATTGTCTAATAGTAGGCTGTAATTATCATAAAGACAATACAGCTGTGATGGCTGTTGGAAATGTAATTTGCTAAGCTACAGAAAACAATAGACAATATTAGTGCATGGACAAAATTGTGGGGTTAAGCTGAACGAATCAAAGTTCAGCTACATCAACTTTACATATAAGACCAAGTATACAACTAATTTTTTAAAACTCCTAATAATTCCATTTATTGATTATTTATTACAGTAGTCTATTTATTTTATTTATTTTTTATTTATTTTGCTTAACGTTCATGCTTTATGCCAATACCCTAATGAGGACGAGAGATCAGCATTGAAGCTTACGGCAGTAAATGCGTCTCGAGTCTACGAATTTATCCACATCGACCACCGAGATACATTTAAACTGGAGGCAAATACGTAGGAATAAAGCTTGACACCAGGTTAAAATGGAAGTCGCGTGTCAAAATGAAGAAAAAACGAATTGAGGTTGAAAAACAGAGGAAGGCCTCGCAGTTTATAGTCATAACTGAAAAGAGCGCTTCTAAACTTTTTCGTCAATTCAACCGGTAACAGTAATACGAAAAATGTTAATCAACCAAATTTATTGGAAATTGTATGGCTCCCTTCATGTAGCGGTCAAGATTATGATATCTTGCCGTTGAATCAGTAGTTCAGGAGATCGCCAGTAAATACACTCATCATTAAATCAGAGACCGCCATCTTGAAACGGAAGTGAACTGGGGGAAATGGTACACATACTTCGTTCGGGCTTTATAGAAAGTACCTCCGTACCAAATCTCAAAATAACCGGTCGATGCGTTTTGCCAAAACTGAGTACATTCATCACCGTTAAGTCAAAGGCCGCCATCTTGAAACGGAAGTGAATTAGGAAAAATGGTATACATACTTCGTTCGGGCTTTATACAAGGTACCTTCATACCAAATTTCAAAACAATCGGTCAATGCGTTTTGCCAAAACTGTGTGCATTCATCATTGTTAAATCAAAGACCACCATCTTGTAACGGAAGTTAATTAGGAAAAATGGTACACATACTTCGTTCGGGCTTTAGACAAGGTACTTCCGTACGAAATTTCAAAATAATCGGTCAATAGTTTGGCATCAACTGCATACATTCGTCATCGTAAATCAGATGCCACCATCATAAAATGGAAGTGAATGGGGAAAAATCTTATACGTAGCTTTATACAAGGAATCGTCGTACTAAATATCAAAAAAATCGAGCAATGCGTTTTGCTAAAACTGCGTACATTCGTTATCGTTAAGTCAGATGCCGCCATCTTGAAACGGAAATGAATTGGGGAAAATCTTACACATACGTCGTTCGGGCTTTACACAATGTACCAAATTTCAAAACAATCGGTCAGTGTGTTTTGCTAAAACTGAGTGCATTCATCATCGTTAAATCAGAAGCTGCCATCTTGAAATGGAAGTGATCTGGGGGAAAATATTACACACGTCCTTCAGGCTTTACACAAGGTACCTCCGTACCAAATTTCAAAACAATCGGCCAATGCGTTTGGCCAACTGCGTAACAAACACACAAACCAAATGCCGAACAGTCGAGTTGAGACAAAGACCTTGCTTCGGTCAATCAGATTTACCTACAATTAGGCCTATACAAGTAAATTCCAAAAATCAATTTTGTTTGCAACTTTGGGGTGTGCCAAGAAATGAAAAGAATTAATACCTTTCCATATAAGGACTGCAACGCTCTGTTGGTGTACAACTCGACCTTTCGGCATTTGATTTAAAGCGTAAGGTATAAATGTTTTTGTTACGTGATGCGACACAGCTGAGGCACACTCTCGCTTGTCGCGTATTAGGCATATTTCAGTCTCGCAATACACATCCAACGGATGTTGTTTCCAGAAAGTAGCAAAATATTCTTCCAAGATAACGCGAAATTTACAACACGTGCCTAACTCACTTCGCTTATCAGTAACCCAACCAACAAACACACAACAGTGCGACAAAATGTACAGACCTGTGCAGTTCATCTCGGATCCAGATAGGCGGGATAAGGTAACAGATCAGCTGTTTAAATACTATCGTAGCCTGTATTGTGCAAGTCGTCATTTTGTATGTTCGGTTACATTTAAAATTTTTGTTCTTTAGCATTAGAAACATTCGTGTGTGTGTGTGTGTGTGTTTTAGCACGCTCACGTTTTGATTCAAACTTGGTACAAAAATCGATTAGGGTATCTTAAACAGAAAAATTCGTTCACAGATTTGACGGTTATTTCAAATCTTTAAAAATGCGTAACTTTTTCGTCTCGAATTTTCCTGAAAATCTGATTTTACCATCATAATTATCGTTGAAAACCGCTTAAATTAACTTTTCTGGATTTTCAAAATTTTCTGAAACTAAGAATTTTGTTGACGGCAATCGGATTTGGTTTTCGTATTTGCAATGTAATTTGAAGGTTTAAAATGCTTACATACGTTGACTTTAATGGGGATTAAACGGTGAAATCGGAATTTCAAAGAGTAAAATAAAGAAAAATAATTTTGGAAATTTGTTTCTATCACGTCAGTGAGACAGCTGCGTGCCGTGATTGTTTCAACAAAGAGCGGAATAATCTGTATCGTTAATTAACATTAGTCTCATAGGAAATAGATTTCCTACGGACGACAAGGTTAACAAACACGGTTTGGTTCTTGGTTAGCAAACACGTGAAAACCATAGTGTTACAAAAATTAAACGAAAGTAGGCAATGGAAATATGAGTCACGGAAATATCCAGTGACGGTAACTTTTATTTTGCAATCTACTCTGATACAACTGGTAAACAGTAATGGTTGTAATAATGTGTCGGATTTAAATATCACTTAAACAGCTGATTTCGCAACACAGCTCTGTTCTATAATTCAATTTGAACTGAGGTTATGTTTAGTTTAGCCGTTGTTCACGGTGAATATAAAAGAAAAACAAATAAAATTATTATTAATACTGAAGCGAAGCTTTTAATGTTAGCTTTGGTGAGAGAAGTAAACAGAAAAGTCTACCGAACGGAAGAATGTAACGGAAATATGGAACGAACGACCAAACGAATTTCGTCTCTCTCTTTTTTCCTTCTACTTTTTCGATAACAGTACACGCGTATTATACAAAAACGTTGTGTTGCTTTGGTTTCGGAATTTTTCCTTAGTTGAAGAACACGTGCACGTTGTATCCTTTTATAATATATTCGGAATTAATGTAAACGTTTATAATAATTATTGTTAATATTGCTAGTTTTTATAACATAACCTGTAACTTATTACAGCGTATCAGCTGTTCAATGAAATCAGCTGATCGTTACGAATTAATATAAAACAGCAGATTTTTTACTATAACTACATTTAATAATATCTAAGCTAGGTTCAGTAATTATGTAATTAAACAAAACAAGATATCTGTTAACATATATTCAAACTAATTATATATTCAGCAAAGGTATCATTAACTAAAGCTTCGCTTCTGTCGGTAACTTCCCGAGTTCCACACGTGTACTTTTTATTGAAATATTTTACGTGTTTGCGAAAAATACAAACACCTGAAGTAATTAATTGTGTTTTAATTGACAACATCATTGGTAATTATATTGTATATGTTCAGTCAGCGTTATGAGTTAAGACTAAACACTTGGAATGTAAATGAAATGATTGCAGGCGGAAATATTGTATGCAAGTAATTGGTATGTAAAATTTCTTTTATTGATAAAACATCAATTGAAAAGTTTTAAATTATATATTTTGGTTTTGAGTTGTAATGCAGGCAATAAAACATAAATAGAAATGGTTAGGCTTAAATCAGACGGTGATAAGAGTAGGTTTTTAAAAAATTATTTTCGATTAAAAACGTTATTCCCAAATACTTTTAAATTCGATTCTGTAGTATCAATTTTTAAAAACACATCTTTCAAACTGCATTCTTTCATCAAATTACAACCCACCAATAATTTAAATTTTAAAAGTTTTAATACATTCTGTGATTTATAGAAAAAAGTTAGGAGCGGAATCAAACGTTTACTTTCTCACTAAACTATATCTGTTGATTTTGATGAACACAGCCGCCTCGGTGGCCTAGTGGATAGCGTACTGGGCTTTCACCCCGAGGACCCGGGTTCGATTCCCGGTGAGGGCTTGGCATTTTCATACGCTAGAAATCATCCCATCGTCTGCATTAGCCCAAGTGTGCACAATAGTCAGACGTTAAACACAAAAAAAAAAAAAAAAAAAAAAATTGATGAACACAGGCATTGAATGTAAACGTACTAGAAGTACAGTCAACAATATAAAATGCGTACTAGATATTAGCTGTTAATGTCCAAGTAATTGGACTATCTGCCGCTACGAGAGATAGACTAACTGCCGCTAACTGCAATGTCAGGGAGAGACGATTGAGAAAATAAACAGTACTATTACCTATGTAACTGTAGTTGAACACTCTGCCGAAAGATGCCACCAGCAGCGAGCGCTAACATCACGAAGGTTATTGTAGTACGTTTATGTTCAGCCTATCCGTTTTTATGTCCGAAGAATCAGCGTTTGTTGTGGACAAATGTCCGTATGTCAAGACACAATGCTGGATATTAAATAACCAGAACGATTTCGGTAAAATTTGGCGTGAATGTTTGCCCATATTACGTCATTTTTTATTTAAAAAAATTATTTTCTTTCCAAAAAAACTGACAAACATCGGCTCTTAAGGTTTTAACTCAAATTTAGCTCTTAAATACCCAAAACAAAACACATGGTTCACTGGTTTCCACCCCGCCCTCAAATATGATTGTACAGATATCGAAAAAATTCCGAAAAATGGCGATATTTCTTAAAAATCGGTTTATAAAGTTTTGCTCCAAATTTTGATTACATATGCAGTTTTAAATCTCACGACACACCAAATTAAAAAAAAATTAAAAAGGGGAAAAATAAACTCAGACCATCATATTTTTTTAAACGCTAGTTAGACTAACGACGAGTGATCAGCGTTAACGGAAAGGATAAAGATGGCGGCAGTAGTTGCAGTTCCGGCTCTACGACCTTAAGGCAGCAACTGACCGATGCCTTAACCATATCGAATAAGCCGACCCTTGTGGTCGCACTTAAATCAGCATAAATATGATCCGAAGATCGTCAGAGACTTAATAAAGTATGGACATTAACCATAAGCGCGAGCGTGTATGTATATAAATAACCGAAATTTGAATAAATCCTCATTGACTAGTTTTTTTACTTTAAACGAATTTTCACAGATTTTTTTATTGAGAGCTTAACTAAGTTTTTATGGGACAAAATAACATGAAACATAGTTTGTGTACGTTTTTGTAATATTTATTTTTATTTTCTGTAACAAATAACATGTCTAGTTTCGTTTCTCTGTGTAAATGTCGACTATTCAATGCAAGCTAAATTATTTTTCTTCTAAAAGTACATTAGTCCATTACACGAAACAAATGCTAATTAGTTAAGATGTTTCGTTGGCCTTTTACTGTTTTGACATTTTCCGTAGAAATATCAAACCTTGACCTCCTTTTAACGAGTCAAGTTAGATGCCATTATCCAGCGTATTACTGAAGGTCAAGTTTTGTTCACTTGGTGTGGGTGAAACTGGGTCATTTTCAAATGCTAAATCTACACTGAAACATGCATAATTACATAAAAAGAGGATATTTTCGTTTTATGATCAATCAATTTTCACATTTTTTTTCAACCATATTTCTGGTCCATCAAACAATTAAGGCCAGGCGGCCACCAAATGCGGAGCGGAGTTGCGCAGAGCGAGCGGACTACGCATTAAAAACCTAACATATTGTTTTTAATGTAATTGCGACCACTGAAAGCGTAACGGAGCTGAGCTAAGCTTCGACTCGTCTAGGTTCCGTACTGAAGCTGACTCCACTTCCCCCACCACGCCTCAAAAGTTATTATTTATCGTTGCCGTTGCCTAGGTTACAGTTTTTAAACATAGTAGTTTCCATTACAGTAGGCCTATATATTTAGATTTAAGAGATACAAACGTGTTCTTTAAACTCTCTGAACTCCACTTCCGGTTGCCGTTCAGCTCAGAGCAGTTCTTTGGTGGCTGCCCGACATAAATGTTAACAAACATCGGGTTCTCTTAGAATCGGTTTTAAATATTTTGATCGAATTTCGCTAAATGCAAAAATTTTCGAGTGAAGCTCATGGGACTTCGACTTCGAGCGATCCCCTGAATATTGTACCTAGTTTTTATTGTGTATCTGTATATTGTACCTGAATATTGTGTAGTTTTAAATAACTACAAAATTTAATGTCCTTATTTGTCGAATGAGTGACATGCGCACTAGAATAAACTTCATATAAAAAAAAAGGGGGGGCGATCTAGTTCGTACTCTTACGTAAACTCGAAACCGTCGCTATTTTCTGTATTGTGAACCTTTTGTGGTCGGATTTGAAGCATTTTTTTCCTACTAATAAAGACATTTCACGGGTTGTACATTTTCCTTTGATTATTCATACTTTATGCTAATTAGACTAATGAGAACCAGGAATAAGTATTAACAACAGGGTAAGGGTAAAACAACGGGAGTAGTGATTTGCAAACCTGTGATTCCGTTACTGATTTCAAAATCACAGTTCGACCTGTAATTTGTTAACACTATTGGTTGGTTCAACTATAATAGCAGGTCTTAACTGTGATTTAATTGACTGTTTCGTGGTACTAATCTACCGGCAATAAGGAAAACTAAATAATGTACAGTTAGTGTGATTGTAATTTGATTCATTCACAAGAACTAGAGGTATGGAGTTTCTTTATGCCCGA
Organism: Callitettix versicolor; assembly: GCA_022606455.1. Taxonomy (NCBI): domain Eukaryota; kingdom Metazoa; phylum Arthropoda; class Insecta; order Hemiptera; family Cercopidae; genus Callitettix; species Callitettix versicolor. The sequence continues at coordinate 38,065,491 of CM040186.1, read as the reverse complement.
GAAACAATTATCACAAACGGTTGTGTGCAATATTTGAACATGGTGATGCGTACTTGAATAAAACAATTTTACTTTTAAAATAAAATTTTCGAAAAAAATTGTCCTCTTAAGCAATGAAACATTTAACTATTTAAAGTAAAATTAATAAATCATGTTTTTTAAAGTAAAACATGTTGGTGTTCAACCCCACTGTGTGTAGTTATTTTATATTTCTGTATTTTACAAGTTTATTCTTTGACTAAATATTACTTTATTATTATTACCAATTTGTCTTTTACATTTTTACATAAAGAACCTACAGGGGACATAAATATCTGTACATTTTTTTTGGTGTTTAACGTCCGACTATTGTGCACACTTGGGCTAATGGAGACGATGGGATGATTTATAGCGTATGCAAATGCCAAGCCTTGGCCGGGAATCGAACCCAGGTCGTCGGGGTGAAAGCCTAGTACGCTATCAACTAGGCCACCGAGGCGGCTCAAATATCCGTACATAGGTTGGCCCTTAATACCTAATACTACTAATAGTATAAATTATTATTTACTTATTAATAATTTTTTTTATTATTAATTAACTTATTAATAAATTATTATTTACATATTACTTGCTTTAAAACTATAAATTCTGGTTGAACTTTTTAAGTTATAGTCTAAACACGTATTCAAGCAAAAATCATTACATAAATTAGTTAAATTAATTTTTAGGTTTTGCGTGTAAAGTGTGATTCATTTATCCACAATTCACTTCTACAATTAGTATCTAATACCTACAGCTACGGGGACAATAGATTTAGCCGTTAATCACAATCACAGTAAATAACCGGTTAAAAATCACAGCTTTTACGTAGTTTTTTTTTGTATTTTAAGGCGAAAAGCACATTGAGGCTATTATCGCCTCCCTAAATGTAAGTGTGTGAGTAATGTGTTAAAGTCGTAAGTGTAGTGTTGCAAGTGTAAGTGTATGTTAGACTCAGGTACCGCGAGGGACGTTTAAATCCTCTCAATAGGTGCAGCTAGTCTGCACCCCCTGCGGGGTCTTTTTTTAGTAGTAGCCATCACGTTTTCGTACTGAATTTGTAAAATCACTATTGGTCGTATCATTAGGAAGCGTCTAGAAGCCACAAACTTGAAATGCGCAGTTCATAGACGCAAAAGACACAGTGCTTTAGGGCGGGCGGCTACTAAATGCGGAGCGGAACTGCGCTGAGCTGAGACAAGGGTAGCAGAGCTGAGCGGAATAAAGTTGAACGGCAACCAGAAGCGGAGTTCACTCAGTTTAAAGAGCACGTTTGATTTTTTAAAAAATCTAAATATATAGACCTATTTTAGTTAACGGATTATAGGAACTAATAGTAGTATTTAAAAACCGTAACCTAGGTAAAGAGAAATAATAAGTTGAATGCGTGGTCAACGTGGTGGGGGAAGCGGAGTCAGTTGGAAAATCGATCCTGACAGAGTCAAAGCTGCGCGGAGCGGAGTCCAGGGACGCCGTTTGACTCCGCTCAGCTCTGTTACAATTTCAGTGACCGTACTTATATTAAAAGCAATAGGTTGAGATTTGAATGCGTAGTCCTCTCCGCATTTGGTGGACACCCGGCATTAGTCAAATCGACCAACGAGCCTTTTATTGGATGTATAATTATGCGCTCATTTAAGACGTCTTTCTGATTCCTTACGGGTCGTTCCCCATTGGAGGTGAAGAGTCACTACGTGCCCTGAAAAATATCTCTCTAGGTTCAATACTGGTTTTTAGGATTTTACTAAATTAACTCATTCCACGTAAAAACAAATAAAGGAGGATTAAGGGACGTAACTCACTCGGTATGAGACAGAATAGAGACGTGTGCAGCAGTTGGATAAACACAGATGTAACATGTCACGCTGCCTACAACTTTTAAGACAATAGATCAAGTGATGCGTGATGCGTGAAATATTCGCAAGATGTCGCCACCGCCTGCATGATCTAACAAACACTAAAACTGTACGACTAAGGAAGGCATTGTTCAGTTACAGAGAAACGTGAATAATAAAGAAGGCAATGCTGAAGTGGGAGGGGCGAGCCCAGGCATTGTCTCAAACCCAACAGCACTGCTTTTATATCAGGATATTGTTATAAATTTCGACCCGTACAGTTAACATGCAGTTTTATACTAATTTAAGTAATGTTTTCTACTACACAATACTATATAAACTTGTGAAGTCCTACAAAATAGGTTTTAACACACCCCGCAGGGGGTGCAGGTTAGCTGCATATATTGAGAGGATTTAGACGTCACTCGCGGTACCCGAGTCTAACACACACTTACGACTTTACTCTCACACTTACATTTAGGGAGGCGCCTCAATGTGCTTTTCGCCTTAGAAAAAAAAAGTTTTACTACACCTTTGGGTTTCACAGCACCTTAGAAAAAAAAAAATTGATTTTTATTTGAAATATGTCCGTCTACATTCGTGTTTTTGTACTTACAATCTATATTAGTACGTCATAACCTAACTGATCGCTGTGGAGCATTTTAGCGCAAGCCATATTCCAAAACTTTTTCAACCTGAATTCTAACTTCAAAAGTAATGTAGTATAATCTAAAATTGTACGTCTTAAATTATATTATCTAGTAACTAAAAACGAATTATTTTTTTAAAACCCGATGAATAAGAATACAAATAACTCGAATCCTTCTTAAGCATAGCAGATATACTCGAATAGTGCTAAGCAGGGTACAACGAAACTTGCGAACCTCTTATATGTGTTTGGGTTGTAGTCTTCTTGAGTAATATTGGAAGGCGTTTACCAGATAAGCACTCCTGGATGTTGACAGGCTGTCATATAATTCTTCTGTAGTGAGTGGTCCTCCTCGATGTTCTGCCGAACAACGATTTTAGACCTGTATTTATACTTGAAATTACAGCGGGAACCATAATTTCTCAGAAATTATTGTTAAAAACCAAAGGAAAACGCACCAGTCAGGATAAAGCTATTGTATACGGGAGATACGATGTGGTGCCCATCAGTAATGTGTTATCTAGCTGCATTGGACCGGAGATGCGCAAGCACTGTGAACCAACCAAAAGCACAACAAAGTACAGTAAACTAGTTAAAAAAACTCGTAAGGACAATTTGTCATTCACAAAAACATACAAAGAATATAAAACCGATCGGAAATTCCATAAATCATTCAAGTCGGACGAAAATAATATGCAAGTTGTAAACATAATGCAAGGTCAAGTTCGATTGCGGCAGTAGGTAAAACGGGAAGTGTATCGAAAGCAAATATGAGGCCTAGTGGACATAACAGTGTTGTAGATAGGCTAAGCAAACTTTTTAACTCCGGTTTGTTTTTTAAACAAAAGGAACATCTAATCTGGGAATGTTCTTTGTTCAAATCAAAAACAGTAGTAAATAAACTGACGCCTAATCTAGAGACTGGTCAATATCCAAAACAAAATACAAAAATAAAATCTGTCCCAGCTAAACGCGAATTCGTACCTAAAATCGAGGTAGAGTTTGGTAAATCTAAAACTAAGGTTCTCCTTGATTCAGGCTCATGTTAACGGAATTTTTCAAAGAATTACAAATTGGTTAAATGTGAAAATATTGAAATTAAATGTGTTACTGCTTCCAAGAATAGACTAGCCAATAGATCCAAATGCACTTGCAATTTTATAGAGGGTTCCTTTTCTTGGGACTTGGATTTTTAGTAGTTCGGCGACTGTCTAGTCAGTTAATGATTGGATGTTTTATTTTCAAATCCAAACTGATTTTGAATATGGCTGATAAATACGTTAGTTTTAAAATTCAACCTAATGTAAAAATCGCCTTATGCAAGATTGTTTTAAAAACTATCTGACAGTATTCAAAATTACGCAGAAAAAATGCAAATGTGATTTTTTTAAAAGTAAATACTTAATATACAATATTAAAGTTTGTTACACGTATGCCTTTCAAGATCTATTAAAAATTTACAGTGGTGTTCAAAATTTACGTTATTGTATTATTCAGTAATGCAAGTTTGTTTGTACCCTGATTAAGACTAAAAACAGGCTGATTTTGGATTGTTTAGTTGACTCCGATTGAAAACACTCGACCACTGTTTACATCAAACTTAGCGTGTTGACAAAACAGTACGCTATCTTAGCGTTAAAAATAGCATCAATTAGCAATTTGAATTTTCAAAATCTGCTGAAACCGAATAATTTAATTTTACGGCATTTAGATTCATTTTCGTATTTTCAATGCAATTTGAAAGTTTAAAACACGAATATGTGCGGATTTTAAAGCTGTTTATCATGGTGAAATGAGATTTCTAAGAGAGGGAAAGATAAAAAAAGTACTTTTGAAAATTCGCTTTCATCACGACTGCGAGACAGATGCGTGCCGTGATTATATTGCAGAACGGATCAGCCGATCATGTTGACAATAATTCATTTTAAAATTGCTGCCATTTAGAAATTTTCACTATGTTGCTATTGTCATTATATTCTACAAACTAGTCAAAATGTGACAAGAGTTTGAAGTTTACATTTGCGCCTGAAAACATTGAAGCTGCAACCAGCACGTCTACAACTCCTGATTGCGTGAAGGAGGATCTACAGACAACAGCAGCTTATTTGAAAAATAATAATAACTGAAATTTTTTTTTAACAAATCATTTATCTAAATGATTTATGATGATTCGCCAAATGTTTTGGGAAAATTAAATAGTGTGAGAAAGTTTTGTAATATTTTTGTACCATTCAGGAATTTTAATAAAAATATTCTCATTTGGATATAATACCAAGAAAAATTATTTAATCTGTTAAATTAATTAATTAGTACTGCATTTCATAAACTATACATTATTAGCGAATTTCCAGGAAAAATGAGCACCTATTCTAACCTCTTGATCTTATTGAGGGGTCGTTTATATATATATATATATATATATATATATATATATATATATATATATATATATATATATATATATATAATGTGTGTTTTAGCACGCTCACATTTTAGCGATGAGTGTGAAATTAACGAGCGTTAACGCTCACGTTTACATGAACTTAACGTGAGTGTATCACCTTTCGAGAATCCAACGCATACGTTTTCGAAATCAACGTGAGTTTATCGTCTCTGGAGACAAGCCTAACATTCTCGAAATTAACGTGAGAGTATCACCTTTCGAGAACCCAACATTCTCGAAATCAAATTGAGTTTACCGTCTCTCGAGACAAGCCTATCATTCTCGAAATTAACGTGAGAGTATCACCTTTCGAGAACCCAACATTCTCGAAATCAACGTGAGTTTATTATCTGTCGAGACAAGCCTATAATTCTCGAAATTAAGTGAGTATCTCGCCATCATTCTCGAGTGTAACGTGACATTTATAGCTTTTTGAGGCACGCATGGCTTTCTTGAATCAACTTGCGTTTATCGCCTCCCAAGGCTCATTCTCAAAATCAACATTTCATCGCATCTTGAAACTCACCTAATCACGTAATTTATGTACGCAGCGTAATATCTGCGCCATCGAAAATCGCATCTCGCAATCAACATGCTAATTTTCATTGCAGTACAATGTAAACAAGAAATAGGCGATTCCCGATCAGGAAATCTTATATTCGATATTTTTAACCAATTTTCGATTGTTGTAGCAAAATTTTTAATGAATTTACCACATATGCACATAAACAGTTCACATCTAAATATAAAACCTAGGCAAGGCTCATTGTACAGCATCATCAGCTAATAAAGATGCAATCTTAGACGGTTGACATTGGCTTGAGCGTGCGGAAAAATACTTGCGCCAATATGCGTATAAACATTGCGAAATCAGCTGTTTCTAAAACAGCACTGTCAGTTCATTTAGATACACTACTTGCCTTTACAAACACTCTCAACACTGACTTCAGATTACGAATTGGCAAATCTGATTTACTTCAGTAATCTATTTAAAAATTCAATTGCACACACAGCTCAATGGAGTGATGGAAGCGAATTTCCAAAAAATAAAATTTGTTATCTTACAATTAATTTGTTTAAGATCTAAAAGGGCTTGGCATTTTTTCATACGCTATAAATCATCCCATCGTCTGCATTAGCCCAAGTGTGCACACAATAGTTGGACGTTTAAAAAAAAAAAAAAAAAAAAAAAAAAAAAAAAAAAATTACTTTACTCTTCATAATATATATAATACTGTTGAAGTATTTGCAATTCAAAACTTAAATCATAATATTTATTTTATAACATTTTCTCTTTCGACATCCTAATCTGCATAAATTATGAACTTACATTTAGATTCTACTGAAACTACGAAAATGAACCTGGCCGCTGTCAAATAAAATGTATTAATTTCAAAGAATTTTGAAAATACAAAAAACTACATTATGAAATTTTTAATGTAGATTAAGATAGTGAAATCCGATTTAAAAAATAATAACAATAGAGAGTTATGGATCTGTTAAAATTTAAAGATGTGTTTTTTGAAACAAAGCTTTTATTGTTAGCTTTGGCAAGAGGAGTGAATAGAAAAATGTCTTCTGAATAGAAAAATGTAACAGAAATATGGAACGAACATGCAAACGAATTTTGTCTCTCTATTTCTTCCTCCTTTTTTATAACAATATATGTGTATTATATAAAATCGTTTTTTTTGTTTCAAATTTTTTCCTTAGTTGAAGAACATATGCACACTGTAACCGTTTGTAATACATTCGAAATTAATGTAAACGTTTATAATAATTGTTGTTAATATTGCTACATTTTAACAACACAACCTGAAACTTATTATAGCCTATCAGCAGTTCAATGAAATCAGCTGATCATTACAAATTAATATAAAACAACTGATCTTTTATTACAACTACAGTAAATAATATCTAAGCTAGGTTCACATATTTATTTATGTAAACATGTATTCAAACTAAATATATATTCAGCAAAGATATCGTTAACAAAAGCTTCACTTCTACCGGTAACTCCCTGAGTTTCGTGTACTTTTTTCATGTTGCAATATAACTAATCAGTTAACTTAGCACATGAGTACTAGAGGAGCATTAACAACTGACTTCAGTGAGGAAACTGAAGACATGCTATTGTACCTGTCCAACTCCAGTTCTTTTTTCAATACACTGATTACTTATTTTTTCTTCAATTATGCCTATTATTTTTACACTGCCTAATAATATCACTTTGTTACAGATGCCGGTACTCAACTCTTGTTGCGGCTGTTGGACACTAAAAGTAGGCACCATTATCAGTGGTGCTCTAGGAGTTGTAAGTAATTTTGTGTTTCTAGTGGCCACTTTGGTAGAGTTAAATTTTAAAACTCCAATTACTTTCAACACAGAAAACTGTTGACACTGTGACAGGCCTTGTTTCAATTACCTCATGATGTCACCTAACTTATTCTATAAATATAAACACATAAGGTTTAATACACAATGGAAAAATTGAAATCACACTCTAATTAGTTTAGTTATTTTATTTCCAAATACAATTAATTTATTTCAAACAATATTTGTGTGTGTGTGTGTGTGCACATTGTAGTGATGTAGGGTGTGCACAAAATGTTCACGTAAACAGGGGTTCCTTCAAATAATAGACTACTATTCCAACTGAGTTTATATTTCTTCAATTGTTTACAAGTAACATCTATTCTGTAAATATAAAAACATAAGTCTAATATGCAATTGATATTATTACTCTACTGGGATACAACGGGGGTAATGTTCACCTTAACTGTTCCTTAGAGAATAGGCTATTATTTCAGCTGAAGTTATATTTGTTACAACCCATTCTATAAATATAAAAATATGAGGTTTAACATGAGGATATTGTTATGCTATGATTACATGGGACGGAGCAGACATAATGTTCACCTAAACAGCTGATTTCACAACACAGCTGTTTCAATTGAGGTTATGTTTGTTGCCACTGTTTACAATGCATATAAATAACAAGAAATAAATCATTACTGATTCTATTTTAATTGTTTAATGAAATATTAATTCAGTCTTTAAAACAAAATCTAAAATGATTATTGTAATTATATAATGATGTTCTTCAGCAATGTGGCTGGAGAAATGGGAATGGCGACAGAATCCACTATTAAATCATTATTAATTCCGATTGTTAATACTAAAAACGAGTTTAACTACAAAAAATACAAATAATAATACACTATATTGATTGTTGTAATTAGTTTTGTTTGAATTAATTTCAACTTAGATAACTGTATAATCTTAGACAATGTTTAAAACTTAATAATGTATTATGTTCGAATGTAATTGAAATTAATATGGACTGAAATTGTTGTAAAGTGGTGGGGGACCAACAGTGACTGATGAAGGTTGCAATGAGCAGAATGTTCTAGTATATGCTGTAATTATAAAAAAATGTATACTTGCTGTTTAGAAAAAAAACAATGTAAAATTAAACTCAGTTCTGGTTCATATAAGTGTATAAAAATTATAACTGTAATGAAAAGATTTTAATTTTTTAAATTATAAATATCGTAATAGAAGTAGTAAACATACATAATAAGAGAAATTTGTAGTTAAATACAGAACAGTATCTGAATTAATTAATTTCAAACAATATTTGTATGTGTGTGTGTGTGTGTGTGTGCGCGCACATTTTTGAAGATTAAAGTAATTGACTGATTTTGATGAAAATTAGTGTTCCCTAATTTTAAAAATAAGTATTTTATAGCCCACTTTTGGACCTATTGTTGTCCATTAGTACAAACAATATATGTATAATCCCCCCAAAATCAGTTCGAGGAAAAAAATTCCCCAATTAAATAGGAAAAAATTTAAAAAATTGATTCATCAAATTTTGCTGAAATTTGGGTCATATATTAAGATTCATGATTTGAGTCAGTAGCAAAGTGAAATAAAAGATTTTATCATTATGAAGTAAATTGAAAAATAATAATTAATCCAGGCTGCTTCTGGTTTTGTCTTTTTCGATTTATTCTTGAATCACAAATTTTATTTTTTTAAATTTGCTACATTCTTCTAATACGGCAAAAATTTTAACAAAATCTGTCATATATCTCACATTTTTGTTACTGTAACAGATTTTTTAAGGAAACAATTGAATGTTGGAAAATTTGTGTAATATTTTTGCACTAATTATTTATCTCTATGTTTTTCAGATTATCGGCGCTATCACGCTAGTGTTTATTCTGGTCACAGACGTCAAGATGCAGACAATAGTCATAGATACACTTCCGTCACATTGGGGTATGTTAATCTACAATCCTATTTTAAAATACTTCTATATCCTCCGGTAAAACAACAAACTTTGTAATACATACTGTTTTTTTTTTTTTTTTTAATTTGGTGATTGGGAGATGTTTAAAATTATTCCTAAAGACTTCTATTGTGTTCCTTTTAATAATAATAATAAGAAGAAGAAAAAGAAGAAACAGCTTGAGAAGAGAAACAATTAACTGTCTTACATGATTTTTAAAGTGGTTTCTAGTAACAATTTTTAAATTTTAAGGTAACACAGTTATTGGAAACAAATTTTCCTTTATATGGTAAAATTATTTCCTTCACTATTCATTTATAAATAGCATCCAAAACAATATAGTACTCAGACAAGTTTATTTCATTTTTTTCAATTGACTCCCAAACAATAAATTTGTTTTATATCAAATTTGGTACAGCCTTGAATTAGTCTTAATTTATGAAGAAAACTCTACAAACAGATTTTGGCATGACCATGGTAACTTACATTACATTTTGACTCTAATTAGTTTAGTTATTTTATTGCAACTTTAAAGAAAATGTACAAAAGCCTGTAATAATTTCTCTCCAATATCCTCAAGTTAACTGGTATGACCTGTTCAGTGAAAAAAGCATTTGGACTGTTAACAACTCAATGACCAATTTCTAAATTCAGTAAATCACATTACAGTAAGTAACACTGCGAAGATTATTAGTGATTTACCATTAAATTTCTGTTCTATAAGATATAAATATAATAAATTTTTATATAACAGATTAGTTTAATATCCGGCAGGTATACATAACTTATTAATTTGAAAGTTAATGAAAAACTATTACTTCCAGGTCAGTAATTCACATTACGTCTCTTCATAAAATTAATTTAAAATTAGATACAAGATTAAGTTTTTTCCCACATTTATAAAACAATGTTTATATTCACCTTCAAAACTGGAATAAAGTTTTCTTGAGCTTTTTTATTAGTTTGTAGTTAGATGTAGAATATGGTATAAAATTTAAATTATTGTATCGAACATAAAATTACAATACAAATTATTTCATTAAAACAGTGTCATCAACATTCTCAAATTAATTAAAACAATAATATAGATAAGCAACACTAATAAAAAAAAAATATTTTTTTTGTTTTTGTTCCTTTTTCATGGATATTCAATTTGGAGAAATACAGCTGATTTTTTGTTGGATTTGTAGTTTTGCAAACCAGATTTTTTTGAAATAACTGAATGTTAACAGAGATTATATAATATTTTTGCATTAAATTTTAAAAATCTATTGCTAAACGTTTCTGCAAAGTATACAAAATGAAACACAGACAGTATTTTTCGTGTAATGGATATTACTTATAAGAGCAGATGTCTCATCATAAAGTAATATTTGTATTACCAAACAAATACAGTATTTAACACATATCTGGTTTATCATAATGAGCTCATTATTCTATAAATACACTGTGCATACTAGTCCTACATTGTTTCATTATTTGCAAAAACAGCTGTAAAATACTAAGCCTAAATAACCATGCATTAGCCTACATGTTCCTACCCTATTAATAGTCTATTTACTATAATTTGTTTTTGATATTCCAGTTAAAGTGATTTTGGCCATCAACCTTATCATGACAATGTTTATATCCACTCTGCTAATCATCGGAGCAATTAAGGTAAACACTGCACCAATTATGGTTAACTTATAAATTAAATTATATAAAAGAAGTGCCAAATAAGGCATTAATTTAAAGAACCAAAATAAATTAAATAAATTAAAATAAATTAATATAAATTTAAAGAACCAAAACAAATTACTTTATTTCTCCTTTCAGAATAAAAGTGATATGATTTAAACTTGGCATAAAAATCGATTTTGGTAAAATCTAAGGACAAGATCACTATTAGAAAAATCCATTTCAAAATGGCGGTACTTCAAAATTGCAAACAAATTCACAACTTTTACTTTAAATCAACTGTTACTTAAAAAAATCATGCTTCGTATTATGTGCTTAAAAGGAAGACTGGACAACACATGGTTTCCAGATCCTTTGATCTGGATATTTGAGGAGGAAGATTGTTGGGAAAGTCTGGAGATCTGGTAAGGTGTGCCAATGGCTCCAACACAAAGACAAGCACTGGTGGTCGTGGTGTATTGCCTGAGACCGAGGGTGAAGAGAGTTGTTACTCCCAGGGTGAAGACATTATGCAACAGTATTCCAGGCAGAGAAGGCTTTGAGACGGGCCTTCAAGAATACTCGAATTTATATTTACACTGGTAGTCAGTCAGCAATCAAAGCATTTGTTAGTCCTAATAATTCAGTCCAAGCTAGTCTGGAACCTCCAGAAGAACTTTAACACACTGTTCCTGGTAAACCAGGTTACTCCAAGGCATAAGGATAATGAGGACGCAGACCAACTGATTGGACTGGGATCTGTACCTGAGCTGGCAGTAGGTATTTCTCTGACACTGGCCGGGTCTGCTATCAATAGGTGGATAAACAAGTAACACCAGTCAAGATGGGACTACTTTCATGGACATTTTAATAGCAAGTGTCACTTAACAAAGGTCCCTTAATGAAAACTTACAGCGAAGCAGAGATCTTAAGCAAAGCATAATTCACAAAAACCATGGGGTCCACTACAAGGCACTGTGGTCTGAGGGTGCACATGAACAGGATAGGAATATAACATGGAGAAACCATGTGTAGGTTATGCAGAAAAAAGAGGAAACTGGAATCACATAATTTATGATTGCGAGGCTCTTGCCAGTAGCAGGCTTAGGGCATTTGGCTTCCAAGACCCTGAGAACTTCTAGCAGGATGGGCTAGTTAGTAGATTGCTGAAGCCTATTGGGCACCAGTTCTCCTAAACTAGAACTCGAGAGGTATACTTGCACAAAACCTATCTGTTGATAGCAGTGCTTGGGGTTTTAGTATCTCTTCCTCTAATATTCTATCTACCTGTCTATGTGATTAAAAAGCAATAAAAATTATCTGTATCAATGACTAGCTGCTACACAACTGGATTATAAGAACAGTTTTGCTATACAATTATATATAAAAGTAATTGTGATTGAAATTCTTAAACAAAGTTTACAATAGCAATTTAGGTCCAAAGATGTTTTTAATTATTCTGAAGACTAGACTGTAAATATATTAAAACAAACACTGTATATCTGATTACAGCGTAACAGGTTCATGATGTTGCCATGGGTCATACTCGCTATTATGCTAGCCATAGGACTTGCTATCTCAGTCATATACACAGCTGTGGTGTTTATCCTTGCTAAACAGGTCCTAGGAGGAATACTGTGGCTTGTATTTGGCCTTGTATCCGTCGGTAAGTAACTACAATGTTTTCATCAACATTGATTTCTATTAAACATAAACAATTGAAAATAAAAAGGTAAAATCTGACTAACACAATTGGTCAGAGAAATTTATTAACAATTTTCAGTTTGGCAGGAACAAAATAAGTTTTATGATTGTTTAAATTTCTTTTTCGGCAAAAAAGATTATCATTGCCATGACATGAATTTGAAATGACACAACAAAATTATTTTTAAAATATAATGAAAAATACATAATAATAGTCACTATGTTCAGTATAACGATCTGCCTTCCTTAGCTCCGTCAATTCTACTTTTGTTGACGTGTTTCGGAGAACCTTTATCTTCAAAAACTATATCTATACTCTTTTTTTTGTATAGATTTTGAGTATAGATATAGTTTTTGAAGATGGAGGTTTTCCGAAACGCGTCAACAAAAGTAGAACTTACGAAGCTAGGGAAGGCAGATCATTATACTGAACATATTGATAATAATCCTAGCAGAAAAAAAGAATATAAAAAGAATTTCAACATAATAAAAGTACTTGTTTAAAATTGACAAAATATTATGTAATACGATTTTTCAGCTACTAAATTAAATACTACAATCAACTGTGTCTTGATAAGCCTACTTGCTAATAAAATGTTTTGTTTTGATAAAAAGCTAATTTGTTACATGAACAACAATAAAATCAGCTTATTTTTAAATACTTTACTCAATTAATGTGTTTATTATTGTTAAATACAATTCATGAATTTGAAAAGTAAAAAATCCAACTTCTTTTCATCTAATCTTACTCTGTAAATGTACAGTATTAACCCATCAAAACTGTACAAGGAGTTCCAGTAACAATAAACCTTTTTGGCTTTAAATGTATAATTTGGGAACCATGTTTTGCTCAATATTCTTTGCAAATAACCTATTTCATTAGGCCTATTTGCTAACCATAAAAACATAGACATAACTGATTAGTTAATGTATAAAAAATAAACTTTAATACAGTAAACTTACATGACTATTCAATCAAATAAACAAATGAGCTGAACAAACCTAACTGAAAGGTGTCCCTATATATTTTTAATGCAATATTTGACCTTCTATTTTTGAATAAAACTGATTTTCTATGTGTATGGGACTTGTACCAACAGACTCCTAGAATAAAACACCTTTAAATGTTCATGCAGATTCAGCAAGCTACATCATTCATTAGGGGTAAAACTGCTCTAAAATATTTTCAGTATCTGAAAAAATTAATTAGGTATAGGAAAGATGACGATGTACGAGAACTATTTTTTTTCATCCTCCGAATCTATCATTAAATGGCCAGTCAAGTAGTAGAAGGTGGAGCTGCGCACTGATTGATCTCTCCCTCTAAAACTATTGCCACTTTAAAATTCCTAAAGACTATTTTGAGCTGAGTTGCAAACTCATAAACATGGCTAAATCTACTTATTCTCCTGCCAAGTGCACGCACCTCTAAAGTTGACAGACAGCCTCAAGTAAAACCGCCCCCACTTAGACTACTGCACATAAATGGCTCATAGCAGACATACAAATGTGCTATTCTATATAGTATATGTCCGTCATCAACGACTAGTTAGTAGGATTATGAACTTTAACTTTATAATTTATCCTTTTAATGTAACACCCTCAATTTTCCTGTTCCAGCAATCTACGTGTACCTATGGTTTGTAGTATTCAGCTATTTCCAGCTTCTACAGGAGGAAAAAGGACGAGGACCTTACTCCCGAAGAGGATATCAACAACGCTAAGGCAACAGGAAACACCACCCTTAACAAAAATAACCTCAAAAGTCAACAAGAACCAGTTAAATTTTGTCCATATTTCTTTTGTTTTTGTTGACAAGTTTTCAGTTTTGTAAACAGTTAGGACCTGTTTTGAAATATGTATCCTGATCTTTTTTTGATCTCATTATCAATATAATTTTTTGAATCAGGATCAAAAACATTTCTGTTAATGGACAATCTCAACAGATTAGCCAATTATTTTCAGTTTTATGAAAAAAAATATTGAAATTGTGTCTTTAGCTTACGTTCAAAACATCTTCTAGGATTCTTACTGGTTTTAAATACATATTTTGAGATGGAGAAATTATTAAATATAAAAGAAATTTTTTTTTTTTGGTGTCCCATAATATTGTAGTAAGAATAAGAAAAGTTTAAAATCACTTTAAAATAAAAAATACACTGAGTTTGGACATAGAAATTAGAAAATTTAAAAATATTATTCTAGCTTATTACCAAAAAAATAAGAACTTCAATTAACATATTAATGTATAGTCCTAACTTACATTGAAATTAGTTTTTTTAATTATTTCAATTTAATTTATGTATATAGTATTAAATACTTGAACATAACCAACAACTAAATATAGTACTTTTAAACACACCACTTAGATATTTGCTTCTAGGTCATACAAGGTCACTGGAAATATCCATAATAATGTTTATAATAATAAAACACAATCGTAGAAGTACTGTTTCTACTTTTGATATGCAAACTGTAGGGTTTCTTGTGCTAGAGTGTTCTTTAAACAATATTATTAATTTATTGAATGTGGTGCTATAACTTATCTTTAAGTCGATACCATATGTCACAATCTCGAGCAGTTGTCCGCCAGCATACAAAGCCCAAGACCGGGTAGGCACGAAATGTATAGCGTAGTTGTGCAGATTACACACTCAAAACTGAATATATTGTTTTAAATGAAAGTGCGGTCAGTGAAGTGGAGCCATTTGACACCGCTTGACTCTGCTCAGCTTCGTTTCACTTGCAGTGGCTGCACTTACATTTAACATTAGGTTAGGTTTAGAATGAGTTAAACCTGCTCAAAGCAACTCTGTTCTGCATTTGGTGGCCATCCTGCCTAAGACTCTCAACCCACCGATTTTGATCAACCAGTTATTCTCCCATCCGGAACCAGGGAAAATATGTTTTTAAGAATATTGTTCACTTCCATCCTAGCCACAAGGCCTGGTTGTATTCTCTCAGTCTGACACATCATTGTCTTCATACAATGCATACAGTTCATGATAGATTTTCCTTACTTTTTTCTAATAAAAATAACTTAAAAGTATGTAAAGAAAAGTGCAACCACAATTCCCCCTCCCTAACATATATGTCTTGCACTTCAGTCGAAATTCAATCTTCCATTCAAAATTAAAAAAAAAAAAAAAACAGTTCAGGTCATCAAGTATTACACAGGTTTAACAATCAATTAATTTTTATAACAGAAATTGTGTCTTCTGAAAGACACCCAAGAATAAAAACAGTGTAAGGACAATAGTATGTCTCTGCATTGTCTTACCAACTGAAAGTTAAGGTAAATCAGAACACCAATATACATCACAAATATATCGTAGCTTGAATATCCTGCTTTTCTATATTTTATTCAAGCACTTTACTAAATAAATTAGACTATTAATTATTGATTGCCTCTATTAATAAACTTATACCAGCAACACTTGTAACTGTGCATGGGTTTCCTTTTTAATGACACGTGAAACTTTGTGTGTATTTACATTACACAGTGGACCTTGAGCTGGATTAATCAGAATTTGTATAGAAAAAAAACAGTAAAACAGTTATAAATAAATTAGACTGTTATTTGAAATGTTTTGTTTTAAAAATATTCTGTACTAAAATGTATCTATAATATTTTTTTTAACTTATTGTTGTATAGTGTTAATTTATTATATTTGTGTTTTTTGTTGTACGATTAATGTTAATTTAATTTAATTTTCATTTGATGTTCGTCTTTTCCAATATTGAGTAGATGCAGCGAGTTTGAAACATTCAATAGGATTCACAAATAAAAGATTTTTTTTTGCACAAAATAAAATTTTCCGTATGATTTTAATGGTATAATTTAAAAATTTTTCTTCTAGTTTTTGTTAATCATTTTTCATATTGGTTTTAGGATATTTAGATTAAAAAAAACTGAAAATTTTCTAACACCATTCAAGAACATTTTATGATGAATCATAACTGAATTTAGCGTGCCAAATTTGAAATTAAAGGTTATATATAACCTCAATAAGGATCACAGCTTATTTTTTTATTTAGTATACTTCTAAACTGAATATTTTTTTATCTCAAACTTGCTACACTGAACTGAGTTAAGACTCTTCATATATAACAAAAATTTGAGCAAAAACTGATGTACAGATTTTTAAAAAGTAGGCATGTTTTGTTTCAATACCTTTTGAATTATATTTTTCAAAGATATAGCAACCCATGCACTATGTTTGTACTCATCCACCATATGGGTATTCATAGACTACATTTAGTGAAAATCACTATAGCCGATCTCATAAATTCTGCTTAAAAAAATCTTTTGAACAAAAAATAAGTTTGAAAACAAATTATTTTAAAAATTAATAAATGGACCTAATATGATGGGTAAACTATGTAGTTTACATACCAAATTTTACTGAAATATTTTACTATTATTTTTTTGTCTCGAGTGATATGCATACACACACACACAAAGTAATATGTATATATATATATATATATATATATATATATATATATATATATATATATATATATTAGTTTACCAAATATGAAATAATCTACAGTTTGCTTGCAAATTTATTGAAAAAACCGCTATTGTTCTAAAAGTTTATAACTAATGGTTTTCGAAAATTTGATATTCTTGCAAGCGCTACAAGAAAAATTAACTAATGCCTCACAGAAAGAGGAGAAATAACATACTTGCACACAGACTTCTACGTTGCCCTACTATACTTTCCAAAAGTAGTTTTATGGCATATCAAATGATTTATAATTCATGTAATGTAATGTAATAATTAATATCCACAGTTAATAGTTTTAATTAATTTGTGAATCCAGCTGTTGCCAGTCTAGCTAGTATTATGCACTGCTAGTAATAAACATTTACTTTAATGCTGTATTATATTGTAACAAAACAAAAATAATTTAATTTTGTAACTGGTATTTTTATTAACAACCCAGAAATAATTCACTTATGAAATAGAAATATATATTACAATAGAAAGCGAATACCATAGAAAACAACATCAAAAAGAAATTTAGCTATTAATACCAACAAGCTAAAGAGAACTAAATACAAATATATAACTGAAATACAAAATTCCATTAGTTTTTCTAAAAATGTTAAAAATAATATGTTTTCCATAATATAAACAAAGTATAGTTAGAACTTGTCATTTATTAGTTATTAAATATATTTTTTTTACAATTTGAAAGTTCATTCATATAATGTTAGTATAGCAATAGCAGCTAAACAGCCATGTGTGACAGAATAAGCCCATAAAATGGGCTACCACATTCATATTCGCAATTATACTTGTCTTCTCCTTAAGATCTTATATTTTTGTAGTTAATTTGTAAGAGTTGTTTGACAAAAAAAAAGCTTGAAAACTAATTAAAAATGGTCATGACATATGAGCAAACTACCATCTAATCTAAATATAAAAGTTTTATAGAAACTGATAAGTTTGTTAAATCCAATCAATGTGCACATACACAACAGATATGTAAGTAAAAAAAATGTTTTCAGTTACAAAGCCTAAGAAATAATACACTCATAATTTGAAGATCAATAATTTTTATAATCACCATATTTCTACATACTTTGTATAGTGTTAAAGTAGAAGTAAAATAATGAGAACTATTAGAAGGCCAGGAACAAGATGGAAAGATTAAGGAAGGACAAATAAAATGATTACCTTACCAACACTTTATTGTAAATATTTGGTTCACATTAGATCCGGAACTATCTCAACACGTCTGTGTATAACATCCTGAATCTGTTGCTGACTGAGACAGTGGATTTGGAATGGTAGCGACTCGATGTTTAGTTGTTTCCAACTACGTGGGAATGGTTTTATGGTGAGAAGAGCGCAAGCTTCTTTTATACTAAACAAACAGAATATTTGGTAAACACACAGATTATATTATTGCATATAAACTTGATGACATCAGAATAATACATCGGTGGAGAAATATTGCTTAGCATGCCTCTTTCCACCTCTCCACTGTTATAGTAGTCATCTTGATAGAGTAAACACAGTGTCTTTGATATTTCTTTTTATTTAATAATCAGTTTAAACAAAATGAATATTCCATCATTCCAGTTTTTAGATATATTCTGAGATTGAAATCAATAAAATTTACTCTATAAATATAAAAACATAAAGTCTAATAGTGAAAGAAAAAAGTTATGCTATGGTGAAGAGGGGAAAGAGATTTAACTAAACAGCTGATTTTGCAATACAGCTGTTCCTTATGTAATACTAATTAAATTGAGGTTATGTTTATTATCATTGTTTACAATAACAAATAAATTGTTATTAATTATTACTATTGAAATACTTAAACAGTGTTATGAGTTTTTTTATAACTGAACACTTAATATATAAGTTTAACTATCTCTATTTCTTGTTTTTTTAACTTTAAATTTTTGTTTATTAATAAAGTTGAAGGATCCTATAGTAATACAAATGTACGACATGGCAGGGTTTCCATTGGAAATATTCATTGTTTCTAAAATTATTAGAAATATATAAAATCAAGTTTTCTGATAATGGATCAAGAATATGAAATTTCTTGTAATCTCTGGTATAATTCCTACTAATATTATAGCTCTGGAAAGGACAAAATTGTGCACAAGAAGAACCAAAGAAGAAAATTAGATTGCCAAGGGGACAGCCAGAACAGCAACAAGGCAAGATGATGGCTAGGAGAAACAATGTTTACATATACTACTGGTCTCGTTTCTACTTTGAAAGGTCGGCAAAAAGAGGAAGCAAGGCAAAGTCAACTACTTTGTGGCCCAATTTCTATCTGAACCTTGCTTATTATAAATTCAGGATGACCAAAAGCAATAACTCCAGCTGCATTCACTGTAAGATCAGCTCAGAGGATGACATGATACATTCTTTCTTTAGTTGAAATAAGTGGAGGAGAAAGAGAGGGTCATTGGCAGAAAATAACATTGGCTATCGCATTTTCATATAGCCTTTTCACTGCTTTTATTAAGTTAATATTTACATTTGTTTTGGTTAAGCATTCCCACAATTTACAATGTGGGACGCTATCATAAGCTTTTTACAAGTCCACATACAATAGGTGGATCTCCTGGTTCACTGCTGTTTTCTTTTCTATTACTTGAGTGACAGTGTTCAAATGGTCTACAGTTGACCTCCCCGCTCTGAACCCTGCTTGCTCCTCAGCTTTGAGATCCTTGTATTCCTCAAATTTTGATATTAAAGTTCAAATATAACATCCTCCATACTCACTGGATTTAGTTCCCAGTGACGGTTCTTATTTCCAAATTTGAAAAAAAAATGGCTCAATGGGAAAGAGTTATGTCTAACGAGGAGGACACTACAAAACAGAAGTGTATTTGAGGAACTACCAAAATCCTACTTTTTGGCTGGCTTAGGAAAGTTGGAAAAACTTGGAGAAGTGTACAGAGTTAAAGGGAAATTGTTAAAATTTTTTAAAATTACAATTTTTTTTTACAGACTTATTGAATGACTCATATATATTGGTAGAAAAAGAAATAAAAAAAAAAAAAATTCTTGCACATTAATCTAAGAGACATACTATATACAACTCACATGGCAAAGTATGACTCTGGTTTCTGGGTGTACTGACGGAAAATTGGTATCAAGTTACGCATTATATCTGACTGCAGTTGCAATGCTCCACCTTCATTGAACTTGTTCTGGAGGATAACCTCTTCCAGTAAAAACTAAAAACGCACAAAATAACTAAAATATCCAAAGTTAAATAATCTAATACTGTTTTACTATTACAATCTGTGACTTTGATAATATGAATAATATTTATATATTTCAGCAATAATTCTTCAAAAATTATTTCACTTAAATACAAGTTATCGGTAAATCTTAAAAGACACACAAGGATACCTGCAAAACAAGTAAAACTTTAGTGAGAATTCCATAAAGCTAGTGCATCTCTTTGATCCCAATGAACTCTCTACACACATTCATCTCAAACAGTCTACTTTGTACTTTCTCCTACACTCTGTTTTCGGCAAGTTTTCACCATCTCATCAATTATGCTATTCAAAGCAGTTATATTTCTTTGTAACTGTATGTACTTGTACCATATTATTGGTGTTAACATTTAGTTTAATGAAAGCAGAAAGAGAAGGTACAGCACAGAGTCGATTTA
The DNA here is from genome assembly GCA_022606455.1 of Callitettix versicolor. Classification (NCBI taxonomy): domain Eukaryota; kingdom Metazoa; phylum Arthropoda; class Insecta; order Hemiptera; family Cercopidae; genus Callitettix; species Callitettix versicolor. The sequence continues at coordinate 38,044,720 of CM040186.1, read as the reverse complement.
ACCGAAATGTCAATAAACAAAACTCAAAACTCGGAGAGCAAAATATGTACCTATGTAAAAGAAAAATCAATTTTAGTAGCAGTCTGGGAGAAATGTGAACACACAGTTTTCGTTACGAGTCAGTGATAGGCCACCAGTAATGACGAAATCTTGTCATAATTGCTAAATGATGAACAACAACCTGTTAGTGAAGAAGAAGAAAATTATGGAGAAATAAATTAAAGTGGTAAAAAATGTATAAGTTATGAAGAGGCTTTTACAGCCCTGGATTGTGGTTTTTACAGCCATTGTCATGGTTTGAGAAACAGGAGCAGAGCCGTTCTACTAATCTTTTGTTGCTGAAGAGAATGTGTAATTTGGTGGCCAATAAATGACATCCAAAGTTAAAACTGTAGAAGATTATTTTTTTTACTAACTGTCGGTAACATAACTCTTAACTGTTAACTGGGTAATGTATCTCTTAACTGTATAATAAATTTCTTAATTGCATAATGTATCTCTTAATTGGGTAATACAGTGGTACCCCGGTTAATGGTCTTAATTTGTTCCAGAAATAAGACCGTTATCTGAGCAGACTCCTGTGCAAGTCAGCATTTACAACAGACTTATGGAAACATTTTAATTTGTTACATAAAAAAAAATAATTGAGTACTCAATATTAATATGTCAAAGATGAAGAAAGACAAAAATTCACAGAAGAGAAGTCACACTTTATTTTAATTAAATTCATACAAGTGTAATTATGTCACATATATTAACACAGGACAAATCAATGCTTTATACTTTTTTTTTGGTTCATACTGTAGCTACTTTTTAGTTCAACAGTCAAAGTTTGTCTTTTAGTTGCACTACCACAAGCACTTCTTTTAGGACCCATTTATTAATATTCATAAAAAAAACTGAAAACAGGATTTATACAACAATTTTAAACTCGCATACAAAGGCACTTAAGATTCTGTTTAATTTAAAAATCAAAAGTACATAACACGATAATATTATAAATATTTAAATTGTTTAACAGACTAACAAATCAAACACACAGTAAAAGAGTTGATGACACTAAGTAAAATTAGGTATGATGACAGAAAAGGAAATAGGAGGGGGCATTCTGAGAACAGATAACTAAGAAATATCTTGTAAGTTATTGTCCTACAAAAACCAAACACTTATCAATCAAAGGCTTAACTCAGCACAATGTTTATTTATTTAGCACATAATGTTATCTCTTTATTTACACATCTGCTTAGAATAATTTAACAAAATGAAAACACTGTTATAATATGTTCAGCTCTTTATCAAACTGTTATGCGGTTTATTTTTCATTCCATGAATTGGACCCTTGTTCCCTTAGGGGAACAAAGCTCTTAATTGTGTAACTATCTCTTAATTGGGTGATGTATCTCATTTTTTTTTTAAAGTAAAGTAGCAGACTATACTGAATTGTAATTATTTATTGTTAAATATGTGTTACTCTGCTGTAATAATATACAGCATTTCTTTACTTATTTATGGTATTTTCAACTGTAACAGAGCCTAGTTAATTGAAAAGTACTGTTTGATTATTTGAATCACTTTTGGTTCAATTTGTTGAATAACTGATTTTCTACTGTATTTCAGTAGAATTAAAACAAGAAAATTTTTGAACAAAAACTATTAATTATTCAGTATGACTGGTCCCCTGTTTTCTGTTACTTAATATCAAAAGCTATAAAAAGAGATAGAATCATATGAAGGAAATAAAACAATATTATCAGCTTGTGTACTTACAGTGGACAGTTGCGATGCAACAGCCTGCCAGGCTTTGTTAAACAAAGGAACGGCCAAGAGACTTTGCAACTGATGTAGCTTCGTGACTAGTACTTGGAACATAGGACAGGCACTCGGCAATACTGAGTGGCTGCCAGCAGTGTCTACACTCATTGCAAACCACCTGCAATGCAAAAATTTCAGTACTACAAAAAAAGATAAGCAAAAGGTCAATAGCTGCCATGTACGAAAGTGTCACATCAATAAATGTTTACAAAATAGTGCAAAAAAATTATACAAATTTTCTCATATTTAAGGATTGATAAACAAGTAAAAGTGCTAAAAGTTTGAAAAAAATTACCCCCCAAAAAAGTAATAGTTTTTTTTCAAATTTGGCATATTTTATTACGTTATGACCAAAGTTTGGACAAATTTTAATTAAGTAGACCCGATTTTAAGTAAATCAAATTTTAATTACGGTACCCTTTTGACAAAAAGTACAGTCCCAAGATATTGGCAAACAAGACCAACATGCTAATTTCAAAAAATTGGTGGTGAATTGGTTTAGTCTTCAGTAATGTTTACAGATAACAAATACTACTTTTCTGAAATTATGGAACCTGAAAAGAGAACCATTTAAATCTCAAAATCAATTTTTTTCATGATCAAAAATAACTTTTTTAAACTTATACAGTTAGAAAGTAAAAAGTGCTGTTTAGAGAGCACACATTTTTTAATAACCAATATTTATGATTACCAACATAAGGATTTTAAGATCTTGATTACATAGTACAGTAGAGTCCTGCTTATCCGACCTTCCGTTAAATCTGACTTAGCCTTAAAGAACAATATTTTAAGCAATTTAAAAGATTTGTAGCGAAACTGAATGTAAAATACCCATGCGCCACTTTCATGTCAGGCATTTACGCCTATGTGTCACGCACAAAGCCTATATTCTCTTCAAAAAAGAAAGAGGGGGTCGATCCCCCTTATACCTGCTCTGTTTGTTTATTTCTGTCTCTAAGTATCAATTCAGATTCGTGGAAGAGTTGACGTTTAGAGTGCATTATGCTTGTGTGTGTTTTGTAATGTTTCACATATTTTTTTTTATTTGCTGTTTTCTAAAAGGTAAAAGATATTTTACTTCTCATGAGATTGCGAGATGTAGTGGTGAGAAAATGTCAAATAGTTGCTAAACAAAAAGCAATTACAAACACTGTCCGTCAAGTTTGATGATTTGACGTACTGCTCTTTATTACTGTAATGAGATTCTTGTGCTGTTTTGTTTTAGTACAATAAATTTAGTAATAAGACATGTAATTCAAAGTTTTTTAACGTAATAAATTCAATTTAATACTTTTAAACGTTTCTTAATGGTTTTTCTTATAATCCGACTTTCCCGCTAATTCGACCCAGCCTTGCTAATGGCAAGTGAAAAACGTCCTTGAGGAGAGGTTATATCAGTCTTGAACTTACAACCTCAAGGTGTGTAACGTTCGGAGACACATCAGACTAACTGGTCTGCCTGGACTGCATAACTACCTCGCATATGTTGATCATTAAATAATATAACAGTCACTGTTTACAAATTATCATTACTTCCTTACTTGTCATGTCTGTACGGCCTACTCCTTGCTTTAACTTCAAGCAGTACAGCTTCGCACAATGTTTCCAATAGCTCATTGACAAGTCGTTGCAGCAAATCTAAAGCATCATCAAAAACGGACAAAGCATTTCCATCTGCAGCTAGTTTGTTCTTGTAATGGTTAAGCATGAGGAATTGCTAGTAGTAAAACAGAAAAAGTAATACAAACAATATGCTCTTTGATAAAAATTAATTCTATTTAAATATTCTTCACCTGGCATATCGATAAATATATCAAGGGAAGAACCCCTTCAAGAATAAGATGCAAAAATGTTTCTAATGAATATTCTTAATGAATAAGAAATGGCTTAATGAGTATAAGCAAAGCTTTACTTTACTTATATTTTATAGCCAATATTGTTAACAAGACCTGAGACTAATACATTCTCTACACATTAAAATGGTAAGGTTATTGATTAGGTAGCTATTTAAATTACAGCTGTTACATGAATAATCAACCTACAAATTAACTGAAGTGTTTTTGAAAATTGAAAATCACTAATTGAAAAATACTTCAATATTATTAAAAGTACTATATCCTTACAGTGTTTGTTCCCCATTCACTTAGTGTTAAAACAAGGTACGATGTTGTATTCAAAATAGCAGGTAGGCGTGATTCAAGCGGATCCTGACGTTCAGAGTGTAACAGTTGTAAAAGACGTATCCGTAAGTCATCAATCAGTTCTAGCTGTAGATCCAAGAACTGTAATCTGTAATTAAAATAATACAATCTAGTTGTGTTAATACTCTAACAAATATATAAATAACATAAGAGTAACACAAAAACATCTTCGATGGTTTGGTCATGTCCAAAAAAAGGACGGAAAAGCACTTCCTAAACAGATTTTAAAATGGAAACCACATGGTCACAAAAAAGAGGAAGACGATGACTTAATTGGAGACAAGGAATTGATATGAAAGTGAGAGAGAGGGAATTGGATCAAGATCTGTGGAACAACAGAGAAAAATGGAAGCTAGGAATTGGAAGATGTCGGAGAACATTGTAAGCCAAAAACAAGAAGTGAAGAGTAACAAACATGTAAGTAGTACAAGAAACACAAGAGTAAGGCCAGGTGACCACTAAATGCAGAGCAGAGTTGTGCTGAGTGGAGTGGAATATGTATTCAAAACCTAACCTATTGTTTTTAATATCAGTGTAGCCACTGAAAGCGTCATGGAGCTCAACGGAGTCAAGCAGTATTGCTGGGCTCCACACTGCATAGATCTCTCTAGTTCAGTTTTCAAGCTGACTGCTTTTCTCAACATGCTGACAATGCCTCCAAACTTATTATTTCTGGTTACCTTAGTTACCGTTGCCTAGGTTACAGTTTTTAAACATAATAGTTTCCTAGAATCTGTTTAAGTAGGCCTAAATTTTAGATTTAAAACGTGTTCATTAAACTGACTAAAATGCACTTCTAGTTGCTGTTCATCTTCATTCCACTCATCTCAGTTCTGCTCAGCATAATTCTGCTCCGCTTTGGTGGCCACCCATCCTAACTCTTACATACATACACATAAGTGGCAATATAGTTACTGTAATCAGACATAACCAATCGAAAAGTATCAGAACATGCTCATAAAACTAAAACTAGCATCAAACTAGGTCCTTTCCATGAAGGATTATTTCCCTTTTATCAGTGATACTGCTGATAAGTACTGTTGAAAGTACTTACAAAATTAATTTTTGTTGATCACTGTAGGAAGTGCTACCATTACATTATAGGTTGTACTTATAGAAACACCTGCTAAGAACACCAGTGGGGCAAAGAAAAAATGTGTGAGTGAGAGATCGAGTCCCCAATCTTTCACCACAACTCCTTCCTTCTGTCCTTCACTACTGATGAGTAGCAATTATCAGTGTATCCTGTATCAGCTGTCAGCTGATAAAGTGAAAAGCGTCAGCTCATTTGTCTTTGTTATTGATTCGATTTATATTTATTTCAGCGAATTTTGAATTTGTTAAAATAAATGGAACAAACTTTATAGAAAACTTTTGTTCAAGATACAAACTTTAAAACAAATTAATATTATTTTAATATAAAATATTATTCATATACAATGATAAATTATTTTCTTAACTTAATTTTGCTAACTAAATAAATTAGATACTACATAGATGAACTTTTTTACACTCTTAATAATTCAAATAAAATTTGGTAAAAATTCAAGTCTTCATGAGCTTTCCAAATATCACAAAAATATTTTTTCAGATGTTTTTATTTAGTTAAATATGCCTTATTCCTTTCTAATGTCAACAGTAGGCCTTATGCTTTTTCAACATATATAAAGTTAAAAATTAAAATCAACATTTTGAAAAATTAAAAAAATGTAATTTTTTTGGATACACATTTACAGGGTCTATACCAAAAGTAGTAGGACTGATTTTCTGTAGCACGAGCTGAGCTGTGGAGAGGGGTTTGGCTGGCTGGGTGAGATGAAGGGGACACTTAGCAACAGAGAAACACCAAACAGTCACCTATGGGCTTAGTTGAGTATAGACATTGTTTATTGTGAAGTGTGTTTTTTGTTGTTGTTGATGCACAAAAAAAGTCAAAATATCTCGTAAATTTTTTGTCAAACTTGAGAAATTGGTAACCAAGACCCTAGAAATAGTTAAGTCGGTTTACTGGGATACTGCAATGAGCCACTTCAGTGTTTTTGGCAAAAACTGTTTAAAGAAGGTAGGGAGCTCTTTGAAGACGACCATCGCACAGGATGGCACAAACCAACAACAATGTGGCCAAAGTGAGAGAACTGCTGGGTACAAGTGCTAACCCGCCTGCGAAACCGAGTGAATCGCGTCCAACCAGCCATCTCTGACAACTGGACACTGCATCATGACAATGCGCTGTGCCATGGCGTGCTTGTTGTGAGGCAACTACTGGCTCGATTCGCCATTGCCACACCCTACCTTAATTCTTGATCTGGCTCCACCTGACTTTTTTTATTCCCACGGATGGACATCTGTTTGACTTGATTCAGAACGTTCAAGCAGCATCGACGAGGGCTCTCAACAGCATATCCCCGAAACTGACTTCCAGAAGGTGTATGGCGAATAGTAGTAGCGTTATTGTAAGTGTGTAGCTGCCCAAGAGTTCTATTTCGAAGTATATTAAGGAATTGTAAACATATCATCAATAAATTAGGAATTGTAAACATATCATCAATAAATTAAAAAAAAATCAGTCCTACTACTTTTGGTATAGACCCTGTAGAACATTACTTTAGTAATGTGTATACAAAATCTCAACAGCATATCCCTGAAACTGACTTCCAGAAGGTGTACGGCGAATAGCAGTAGCGTTATTGTAAGTGTGTAGCTGCCCAAGAGTTCTATTTCGAAGAATATTAAGGAATTGTAAACATATCATCAATAAATTAAAAAAAAATCAGTCCTACTACTTTTGGTATAGACCCTGTAGAACATTACTTTAGTAATGTGTACACAAAATCTGAGTCTAATAGCATATGTATTTTCAAAGTTATAATGTTTAAAAAAACAAAAAGTAGTCAGTGATCAGAAAATGGATTGTTGGTGGACTACGTTTAAAGAACTTTTTTCTTTTTTTAACTAGGAGAATAAGCTCTGAGAGTGCCAAGAAACTTCACAATACACCCTATACCACATACAAATTTAAATATTTTTCATTATTCAATATTTCCATTTATCTTTTATCTAGGCCTACTGTTGTTTAATTATTTTCATGAACTCTATTGATGTTAAAAGTATCAGTCTTTGGTCTGTAAGACCGAATATAGAAGTAGGTAGAACAAAAGAGCTGACACACTTAAAAGAGTCATCTAAACTCATGACTCTCTGGATTTACACGTAAAAACTTAGTCAGTTTAGCATGAATATGCCAGGTCTGACAAATCAGACTGAATTGGATGGCGCATCTACCACTGTTCAAGTTAGTTCTCCGTTTTTACTCAACTATAGAAGAAGAACTATTGATGTTAGTGACTGTGATTGCAATTTGTGCTAATAGAAATAGATTAAAGAAGTATACGTGGTTACGAAAATGGTTACTGAAGAGACATAAATTCTTGCATGTGAATCTAATTCGTGAACTATGAGATGAACCATTAGACTGGCGTACTTACTTACGTATGTACATAGAAATGTATTGCAAATTGTTGGATCTTGTTACACCACACATAATAAAAAAGAATTCTGTTATGAGAATGCCTATCAGTCCTAACACTACTTGTAAACAATGTTACACATACGAAACAGACTGAGTGAAGGAAAAGCTTGACCGATTAGTCAGCCACCTGTCTAATCGATGTTCAACTTTAACGTCAATGTCTGATGATGTTCAAGCTTGTCATCAGTACACAAAGGTTCTGCCCATCAGTCTTTTTCTGGTTTGTCAAACCTCTTTTTGCTTATGCAAAACATCAAATCTGCTGTTTACATGTACAGTTTTGTTTGTCAAACCTGGTGTTCATGCTAAACTGACGATAAGTTTGTACGTGTAAACTGGACTTTACGTTGCACACGTAATGCTAACACAATGATAACAAGAAGATGAAAATGCAGTAAACAGTTATATGTCTGTGTCGTTGGACTGTTGGAGAAAAATTCTTCTACATGCACAAGAAATTCTCGTGCAGGCCATTTAATATGTGGAAGGTCAAAAGCTTTCATGTTAGGTTCCTGTCATGAAATCCCTTCTCTTTAAAGCACATGAAAAGCCACAATCACAGGCATATCCAGGCAGTAAGCAGTTATTGATCAATTCTGTCACACTGTTTTGGATAAGATGAGGTGGACAGGATGTATGTCCTTAATATCAGTCTGAATCTTGCAGGTAAAAAAGGATAATTATGTAGTACTTACTGTTATTAAGGAGCACAATCATGACAAACCTTCTTTTGTGCCCTATTTATTCCAAACATTGACAATTAACCTATTTTGGTTTTGTTGATCTCATTTATAAAACGTTCCACTGAATAGAGTTCACTCCATTGGTGCTGGTTAAGGAGCCATGAGTGACTAACAGTTTTTTTTTTTATTGTCCATTATGCTTTGTAATATTAGTTGAAGAAGTTGATATAGCACGTCACGTTAAATGTCCTAAATATTCAATTTTACTTTTTTTTAGTGAAAATTAAATGTCTCTCTTCATCCCAAGTTTACTCAAGACACTCTTGTCCAGGATATATGCAAAATTCGATATATCCACATCTCGAATGCCTACAAGTTTTCTCTAATTTATATCTGTCAATGTTCATACTTCCACTGCATGAAAAGGTTGTGTGTAAGAATACATCTCACCAGCCTGATTCTCAATGCCATACGGTGGTTATCAAGAAAACTTTTCAAGCTTTTATTTTGCTTTGTGATAGTTAATTTTTTTCAGCTTTGAGAGTGTCAACATTTTTAATGGAAAGATTAAACTTTGATTTAAAGGTTGTAAACATAAACCGTTGTTTCATTTCTAGTTAGTGATTGTGGTCAATATGGTTGGGCCACCGATCAGTCTGCTGCGTCTCTGAATCTTGCTGATCAAAGTCATTGGCTCGAGACTCGCAGTTACTGCTGTATTCTTTATCGTTATCAATGCCAATCCCTCGAAATCGTTAGTTTAACTGGCATAAAGTTTACTAAAAAAACCATTTTCAGCTATTATGGTTTTTATGAAATTTGGATCAATATTACCACTTACAGTTTTCATTAAACTGTGTCAATATTTTAGAATGTTTTCGTTTTATTTGTTAATGAGGAGTTTCAGAACTAAATTAGCTACAACATTAAAAAATCTTCTGTTTTCACTTTTGCTGTCTGATAATTTCTTAAGACGTTTATATCACTTTTAAAAGGCATGTGGCTATTTTTAAACAGCCAGGACAGATCTGAGATCGGTGTAACAATCATAGCTTCATTACTAAAATGTTTGTTTTACCATTTTTATTGTCTCTATTTGTCTATCATTAATGACAAAAATTAATGTAAACTTTCTGCTCAACATATTCAACCTTTCTTAACCTTTTCACTGCTAATCTTGTTTATATTTGGCTGCTACTAAAATGGGACATTAAGCCTTTAAATATAAATTTTCACTGTTCAACTTCATATGCTAGACATATTTTGTATTATTATGTGCAAATGATTTATTCTACTCTGATCAGTGCTACTCCCCGTTAGACACTTTACGAACTATTTGGATTTGTTTGTCACTATCAGTCTATCAGTTACTATGTCAGTCACCATGTAGCAGTGTTGTACTAAATAGTGAAGTGTTGTTCATATTGCAGTTTACAAAATGGCATAGTGTCTTATGATGGGATTTAATGAAAGAGATGTTTCAGTGTGGTACAAGTTATTTAAATAATTTAGAAAGTGAAGATGAAGATGACCTATTGCAATGATTTAGTTAGCGATATTGATGATAATAATGAACAGTAATAGTACAAGTATACTAACCAGACTATTCATGTACTAACTCCACACACAGGCATTGGACTACAATAAACACAATAAATGATTTAAAAAATTATCATTTTAGTTATTATTGTAATATTGTACAATAAATGTTGAAAAGTTCAATTTTCCTCATCAAAAACACTTATAGCAAAGAAAGTAGTATGCTGTCCTTCGACTGGCACAGATAATTCAGCAAGTAGTGCAGCTGAATAAAGCAGTAAAAATATAAGAAACACAAAGAAACAGTTGTTGTAATTCAAACAAACTGTCAAGACAGGAACTTGTGGCCATTTTATACTGCTCCTGGGCCTGCCTTACAAAAAAGGCTGATATTTTTTTATCAAAGAGGTTTTTTTTGCCACCCATAATTCAACACCCATGTGCTTGCCAGGCGCCTATAGGCTGCTCGGTCCCAGCACTTGTCCCATCAGCGGTCCTCGGCAGTGCCAGGCACACATCAGGTTCCACATACTTGGCCCCGCCAAAGGAAACCAAGCAGTATTACCACTCCCAGACATAACGGAACAAGTACAGCAAATCCCTAAATGTACGTGTGTGTGTGTGTGTGTAAAGTGTTTAAATCGTAAGTGTAGTGCTGTAAGTGTAAGTGTGTGTTAGACACGGGTGCCGCGAGGCTCGTCCAGGTCCTCTCATTAGGTACAGCTAGTCTGCACCCCCCTGCGGGTGTAAATGTGTTTGTGTGAGAGTGTGTGTGTATATATATGTGGTGTGTATGTTGTGTGTATGTGGAGTAAATGAGTGAGAGTAGAATGAGCTAGAGGTATGGTGGGGTCGCTAAGCCCATCAGCTGCTCACGTCAGCTGCCTCCGCCGGCTCAAAGAGGTTTATCATACAGTCAGATTTTTATTTAGAATTTTACTATTAGATTAAGAGATTTTTAGTAAACATTAGTTCATTATAAAAATACTTTAATGCAGTAACAAACTTTACCTGTGTCCAGGTTGGGGCAGTGCAGAATATCTGTCTGTCATAGTGGACAGCAATAAAATAAAGGCCTCTCCGAGCTCGGTCACTTTGAGGTCATCTACGTCCTCACTGCCAAATGGAAGCCATGCAGTTTCAGAACTGAACATAGCATCCATTTTGTCCCGAGCATCTGTCAAATTCATAATACATTACAGCTTTGTAAAACGCAAACAAAACATATACCATGATTTACACAGTTAGCCTAATGATTTCAGTTACAGTCACCACTCAATATTTTGTACTTGAAGAAACCAGGAAAAAATCTGAATTATGGACAGCAGTAAAATATACAGAGTTAAAAATATAGAAGTTGATAAAAAAGAAAATTTGAAAAATTTCTTAACAATAATTTACAGTGCAGTTGATACCTGCAATATATTTTTTGTCCTAGAGAGAAAGAGACATGTACTTTGATACACTCATCATCATGATTAACACGTAACAACAGCTCTACATAAACAATATTGTATTGAACAGTTTTTTTGAGAACTGATTTACACTTGACACTGTCAAATAAATAGGCCTTTATTATTGTTTATTGTCAAAATATTTTCTCCATTTAATCTGTGGGCTCAAATACAAAGTCGTTTCTGTTTAACAGTAAAATTTATTTGTGCACCAGTTCTGTAGCACTGACATTCTAACATATTTGAAATGAGTGGGTTATTCAATAGTTGGTTACAGTACACATTTATGATCCAACAAATAAACAATGCTGTTCCTACACAGTATAAATAAGAAATATATCCAGTTAGAATGATTTAAAGAGACAAAAGCTGGGTCAAATATGAATTATAGTGTCGACATTGAACTTCCTCAGTATGAAGTAAAGCAGGGACCAAATGCGTTGTTTTTGTATGATTTATAAAAAGTTTTTAAGGGTCAGTACAAATTAAAGAATTCTATGAATTATAGAGCTTCGAATTACTAAGTGATGACTGTATTAGTGAATTTCTATTGAACAATAAACTCTTGGGAGCTGCTACCATATTAAGATTCTGACCTGGAACCTTGAAATGAATGCTGATCTATATTTAATAAACTGTAATGGTTGAGAAAGTACTGAAGTATGTGATTACTAATCCTAAAGGACCAAAATGCCCAAAACTGGTATTATCAGGCCCAGTTTTTCAAAATTTCCCTCCTCTGGCCTCCCTGTCATATCCTCCCCCAAAATAAAATCCTGGGTTCATCATTGCTACAACACATAAATACAAATGTAGCAAAACTATAAACTAAACAAAAATAAAGAAGAGTTGTCCAGTACTTTAAAATAACACACTACATAACAGTCCAATGTATTGTTTTGTAAATGTCTCTATTACAAAAAAAACATAATCACAAACCAACTTATTATGACCTTAAATCTTATGAAAACTTAAACACAAGCCTGATGGTACAAACAAGTCTTGCTGTGTTGGTGACTGGTGTCACATATACACCTTTACTGTCACTATGCTGCTATTTTGTTGTTTGATATACATATGTTGTTAGTTGATGCAATATAATGGTAGCAGTATCACCTAACGATCCATGTTAAAAATCACTGTTTACAAATATTCTCAGGTTATACAATAAACATTACTGTAAATATTACGGTATAAACATTAACTTTACATTTGTCATTATCATGACAAAAACTTTTATTTAATTTTAAAAAGCATGTTTCGGATTAACTAGAACTTCGAGTAAACATAATTCCCATTGTTGGTGTATTAATGAAATCAGATGTTTCAATAGTAACAACTTCCGTTACATACGAGGGTTGATCAAATATAAACGAGACTGACTTTCTAAAAACTTTTCCGTTGGACATTGAACTCTAAAGGGTGGGGTTTTAGGTAGCCTGGGAGGTTTGGGACTGGCGTAGACTAGCAACATTTCCGTTCGGACCCTTCAGTATAAAACTATACAATGAGTGAGAGTGAAGTGCACGTTTCAGTGGAGCAGAGAATCATTATTAAGTTTTTGGCCAAGGAGGGGGTCAATCCGACTGAAATCTTTCATAGATTGACGGCTCAATACGGGGACAGGACCCTGTCAAGAGCTCGCGTTTTTGCTTGGCACAAGGAATTCGCCGAAGGACGGGAAGCAGTAGAAAACCTGAAGGCCTAATCACGATCGTCGGCTGGGAAGGTAATGGCCACTGTATTTTTCGACAATCAAGGCGCCTTTCACGTCGATTTCCTCCATCAACGACGCACAATAAATGCACAATATTATTGCGATGTTTTAGAGGTCATAAAACAGTCTTTTCGTAGGAAAAGGAAATTTAAACCGGCGAGAAACGTCATTCTTCTTCACGATAATGCCCGACCACATTCGGCGAACGCTACGAGGCTTAAACTCGATCAATTTGGCTGGGAACCAATGGAACATCCCCCATACAGTCCAGACTTATCACCCTGCGACTATCACCTGTTTGGGCCACTCAAAGAGGCGCTTGGAGGCCAGCGTTTCGAAGACGATTCTATGGTGGAGACCTTCGTGCTCCAATGGTTCAATGAACGCCCGAGAACTTTTTACGAAGATGGAATTAAAAAACTTCCAATCCGGTGGGAAAAATGTGTTACTCGTGCGGGAGACTATGTAGAAAAATAAGTTTATCAAGAATAATTTGTAAGTAAGCAATAAATTTTGTAAAAAATCAGTCTCGTTTATATTTGATCAACCCTCGTACTAGGCTTTAAATACCTGCGACTTACGCTAGACTCTAAATTGCACTGGAAGGAGCACGTCAAAATAAAAAAGAAGGGGCTAAATATTAAATATGTAAATGCACCGGTTAATTGGTAGACATGCAGGGCTTACGATAAATTTAGGCACTTACAATAAATTTCTCTTGTATTAACAGACACTGAAGCCAATATGGTAATAGAGCATTCAGCTGTGGGGTTGTGCCAAGCTAACAGAAATATCATCCAAGTGTTTCAAAACAAGGTACTCAGGGACATAGTGAATGCACCGTGCTACATCAAAAACTCAGATCTACATATCCTGAGGATGTTGGATGAGCCCAGTCTGCTTCGTCAGCTCAAGAGAACCAAGCCAGCTGACTTGATATAAGTAGTATCAGTAATCTTTAATGGGAACAGCCATTGGGCTATTACTCATCACACCATGAACAATTGATTGGAAGTTGCTAAGCTCAGTTGTAACATTATGTGTAATAACAATAAAATATATTAGGCCTTATTTTTTTTATTTATAGAGTAGATGTAATAATATATAATCTTACACTTGCGCTCCATGTGAATCCATTTAACAAAAATAGGTGCTTGGGTGATGACGCTGATAGCACTAAGCTGAGACTTTGGATAATCAAAACAGTCTTTCAATTCTCTGTCGAAGCCGAGGGTCTCATCCACAGTGTGCGAGAACAAACTGTCATCAAACTGCAACTGAGGCAGGTCTGAGTGCAACTTCTCTATGACAAGCTCTACAAGACCTCGCATAAACTCCACCTGAATCAATGGTAATTGTTAATAAGCAAATCCATTTGTAAATCGTAAACTATCCAGATTTACAACTTTAAAAACGTGTTCTTACTGAAATAATATTATTTGTGTTCCTTTAAAAGAATTTTGTTGTAAATATATGAATAAAGAAACTATCGAGAAATTTTAGGTTATTAACTGATTAAGAATAAATAAATAAATAAAAAGAAAATAAATTACTAAAGAAGTAAATTACATGATTCTGATGAAAACATTAAAAAAAAATGTTTTTTAACTCTTATATTTGTATAATAGCACTAAACTAAAGTGAAATGTATGGGTCTCTTAAATATAAACAAACTTTGTCATTTGTTTTGTTTATTTGATTTATTATTTCAAATTTGGTATTACAAACACAAATTTTCATCACCAAATTTAGAAATAATCAAGATAAAGGTAAACTAATATTTAGGAACAATTGCACTAACATATTAGTGCGAGAATAATAAATGCTTTTTGATAACAACCGAATCTGACGAGTTCTGTGTTGTTTTTCGACTGTCATTTTATATTACACATAGCATCGTTTACTGTTACCGAGAGATTGCACTGTGTGTTTATTTGCACACAGCCAGAAAAGAAATAAATTCAATGATTCTGAAGAAAAATTTAAAAAAACTGTTTTTTAAATCCAATACTTGTATAACAGCTCTAAACTAAAATGAAAAGTATTTTAAAGAAAAATAAACTTGGACCATTGTTGTTTGTTTTGCTTTTTTAATTTATTATTTCAAATTTGTTATTACAAACACAAATCTTTATTTATTATCAACATTTGAATAATATAAATTTAGTACTTTCCATTTTTTTTTGACAACATCCAAACTAGATTTTTGTGGAAAATAATTAAATGGGAGAAAGTTTGATTACATTTTTGAACCATTTATTTTCATTGTATTCTGGTATTAATTTTGAGAAAATGAAAATCTACTTTAATATTCTGTATTATTTTCAGTTTTATTGTATATTTATTTTTTTGAAAACTACTACCAAACTACTGGAAGTTATTTTAGTTCCCAACAGATATACTTAATGTCAAATTTTATTTTAAATTACAGACCATGCTGAATTAAATATAAATTGAAGTACATTACAGTGAAAAACAAAAATCTAAGTAAAAAATATTCAAGTAACATTTACAAAAATTTTTTAAACACAAAATGAGTACTGTGTATGAATTCCTGAGTTACTCAGTTGAAGGGCCTTCTCCAACCCTAGTATCTTCATAGAGTCTAGGATTTGGAGAGAATTCGTGGTGGCTAAATCCCCACTTCTAATTGGTGACTCCCCAATTTGTTATTGAGGTGCTTGCTGTACTAATTCCCTTTAAAATTTTCCCTCCTTACTCTTGACACTTATCATGGAGGTTGTGCCCTATTTGGCCAGCTTTTTGTTGTGTAGTGAATTTCGCTCATTCTATTTACATTCTTACTCATGGAGTCATGAGTAGCTCAGAAAATTTTGCCCGCCCACACAGTCTTGTAGGTATGGGTAAGGCTCACTGGGAGGTTGCCAAGCATTTCTAGGGCTCTGTTTGATACACCACTAGGCCAGTTTCATTCACTCCATCAGCATAGGTCACTTTACAATTTACAGTTAGCCAGATTATGTAGAGTAGTGAATGTGTGTGTATACGTCTTGAGCAGATCAATGAGAGTAGATGAGCTAAACCAATCAATGAGAGTAGATGACAGTGGGATCACTAAACCAATCAGCTGCTCACATCAGCTACCTCCACCGAGAATACTGTATTTACACCTACTAAAATTTTTTTTGTTACAAAACTTTATCAAGAACTGTAAAAGAGAACAAATTAATTACCTTAGCAGAGACATGTTCGAGTCCCGTCTGGTCAAACACAGGTTGAACATGTTGTTCAATAAAGTGTTCATGGTCCCTAATCCATGTTAGCACCTGTACACCAATAATTATTTATATTAATCTCGACTTGCCTATTCGAAATACAAATTACAAATGCTAGACTAGTTCATAGGCCAATTAAATACATGTTTATAAACTACTTTTAAGAACTAAGAAAATTAGGTACATATAAAACATCAAGTAACAACAGCCATTACTTGGAAGAAATAGCACATTAATGGAATATTTTTGTACTTTTTTAATTAACACATACATTGCAACCTTTAAAAGCTTCACTGACATTTTACAATTAAAAAAGTTTCCTGTATTATATAAATAAAGTAAAATGCAAACTAACATTAAATTCTGATTTTATTTTAACCTTATGTTAATTATTTCTTGTAATGTATACATCACCTGTGTAAGGAACCATTCTGGTTTGTCAGCTCTGTTAGTCTGTTTATTACTACAGAAGTGGTAGATAAAGCGTTTACGCAATGGCCGTAGTAACAGCACAATAGGCAGTGGAAGTGGGGGTGTGTCCACTGCACCAGTTCTAAAATAATGTTTAGGATACCAATAAGTACTTTATCAATATGCCCAAATATATATATATTCGATTAACAGCAGTAGGCATATTTTTATAAACTATGTTTGTCATAGGATTGTGATGGGTTGAGGAAGAAGTTATGATAGGGACTTTTCATTCAACTCAATATCATTATATCGTGCAATTGGAACAGATTACAAATACATGTTATCATTATTTATTGAAGAACTAGCACATATCACATGTAAATTCTTATTGGAGGAAAAGTGATAATATTAAAAAAAACATGATTAACTATACACAATGTGATCTGAACTAGCATGTCCCACAGAAATTTGGCCTGCACAACCAGTATATCAAATATGTCTTCTTTTCATTCCCTCTGTGTCAGCAAAGATCACATATCGTTGTAGTGAAGATATCTAGTGGAAACTCAGCCTCTGACGCTTTTGTTATTGTTAGTACATTGCAAAATTAATTGTCAAAAACTATTTGAAATGATTATTTTTGCAAGTATATTTTTAATAATATTATTTAGAGATTTCACATTTTTAATAAACTTCATGAGAGGTTCAGCCACCACAGAGTCACAACCTATTAGCAATCCCTAATAGTATTCTTATAATTATAAAATACATTTCCTATACAAAGACAACCTCTTTAAGTTAAAGCACCTTGAAAACACTTTAGATATATAATAATATAATGTATTCTGCTTTTATTAAACAAACTAAAAAGTTGGCAAAAACGGTCATCCATTCATACATTTTTATAAAGTTTGAAACATCAAATGATTTATTATTAATTAATAACAAAACATTGATAGTCAGTAAGTAGTATATCACCATAAGGTTAGGCGGCAACCAAAAGTGAAGTGGAGCTGCGCTGAGTTGAACCGAGTGGAGAAGAATGAAAATGAACGGCAACCGGAAGAAAAGTTCAGTGTTTAAAGAACATGTTTTAATCTTAAATCTAAATATTTAATCTACTGTAAAAATCTAGGAAACTACTATGTTTAAAATTGTAACCTAGACAATGGTAACCTAGGTAACGAGAAATAATAAATCTGGAGGCATGGTCAGTGTGGTGGGTAAAACAGAGTCAACATCAAAACAGAACCCAGACAGAGTCAAAGCTATGTGGAGTGGAACCCAACAACACCACTTGACTCTGATCAGCTCCGTTACGCTTTTAGTGACTGCGCTTACATTAAAAACAATAGGTTAGGTTTTGTATGCACAGTCCATTCCACTCAGCGCAACTCTGCTCCACATTTGTGCCTGTCTGGCCTAAGAGTAAAGAGTTCCTATAATTCAAAAGCACTGGAAAAGAGATGAATATGGAACAAAATCTATACACAAGAGGATGTGACTGTAAAAAAAAAAAATTAATGGCAGATAAACTCTGTAACAATACCAATGGTTAGATCAAGATAAAGACCACAGAGATTTATTTGCATAAGGATACAAAAAGAAAGCATAATCAGATATTACTAATCAGTATAACTTTTCTTTTCATTAGTTGGAACATCTTTTTTTTTATCAATTTCTCCAAATTGTCTTATTATAACAGTTATACTGGACCAGCTATTTAATGGCAAGAACTTGAAATAAAACAAAATTATACCTGAAGACCAAATAAAAATTAATATTATCTTATTTTAACAAATACTTAAAGGATACGGTGGCAGTTGAATGGTGAGCAAACGCTTGACTAGGAGTTGAAATTTTGGAATGGCCTCAGGTACTGGAGTGGCCATAATATTGTTATCACCAAGCAGAGGCCATCTGACACTCTTGAGAGCTTCTTCAAACTGTCTGTAACAGATAAAATTAGAATTACTATCAAACTTTTTATTTATTTCACTATCACCATAAGACTCCATACAGATGAGTCTTAAGGTTTTTTACTATGAAATAAGTAAGCTTCCTTCCCTCATAACAGCTAAAGCTGTCTTTCACTTCAGGTTTCTAGTCCTGTGAGGAGTCTATCCTTCGGATCCAATTTTTTTTTTTACACATTGCATAGTACAATTTTTATACCTTACATATTTTGTATAACTATCCTTGGTTTTGCATCCAACACATCAAATGTCCTAGTATTTGTTTAGTAAGAGCAGTAAACTGCCAGAACAAGCCTATCAAGTCATATTAATAAATTTCCGTTATTACACGACTGATCATAATCTCAAACCTGTTGAGATTTCCAATATCAATTCCATTAAAGCTATAACTCCAAAACAATTAAGAAAAAAACATATCAAACGATTTTGATGAAATAAGCTTACGCATATTAAGAAAAATATTATGGAAAAGTCAGTTAAAAGTTTATGAATCAAATAAACAAATATACTTGAAAAATATCACTAATTACATAAATTTAAAATACATTGACCAGAATTAAATCAATTTTGAATCAATTATTAAATGAATTTGTGTTTTGATGAACATACTAATTAATGTCATCAAACAAATATAAATCATACAAAGGAAATTTAAAGAAGAAGAAAAGTAATATTATAACTGTTTTGATCCTTAGAGGAAATCATTGATTACAGTAATAAAGAAATATACTATTATATAAAGAAATATATTATTAAATAAATGAATTTGACTACTAAATTAATAATTTTCAAGTGTGAAAGATACAAAACTATATATGGTTAATAAATATAATTGTAATATAGTACAAAAATTTAATAAATGCTCAGGAATTTCTTGTATATTTTCGTCTAACTTTAGTAATTATATTATTATTATAAACTATAGAAATTTAAGCACAGTTAAAAATGTTTGATATCAGGTGACAGAATTAAATATTATTTTAGAAATTTACATTGTTAACTAAATTAAGACAAACATTGGTTTAGTTAGAAAATTAATAGAAAAAACGGAATATATACAAGAATAAACAGAATTAATTAATTAAAATCAGACAAAATTGTTGAATATAAATCAATCAGAAATACAATAAATATTTTAAGTTGTGTATCAAAAGCAAAATTTATACATAAAGAAGTTTTGAGTTGATAGCTCATTCTAAATAAAGAAGATATTTCTGTTAACACGAACTTAAACATATTTAAATTAAAATTAAATAATCTTCTCTTTATTTGTTTCACCCAACTTTGGGGTACACTAAATCATCACTTTTTAATGTTCTGTGCCTTCCTCGTAGCCCAATATTGCTTCAATCGTTGTGATCTTGCTTTTCTTTCTTCGTCAGAGATTTGGATCGTTCGCTTGGATTTGACTTTGCCTTGGAACCGTTGCTTCTTGTCCTTGGTTATTGTTTTGGCTGTTCTGTCCATGAGCATAGTGTCAGTGATCTGCAGTTCTATTATATCTTTCTCCATTTCTTTAAACCAAAGTGGTTTGGCTCTTCTACTGCGAAAATAGTCAAATATTTTTTTGGTTAGTCTATTTTTGTCCATTTGGAGGATGTGCCCATAAAAATCAATTCTCCTTTTTCTTATTGTGTCTGATAGTGTTTCAGTTTTTTGGTAAAGAGTTTCATTACTGATGTGGAGTATTGGTTGTTACGGAATTTGGGGCCTAAGATTTTTCGTAATATCTTTCTTTCTTTGATCTCCAGCCTTTCAAGTGGGCCCTGGGTTGTGAGAGATAATGTTTCAGCTGCATATAAGGCTTCTGGTTTAATTACCGTATGATAATGCCTTATCTTTGTATTCCAGGAGAGAGACTTCTTGTTGTATGTGTCCTTGGTAAGTTGGAAGGCTATTTCAACTTTATTTCTTCTAGATTCCATAGCTTTTTCCTCTAGGGCGTTCCAGCTGATCCATTCCCCAAGATATTTGAATTCTTTCACTATCTCAATGTATTGTTCTCCCATTTGAAGCTTTTTTGGTGGTTTTTGTATGTTTGTCAATATTTTAGTCTTTTCAAATGAAACTTTAAGTCCCATTTTTAACGCTTGCTTCTGGAGTTCAAGAGTCTGTTCCTTAGCTTCTTCCAATGTCTCAGCTAGTAAGGCCATGTCATCCGCAAAAGCCAAACAATTTACCTTAATGCCTTTGTTCTTAGTTCCTAGTCTGATTCTATTATGCGTATTCACGTTCCACTCTCTAACTACTTTTTCTAGAGCACAATTAAATAGCAATGGAGAGAGTCCATCTCCTTGTCGGACCCCTGTTTTAATCTCAAAAGGGGTGGAGAGTTCTCCCCTGAATTGAACTTTGGAGAATGTATTAGTTAATGTTTCCCTGATAAGATTTGTGGTTTTGTTATCAAGGTCTAGTTCTTTCAGAACCGAGAATAAGGATTCCCTATCTGTAGAGTCGTATGCTTTTTGAAAGTCAATAAAAGTGATAACATACGATTTAGCCCTTGACTTTTGGTAGTTCATGATGTGTTTGAGGTTAAGGATTTGTTTCGACAGGATCTCCTTTTCCGGAAACCCGCCTGGTATTCTCCAAGTTGATGGTCCAATGTTACGTCAAGGAGAGATATCCATCTGTAGTTGTTAAATAATCGTATTATACACACATTACATAGAATTGGTGTAATTATTTAAATCCACCATTATCAATAGATCAGAACCTGTGACACCTGAATCTATTGCACCAAGATTTGTATATATAATATTTGTAAGTTGTGGATAGAATTTGTGAATATTATATATATTCATGTGTTGTTGTCATCAAAACATAAAATAAACTATTATAAATCAATTAAATGTTTTACAAAATATTCTATATTTACAAAAAGATATGTTCCGGTGATTCTGAATAACTGCTTAGTAAAAATAAGTATTACATTAAAGATGATAAATAAAATATTACTGATACACAGTACATTAAACAGACAACAACACAGCTTATTAACAGAGGACAAGCAAAGAATAAAAATATTCTGAATCCAATACATATCACTTACTGAAGTTGCTCTCATTGCCTTTTTTTTCACCATTAGTACTTATCTTTCATCCTCATTACTCTAACTGACATAAAGTATGAACGTTAAGAAAAAAATACTACAATTTACGCTGGTTGTGACAACATCAAAATGTCATTAAACTGAATGACACAAGTCTTAAACTAGTTTAGTACATAGAGATCATGTTGAAACGCTATGCTGAATTAAGTTCAACTAAGGAATACTACAGCAAACACATTATGAAATTCAGTTCATCATTACGTTGAAAATTCATAAAAAAGGATTAAATATTTTGAATTGCAAATATCTATTATTAATTATTGCTTGAATATAAAATGTATTTTAGGCAATTTTACTAATATAAAACACATTTTGACAGAAGGTACTCACAACGAGAACTTTTCTTTGATAATGTTGTGCCAGTAATGTAACGTATCTCTAAGATAGCCCGCCAGGTGAGAGCACTGAGTTTCCTTGAGGCGATCACATAGCTGGCGAAGGTTGCAGAACTCTGTGATAATCTTTTCTTCATCTCTCTCAGCCAGAGCTTCGTCTAAATTAGTACTAAATCAGAAAGATTATATTAATACAAGTATTTTGCATTCACCTTCTTACATCATATATATATATATATATATATATATATATATATATATATATATATATATATATATATACACATGAGCATACCCAGCGAAGGGCAGCTGCCCCCCTGGAAGCCATTATTAAATTTTTGTTGCTGGAATTTAATACAATTCTTGAAATAACTATTTTAATAATCAAAAAAAATACTTACACTATTGAAAATTATGAAATTAGGATAATTTATCGTTATTTTATTGTCCATCGAAATTATCGTACAATCGTACTCAATTATTTTCTATAGGAAAACAGAAAATGATACTATAAACAAATAGGATAATTATCGTACACCTCGCAACGCTTTACACTGATCTAGAACCACCTAGCGACTGGTAGAGGAATCTATGCCAGCCAGTTAGTGGGATTCAAAAGACAGAGAGATCTCTAGCAGGCTCTAGAAGAGTCCACAGGCGGCAGCCAATGAGAGAAAAGTAAACTTTCTAGAAGGGTCTCCGCCCTCCCCTTTGGTCTAGTGAGTTCCGCATCACTATATAAACTGAGCTGCCCGCCGCCCCTGCTAGTTGATCAGTATTTGTATTTCAGTAACTGTTTTTGAACTGATGATGTATACTAAGTATTTTTTTTATTAAACAACCAATTATTATAATTTATTAGTTTACCTTCTTATTTATGTTTGGAGAACACTGAGACTTGAACGTTCTACAAAGTAAAAATATGGATTGGAAACATATTGGTGAAATCCTTGATGTCATCAAGAAGGATTGACAAGAAATTGAACATGTTTCTGACGAATTACTTAAAAAATCACATGATATCACGGAGAAAGTCGGCGTTAACAGTTCCACGAATTGTTCAAAAGGAAATACACAAAAGTAATCTGCCATCTAAAACTGTGATTGAATATTGGAGACGGTCGTTGATCATCCCTTATATTGAGTCTTTAACTTTATCATTGAATGTTAGATTCTCACACGAAAATACACCTGCTTTTGCCTTATCCCATCTTCATCCTTCAAACATGCTAAAAATCACTTCAAAAGATTTGGAAAAAAAATGAAAAATCTTTCATGGAGTTTTATGAGTTGGGTGATATCTCTGCAGAATTAGATTTGTGGTATAATCTGTGGAAAAAGAAGGATTTATCAGGAGACAAATTAAATGATATTGAAGTGGCTGCACTTTTGGAAGAGTCTAATATTTTTTTTCCCTGCAACAAGGCATGCACTCCTCATTTTAAGTGCTTTCCAATCCACTATGGCTACTGTTGAACGATCTTTCAGTACCCTTTGAAGGGTAAAGACCTGGCTGAAGAGTACAATGGGAGAGGACAGATTGACTGGGTTGTGTTTGATGAGTGTCCATCGGAAATTCTTTAAGGAAAATCAGGACTGGATTGAAACAATAGTTTTGAACAAGTTTTCTACAAATTCAAGAAAAATAATACTAGTATTTTTTGTTTGTTTTTGTGTTTAACGTCTGACTATTGTGCACACTTGGGCTAATGCAGACGATGGAATGATTTATAGCGTATAGCGTATGAAAATGTCAAGCCCTGGCCGGGAATCGAACCCGGGTCCTCGGGGTGAAAGCCCAGTACGCTATCAACTAGGCCACCGAGGCGGCAATAATACTAGTAAAAGCATGTAACCAGAATAAATTTTTTTTCCAAGTAAATAATTGTAATAACTTAGTTGATAAAGCACTGCTATATATTAAAATTTTGGTTCCATCCACCTTTTCCATGATAAAATGTTACATTGTATATTGAACAACCATGGCTTGACCCCCCCCCACTTAGTTTTGATCCTGGGTACACCCCTGTATATTATATATAACTTTCATTATGAGCCTATACTCCCTCCTGTCCAGTGATGTAACAACAAAGCATACTAAAGTCTGCTCCAGGCACCAGATCAGAAGGGATGATATGCCAAAAGACAAAAATATATATATATTTTAAAGTATGTGAAAATTACATATTCAAATTTATAACCACTTCATAAAGAACACTCGTAATATGAATTACAAAGATTTAACATATTACAGTCGGGCTTAATACAGATGAATAGTGTACAAGTGTTTTTTACACCTCAGGATGAGAGTGATTGGTGTATTGTTACCAATATATAATGATGAAATAATGTAAATTACTGTGTTTTATTCTTAACCCTATAAATTCAATTCTTCTTCAATCTAAAAACTAACTTTCATTCATTTACATTATTACTTCCTCATTATTGTTACTTAAAAAAATAATACAATTACTTGTGCTTATAAGTATTACTTAGTAACATGTTTCTTACTCAATCAAAATTGCACTTTATTTTACAAACTTAATGAGTATGAGTTATCTGAAAGATTTAGCGTTTCTTGGTATTTTCACTAAACATAATATATTTCTCAAATTTTGTTCACTTTCTTAAACATTAATACAAATATTAATAAAAATAGTGATTGTAAATAAAAATTAAAAAAAAAAGATTTTGTGTATCTATTTCCATTCTCAAACAACATAATATAAATATTGAAAAATGAACATGAAATAACACAATAAATTTTATACATGGAATAAATAAATTTTACTGAAAATGTTGAGTATCTTTTCATTTACAGTATAAAATAGTGAATGGTTTATATTTATACTAGCATTCCGCATTGCAGCTTCACCCGTAAGATTTTACAATATTTTTGTTAAGTTTCAAGGAAATGTTATAATACATTTTTTTTTTTTTTTAGCAATCATATATGAATTGCTAACCACAAAAGGCAAATTATTTTATTCCACATACATCATTTTTTAACTATTACTATATTCAAAATGCAAAAATTTTGCCATAGTAAGACATCCATTAATATAGTTTTAAAAATACATTTTTGTTTTTTTGTGTGTATTTTTTTCAGGTGTGGTGTTTTTCAGTCTCCTGAAAAATTATGTTCCCTTTTTTGCAGTTAGCGATTCATATGTATTGATTTATCACAAATATTTTGAAATTTTACACTGTGTGAAAGAGTAGGGTAGGCCTACACTAATTCCATGGAGGGGAGCACTAAGGTGAAACTGTTCCAGGACGCTTTTGACCAAAATATGCCACTAGCTTTGTAATTATAATATATAATATACATCTCATATATATGAGATATATAATATACATCTCATCAGAAGTTCAACAAAAACTTTTCAAGAGAAATCTCATAATACTCGTAATAGTAATTAAGTTTAGTTAACATAGAGTCCTTAATCATACCAAACCAATGTGATTAAACATACAAAAATTTATATATATATATAAACCAGAATGTTTACCTAAAATTCTGTACAGTATGAACACATCTCAAGTAAGACGATAACTTTTCTAATTGTTCAACCTTCTCAATCTTTTCTTCTGCGTAACTCATTATCATTTCTACATTTTCCTGTTGTTCTTTTACTGCAGTTTTCAGAGCATCAAAATCCAAATCAATATGTTTAACGTTCTTATTAGTTTCCTCGACTTCTTGAATAGCTGCAGTAACTTTCGAAGGAGCTTCGCTGCTTGCTAGTGACAGCTGAAAACAAGAAATCAATTGTTTACATGATTCAACTTAATATTAAGCTCAGTAATGATTAATCAGAAAGCAGTTGATTAAAATTAAAACACCTTATCATAACTCCGTTTTGATACAATTTAGTGTTAAACCATTGGTTAAATTTATTTCCAATTTAGAGCTGATGTGTCTGATGTGACTAAGATACCAGTTATTTTGCTGCCCCTGAGCTTGTGCACCTTAACGTCGTAGGTGTAAGACTGCAGTTACTGCCATAAATTTTATTCTTTGCTTTAATGTCAATCCCTTGTCCTCATTAGTCTATCTGACATAAAAAAATCAATTTTTTAAAAAGTTTGTTATAACTGATACTTATAGAGAACAAGTAGCAACTAAGAAATAGGCCTACTTATTATTGTAAGCTATCTAAAGCCTTTTTATTATGATTAAAAGGTCTGGTAAAGCCTTCCCTGTAACAGCCTACTAGTTAAAACACTTTTGGTCTCTTTACATGAAATGAATAGCTATATTGATAACTGAGATAAAATGGTTTATGAAATCTCTATATCTGATTTAATTTCAAACATCAATTGAGGTCCTGACCTTCTAAACTATTATCAGTTAAATTTAAACAGTTGTTTATTGAAACAGGTCGGCCACAAAATACTTTCTACATATAGTTATACACATGTACCTTGTGTTTTATCCAATAAGGCTTGTCTAATTTTTAGGTATTTTTCTTATAACAAACATTGTTATAAGCTAAACTAGTTAAAGTTTAAAATTAAGCTAAACTAGTTTTTTCTGAATAATTACAATGTTGAAACAAATTTTGAATCTATCAAAAAGTTACAAAGTAGGTCATGATTTTTTGAAAGTTGGTTACCCTATGTAATTAGACAACCTTGACAAAAAAAGTTGCTTAATTTAAATCACTTAACTGCTCAAAAAATAAATCTAAATTCCACACAAAACTATGACAGATTTGGTTAGCTAATATTTAGAAACCATTGGTTATAGAAATCTAGATAAATATTAACTTAAATATCAATAAACATGCTTCCATGTACGATAAAAATAAAAAATAAAGTAACCAACATAACCTCAAAATTGCTACCGCGTGAAAGTCGGTAACATGTTGTAGATTGGTATAACGATAAAAATATGTCTAACATGGCTTTTGGGTGAAAAAAAATAATTTTAAAAAAAAGAATACTCCATAACCTAACTGACACAGTTGTTAGGTGTAACACGGTGTTGGGTGAAAAAAACTTTTATTTTCTTTTAAAAGAACCTAACTCCATAACTCCATAACCTAACTGATACAGATGATGGGCAAAAACCCTGTTTAATTAAGTAGTTCTTAACCTTGTATTAAATGTTATTGTGGCAGATATAATGCAGCCGATGCTTTGTAGAATTGGTGAATTCTTTGCTTATACAGTGGTACTCTAGCTACGGTATTCCTGGAAGGTACAACGGTCATATCGCACAATGGGGCACCACTGTATAAGCAAAGAATTCACCAGTTCTACAAAGCAGCAGCTGCATTATATCAGCCACAATAACATTTATTACATGGTTAGTAACTACTTTAAATAAACAGGGTTTTCACTCATCATCTGTGTCAGTTAGGTTCACCACACAACAGCCGTGTTAGGTTATGCAGAATACTTAAAAAAAATAATAAAGGTTTTTTCACCCAACACCGTGTTAGGCCTAACAACCATGTCAGTTAGGTTATGGAATATTCTTTAAAAAAAAATTAAGGTTTTTTATCACCCCAAAACAGTGTTAGATGTATTTTTATCGTTTTACCGATCTACAACACGTTACCGACTTTCATGTGGTAGCAAGTTTGAGGTTACGTTGATCACTTTTATTTTCAATTTTGATCGTACTTCTCGTGGTTTCCACGCTTTTATAATTTGGATTATTGCTTTTGGGCATGTAAAAAAGTGTTTTAGTACAAAAAATATTTTAAAAAATCTAGGACAGGCTACATTGCATATTTATCCATACTTTCATGCGACAGCTATTTTGAGATTATGGCCATGTAATAGTGCATTTTGGTGAAAAATTACCAAAAAATTTATTACAACCTACACTGCATATTTATTGACTTACCTGAAGATACAAAACATTTCAAAAATATGTGTAAAACAATTTGAGTATTTCAGATTGAAAACAAAAGTTCTGCCTAACCTATAAGTATGCCTAACCTATAAACACCATATGCCTACGTTACCAAAAATAATACAATTAAATTAGCTTTACCATTTTCTCGATTTCACACCTTTCATCTTGCAATGTTTGCATAACTTCTCTGCATTTCGATATATTTTTGCTATCACTGCCTAATAAAGAGTTCAATTTATCTATTACCCTTTGATTAACATCAGTCATTTTCATTCTCTAACGAAACTATGAACATAAAAAAAATCGTGTATTTTCGTAGGTACAATAAACTTGATGGCTATTTTTAAAAAATACAAATTATTATTATTTGTAACCACAGAATACACCTTACAATCAATATAAACATAAACAAAACATTGGAAATTGCATTGTTGGTGATACCACAAATTATATAGAACAGATTTGCTACTTAATGTTATAGACCATTGAAGACCTTTAGCGTTCATAGTGAGTGTGGACGCTTTTTTTCGCTACAGTTGCTAAACGCAGTATATTGTATTATATTTTTAATCCACTACAGTTTAAATAAGAAACTTTACTCACTGCAGTATAAATAAAATAATTTTTATTTTAAACCTCTGAACACTCTGTACTTATCTTGTTTTCGCATTTGTATACTTATGAAAGCAATTTGAAAGCATTTGTGACTTATTTCACACAATTTAAAAACTATTATTTATGTTGCACTTTAAAAAGTTTCTAACATTGAGATTTATACCTAATTGCATGATATAAATTATTAAATTTTCATAAACTTAACATTTTACAAACTGTTAACATCAGGATAATTTTCAGCATTAAAAAATAAATCATTTTATTTAAAATGCAGTTAGCATAATACTAAAAATATGTTACTGTGCTACCTATTATTAATTTAGCAATAAATTATGTCTACTTTTTCATATTGTTATTTAATACAGAACACTACAAAATTTGGATAGTAACAAAGTAAAAACAATTTGTGTAACACAAGATATTTATTTAATTACTAATGAAATTTACGTTTACAAAATTTACTTACGTATTATTTTCTTTAACATTAAACAAACAATTCCTTTTTCTTAAATTATGATATGCAATTAATTTACAAATGACTCATTACATTAAATTGTCTCTTATTCCTAAACTTATCTACTCTAAGCCTATTTTTGTGTGTACACAACTAAGGTAGAGTTTGATAACAGACTGTACAAAGGTGGTGTACACATCTTGATAATGACCTTTACAAAAATTTTCAAGCCAATCAAATCTTACCGTTTCCCTGATACGATCATTGATGAAGTTCGACAAACGCTCCTCATGACCATATTCATCCAGAATTTGATCTACTAAGTTTGCACAAGGCCATTTTGCTTGGAATGTCTGATACGTTGACATCAAGGCCATGTTGCTTGGAATGTCTGATACAGCACCAGAAGCAGCAGGATTATGATTGTCATAATCTGTCATTAGTGGGTTTTGTAAGTTAATGTCTACTTCCTTTCTGGAACAATCCATACCAAGAAATGTCTGTAAACTGCTCGAAATATCTGTATCATTAGTCTCACAATTACCATTTTGTATCAAAACATTATATCCAAGAACACTGACGATGCAGGTTTTCAAATCACTCACAAATTGGCCAACTGTGGGATTGTAATTGGATCCACAGTTATTACAAATGGATCCAAATATATTCTCCAAAGGATATTAGTTTAGATTGTGAATACATAAAAAGTTTAAGGGTAGAGAGTCAATCAGATAGTCCCAAAGCAATATGACAGGCCTCATAGAAATGATCCAGCCATCCTGTGAGGGCAGTCTCATAGAAAATATCTGTAATACTCCACCCCTTACCTTTTCTGATTGAAACTGCCATCAGTATACAATCTTGCTGGAAGTACTACTTCTGAGGCCTCAAACACCTGACGGTTTTCTCATTCATTGTTAGTGGTTATTTGTGTTTGTAATTAACCTTACATTTTTGTGCATTTTGTTGATTGTGAAGTGAAAATAGTTTTTGTGAAAATGATTATGAAGTTAAAATAAAGTTGACAGTAATCACACAGCATGGAAGAATGTTGAATGTGTTAAATAAAATGCTAGCCTATCATGAGAAACGTATGGATTGCAATTGTAAAAAACATCCAAGTATTTAGTGTAGTAGTTCATGAGGGAAGTAAGAAACAAATATTATTTTTCTGATTTGAACAATTTGAAGTCTGTAAATGAGCAATCATTATATTTAACAGACCTAATGGATGTATCTAATTTTTTAAAAAGTTAAGGCAAAAGGAAACCTAAAAATGAAGCAAATATTTTTTGACAAAACCTTAGAAGAAAGGACATAATGAATTTAAAGAAATCACTGTGTGTTATAAACATTTTTATCGGAACAAGTCATAACTAATAAAAATGTTAACAAAATACAAAAAAATCTTTTAAAACTACAGTTGATTTAAGAGAAAACTTTATAAATTATGTAAAATGAATATTTTAATCAAAATGTTGAAGACCATATAAAATCATGTAAGAGAGACTATTTAATTGTTATAGCTACATGACAATAATTTGTGATAAAATTATATGCAGACCAGAAATTACAATCTGCAGACAACAAAAAGATACCTACTTGAAACTCTTGAAGTAAAAACAAGTACGAGTAGTACCAAAAACAATAGGCCTAATGAAAAACTGTTTTGTATGAGTACAGCAGGAAAATTTTTGTTATTCTTTGGGTATTCTAGAAGCAATACTTGTGGTATGTATGACATGTTTAAGGCAGAAAAAAGGCTTTCAACACGGAGCTGTACAAACAATTTTTCCAAGATAGCGACAGAACTAAATTTTTACAAACAACTAAAAAAAAAAAACAGAATATGAATTGCACTATAGGAAAATGAAAAGGTTCTACTAAAAAATGCAACAAATATCAGAAAAACAAAATGTAACTGAATAAATAATTATTATCAATTAAAAAAAAAACAAAACTACATAACATTACAATCAATGATGCTCGTTAATCATAGACAAGTGTTGTTTTACTTCATTAATATAAACAGTTTGTCAACGGGTAAATATTTATTACCTGTTGCACTCAAACATTCACAAAATTGCGCCAAGAAGTAAAATATGATTATATTTTTTTTGTGATTCCTGTACTGTTTAAAACAAAAACTATACAATTATCAGATTTTGCCACTATGTAGATGTAGATGTTGCCACTATTATAAAATTTGTAACTAATGTTAATGCTATGTTAATAAAAACACCTTCTGTTTGGTTTAAGTGTTTTTTTGATTCAAAGAGGGGATATACTGTATATAACAGCCTACAATTACTTAATCTCATAGATTAATTAAGGAACTAGAGGTTTCACGAAAAGCAGATATTATTAAAGTATATCCAAAAACAAATTGAAAATGGTGAACTAGAATTTTTACCTTGAACTAAAATGATTTTGATTTAAATTATAAGCTTTCAATTCTTCCCAATAATATTTGAATTGGGTTATTTCTCCTGCATAATAAATCCAACATAACCACCCCATGTTTCCTTCACAAATGATAAAATATTAACCAAGTCTCGTCTCTGTGCCATTGGGACAGAGTTGGGACAGGGTTTCTAAACTGTTTCTTAAGGATCAATACTTTCAATGGACAATAGTAAACATGGACATACAAATGAATTACAAGTCTTACAAGGAATGAAGTTAATTCTAAATAATCGAGGCGATGATGTGATTTGCAGATGTAATGGAAACGAATTTTCAAAATGCAATATTATCACAGCGCTTTTTTTAATCTTACAGTTTTTAAAAATTTTATTTCATCAACATTATATGCCTTAAAATCCGTAAGAATTAACATTATTTTACATTCTAAAATAACATTGAAAATACTAAAATTAACCATGACAGTCAAAGATTCATTTTCTTATTTACAAATTTATGCAGATTTTAACAGTAATTACGATGGTGAAATCAAATTTTCAAAACATTGTAAGATAAACCAATACATTATGTTTTAGATTTGTAATGGCTAGTCATTTTGAAATGGTTGAACAGACGAAGTTGTTCTAGCTGTTACGTGCCAAAAATGATTTTCTATAGTTATTTTATAATATTGTGATGAAATATAGTCCAACAATACTTACTTATAAAACCATTTTTAACAATTAAAATTCTCTAATTTGAGTTTCTATAGAATTTTGAAATCATTTTTTCATTACTTATCGAACTGAAAACATCAATCTTAGTTATGGGCAAGATTTTGAGGCTTATTAAGAAAGCAGCGAGTTTTAAGTCTAGATTTTATTATAAAATGTTATCAATATATTTTCTGTTATTTTACCAGTGTAAAAAAAATTAGAATCCACTAATAACTATTAATTGTTATAGGCTATGTTTTTATTAAGTTGTAGAAGAATGGTGTGTTAAATCTAAAAATATTCTTCTATATATTTACATTTTTTTCAGATTAGTTATAGATTTGAATAGTTTGTTATTATAAGGGATAAGTTATTATGATAACCATCAATGTTATTGTGGTTAATATGTTTACATGATCTTGTATTAATGCAATAAAAATTATTATCGTACAAGTCTGACTCCAACTAAAGTTTAAATCTTGTGAAGAATTTATTCATGCTTATAAAGGTTATCCTGATTTAATTAATTCTTAATCTAATTTAAATCTTTATATTTCTCATTGATGGTGTTTAGATATATGAAAGAAGACACTTTGTCAGTACTTTAAACCTGCCAACAATTTGAATGTCTTCAACTAGTTTTATTAAGAAACGAAACATTCCTCATTTTCTTGGTCCTTTAATAAAAAGCTAAAATCTTTACTGAATGATGGATTTCTTTCATTTCTTTTAATTAAATGTCAATAATGATAGCCTATTAAGCAAATTACCATTTTCCTGCAACTTACTACATAACCTCCAGGAGAGTTATATGATGAATGTTCATAAGAAAGAAGGATGTTGAATTTAAAATTTCCTTATTGCAAGTGATTTATGTGGTTTTTCCATGATTAAGTAAAATGGAGTTTCTAGAGAGAGTTATAGCATAGTTTCAAAATTATGTATTGTTTTTTTTTTTATCTCCTGTAAGGCTCTCCTGCATTCACTAGAGCAGAACCATTTAAGGAAAGGAGAAAGCTTTTAGTTTAAATGGAAAATAAGTAAATACCTATGAAAAACTGTATTAATGTTTGAAAGAAATTATGCATGAAAGGTGTTATATGCTATAATTATTTATTCGTTCATTAACAAATTAATTTGTTTTGATTGCAGTTCTTTGTTGTTTTCCAAGGACTGACAAATACGAGACTGATGATTATATACACCCTCAAGCTATATGTTATGGCAATATTTAAATATTTATAGAAAACATTGTTTATAGTCCTAAACTAATTAGATTTTTGGAAGTTTAAATTGATTATGGTTAATAATAATAAATAGTTGTAACAGTGTAATACAAATCACAATACCCGAATGGTGTTGCTTTTGAAATTCAAAAGTTTTTACCTTGATTGTTTTATGTAAAGAGGTGTAACTTTCAGATAAATATTTCATTTATAAAAATATAATTAGAAATGTTTAAATCCAGCTTTTTGTCTGATCTTCTGTTTTAAAATTTCAATTCTTTGAGTGTCATGGATTTGGTTGTACATTGTACATACATACACACAAAACACAATATATAAAACACACACACCCCCACACATACCCCACACACATGCACATACACACATTTTCAGATGTTATAAAAAAAAAAATAGTTGCAAATACATCAATCAATACATCTTAAAAAATAATTATAAAATTATTACTAAATCTATAAATTAAATTTATTAAACAAAAATTAATTGTCACTAATATGTTGTAACCTGATAAGTTTAATAAGACAATAATTCATTCTCTTATGCAGTAGCGCTCTCACCCGCTCAGGATCCTACAAATCATAACTCCCTTCATGCAAAAAGCGCCTAAAGACGTTTTCACTCTAAAAAAAATTTAACTCTATAATAATGTAAGGCATTAAATATTTAATGTACAATCTAAAAATAGAAATAAATTATGATGAAATGTTTTTTTTCCAGAATGGAACCAAGACCTCTGTACTATTAACACTTAAACGGAAAGTAAGTATGTCTTTGCTTTAAAACACAACTAAGTTATATTTTACAAAGTTCAGTTCCTCATGAATTTATTCATTGTGATTTTCGTCACTTATTGTAAAACTAAAACCAGGAAATATTTGTCTAGATATTGAATTATTTTAACATTAAAATTTTGAAACTTAGCCAGCGATAAATGTATTTACTATACTTGCTATTTCTTAAATTCAGTTTGACTTATGACATAATAAAATATTGTTTTTTTACGTTGTTGCAAAAGACTTTCATGGTGAAAACTCCCTAAAGCATTTACAAAATTTATATTTAAAAATAGATTCCAAACAATTGTAATCACAGTAGAATTTATGTAGTGCTGAAATACTCAAAATGAAATGTATCTCTTTGAAATCCATAAAATTTTGACAAAAGATCTGTAAATCAGCCTATTTCTAAAAATTGGTTCATCAAATTTTGTTAAGAGTTTAGTAATTTGAAGTTCTTAACAAAAAATAACTGTAAAAACTGGAAATTACTTTCAATATAACCTTTACATTTGATTTATAAATAATAAAGTATAGCCTATATAAAACAGTACACATTTATGTGCTCTGCTTTCACATACAAATATTAAACTAATGTGTTGCATTTTAATAGTGCTTTTTAGGTACTGTACTCCTGCATGAACCTTAGCATGTATTCCTATCCTCAATAACCTTGTCAAGACAATCAAGTCTGGCCCTCTGTAAGTTTTTCTTATAAAATAATTGTATGTTTATGTAAGTATGGGTAGTCAGGTGATGGTGTAATGGTGTCCTTTGGTTAGGTAGGAAACTATTTGGATCTTTAGTCAATTTATAGAGTAAGGGAACAAAGAAGTAGGAAGTCATGTAAAACACTTCATAGTTTTTTTAAACATATGGGGTTAAATTGGGAAAGAAAAACCTGTAAATGGGATGCACAATAAGTCACAAAAATATAAGAATCCCGATCTCCTTAATAACAATAATCAAAAAACTGTAGCTAAAGAATCGAAAGTTGCATTGTAAGGTGACTCTTCCTTTGTTCTGAATTTAATTTTAAATATTTTTTTAAATGAAGTTGAAGAAGCATTATCACCACTTTTTGGAAAATTTATCATAATTATGTATAATGATGCTTAAACCTTTCTGGGAGAGTAATTTTCATGTATTTACTTTTTAAAGCACATACTTGTTTTTGGTAAAATATTCTATTATCTATTTTTTTAATCTGTAAATAGACATATACAGATCGTTTTCAATGTATAGTTTGTATTTATTTAGGCTTAGGCCTAAGTAACAAAAATTTTATTTTGAAACAAAGGTCACTAGAGTAGTGATGTGTCTCAATCTGCCCCTCCCTACAGAGAGACATGTGATATGCACACTTAGAAGCATCTACTGCTCAGCACGGGAAACTGTTGAACCTTATGAATAAAAAATAGAAAAATCTTTAATTCGCAAAATCTAAAGCATATCCTTCAATTTATATGAATAAAAATATCAATCAAATCCTTTTACTTTAGAGTAAAAACAAATCCTTTTTTGTTGATCCATTTGCTTTGTCACTAGTAAAAGGTTATAAATAAAAAAAACCTTCTTTAATTGCTTCTCTAAAAAATTATTTATTTAAAAAAGAAGCAAATTCTTTGACAATGATGAATCTATTCAGTAGGAGATTATCCTGTGAAGTAAATGGGTATGTTGTTATATTCCTTGTTGACATGGCACACTTAATTTGTTTGAAAAGTAATAAACATTGTAAATCACCTTCTTGTCAACTTACTAGAGATTTATAAAAAGCTTACCTAGATTGAATGAATAGAATATGGAGTTGTTAACAAACAGGTATCTAGGCGCTGATGAAGATACTCAAGGTGGGGCTCTCACTTCATCACCAGGGATGAAAATATGTGGGTTATTTAACTGATCTTGGATATCCAGAAAGCATCGATTAGGACCTTTGTGTGGCTCAGTCTAAAGTTTCAAAAACATTTAAAAGTGTTGTTAATTAATTTAGGAACAAGCGATATATTGGTTTACATTTTCTGCTGCACCAAGTGCAGTATTAGATCAGATACAATTAACATGAAACCACAGACAATCGTTTAGAAAAAATAACCTCAAACAACAAACCTACATATTACAAAAATCAATATTTTATTTAATTCACAGTTGACTACATGAAAGTTTTTTCAGTTGATTCTTTTACTCCTAGATGAAGGATTTACTCGTAAGCAAAAGGTAATCATTATTCACATAGAACGAAGGAAATGCTTTTTCTTTTACATTTTACTTAAAACAAAAAACATTTTACTTCTACCTTCTCCTTCAAGCATTTCCTTCGTTTTTATTCATACAGGTTTGTCTTATTCATAATGTTTGTGTCTATTGATGTCAACCACTTGCTAAGGGTTAATTGAAATAAAATGTCAGTTATGAGTAAACATTCATTTTATTGAATATTGTGTTGTGCCTTAGTTTTGTAAACAAATGGTTATCCATCTACATGTTATACAAATGGTTATTCAAATCCATCCACAAATGGTTATACATCTATGTTTGGTGTGATTGCAGGGGGTGTGAAGTTGGGCGCCTCCTCTCGGTGCACCCTGGGTAACGCTGAACGTCTAACATTAATGTGTCTTTGTCTCAACATAACAACGTAAAAATACAATTCTTTAGTAAAGTCTTAGTATCCTAAGTTTTATACTGATACTAACTTCTTCTTTCACAACCAGAATGCAGCAGTGTCACTAAATTGTGTTTAAAACATTTTGAAATTAATGTTTTATGTTTAATGAAAATATTTTTTGCAGTTGTATTTATAGTTTATAAACAGTAGTTTAAAATTGAGTATAGATATAGTTTTTGAAGATGGAGGTTCTCCGAAACGCGTCAATGAAAGTAGAATTGACAAAGCTAGGGAAGGCAGATTATTATACTGAACATAGTGACAATAATCCTAGCAGAAAAGAAGAAGAATATAAAAAGAATTTCAGTAGTAAAAAATCCTTATAAAATTTAGGGAATCAGAGAAATATTATTTAGATGGGAAAACTTTAAATTGTCACATATAAAAAATATATTTAATACATAAACACTTTTTTTTAAACTTCACCAGCTGAACTTAAGTCAATAATTATTATTTTTGTTTCCATTAATCATTTCCCCCCCAGAATGAAACAAAAAACAAAGAGAACAAAATGAAATTAAAAATATACGTACTTTGAATAATTGATTATTAGATTAATCATTACCAGAAATTACGAATTATAATTAATTTTCAATTTTATGGATCACAAATTGAAACACAGCTTTAGCTTATGTAAGTATTATTTAAATGAAGTAGAATTGTTATTATGGAAATATAAGTAAAAATATTGATATAAGTGATGGTAGCAAATTTTTAACAATAATATTTTGTATCTTAAATTTTTTTTTTTTTGCAAATATGATATATCTGTCATAATCAGCAATAAAATCTACATTAATTAGCATTCTGATTTTTTCAAATTACACTGGAAATACAAAAAGAACCACTACAAGATGGTAGTAAAATAAAAAAAGTAAAAATAAAATAAAAAAAGTCAAATATGAAATACTTTTTATATTTTCAATGGATTTTAACATTTAAAAAAGTTGTAATTTGTGCAGACTTTAATGTTGATTGATGAAATCAGACTTTCAAAGAAGTACAAGATAAATAAGTTATGAACTTTTTTAGATTTGAAATAACTGCAATTGATGGGCGAATTTTGCTGGGAAATAAACTTGTCCAAGCTATGTATTCAAAATCAATTTTTGTACTGAGTTTGTATCGATCCAACCAAAATTGAGAGAGCCAAAAGGTGGTCTAGTGGATAGCGTACTAGGCTTTCACCCCCGAGGACCCGGATTCGATTCCCGGCGAGGGCTTGGTATTTCATACGCTATAAAATCATCCCACCGTCTGCATTAGCCCAAGTGTGCACAATAGTCAGACGTTAAACACCAAAAAAAAAACCAAAATTGAGAACATGAAATTTTTAAGTTAGAACAATATAAGATTACACCGTCAGCCTAGCATTCGCGCGCACGCATACACGTTTACGGGAGAATCAACTCCACGCCAGTGACACAACTTAGGTTTACGGGAGAATTAATTCCGCGCAGTGACCTCCCCCCACACAAACAAACAAACACACCCACACACACACACACACACACACACACACACACACACACACGCACACACACGCACACACACTAGCAGATCTATGAGGGTGCTAAGGGAGCTATAGCCCCCCATGAATCAAATTTACAGTAGATAAAATTAAATTATTGAAGATTACTTTAAATCATTACTGTCATTTTCTCATTTACTAATAACTTTGTTTACGAAATTTTGGTCAAATACATTAAAAAATAATGAATTACTGAAATGTTTAAGTATTACTATTAAAGTAATATCCTATTTGCCAACTAACACAACACATTTTAATACAGTTCTCTTGTTTGCTATTTGATTAAATAAACAAACTGTAGTTACAGTAAACAGTTTTTAGGCCTACTAAAATTTACAATCACAAAAACCAAAGACGTGTGTGTACAGTACAATTATTAGTCGTTACATCATTCTAAATTCATTATATGTTATCTTGGTTTTTTGTTTGTTTTGTTTTGACAACAGAGATTTTGCTTGTGTAGTGTGTGCACTTGGAAGCGAATTTTCAAAAAGTGAAAAAATACATTTTTGGAATATCACAATTTTACATTATTTTTAAAAATTGTTTAATATTTAGCATTAAACTTTGCTTAAGTTAGTTATTTTAAGTTTTTAAATGAATTTAAAATTTTTAAAGGAATTTAAAGTTTTTAAACGCCAAATTATGAAGTTTTTAACGCTGATTACGACGTTGAAATGAGATTTTCAACCGTAAGATAGAAAAAGTTACAATATTTTAAAGATATTATGCAGTGGCCGCTATTTTCAAAAAGAAAGAATGGTTTTTGGGCCGTGTTTGAATCACATCTGACCAAAATTGCGAAAGCTAGAGTACTTAAATATAATATATAATTATGTAATCTCTAGGTCGGGATTACCACAATGACCGGTTCCAATAAGCTCATTTTCCAAAATAAATTCTTGAATAAATCGTCACTACCTACCTCCTTTGATTTTTTTTTTTTAGCAGATCTGTTTTTGACGATGCCCTTGAACTGTAATATTTTGAGAACCCGTATGTTATGTATTAAGGATTTCATTTCAGCCCATTTTAAATAATTGACTGCAATAAATATTATGCAATCTCTAACGATTATGAGAATAATGTTTAGCTAAAAAACGGTCACTGAGAGCGTATTCAGTTTTCAATGCCAATGTTTTTTACCCGTCCCTCTCGAAACTTTGACAGAAACCGTCGAACCGGTTTTACAACTCCGTTCACTTATTGACGGGCATTTAACTTTTGAAATTGAAGGTCACTCGAAACGAACGTCAAACCAATTCGAAGAAAGTCACTTCAGCGAACAGACAGACAGACAAAAGACGTTCC
The DNA here is from genome assembly GCA_022606455.1 of Callitettix versicolor. Classification (NCBI taxonomy): domain Eukaryota; kingdom Metazoa; phylum Arthropoda; class Insecta; order Hemiptera; family Cercopidae; genus Callitettix; species Callitettix versicolor. The sequence goes on along the minus strand of CM040186.1, from coordinate 38,005,119 downwards.
AGTTGTTGAAGGGCGCTGTTTGTTAATTTAATTATTGCCAAGGTTGTTGGGTTTATCCTGAAACGAATTATTCCTATTCTCGATATAGTCGTATTAATCTTATTTTACGTACAGAGTGTTCCAGAACTATAAATCCGATGTCGTTTCCGCTCTTAGTTGTTTTATCCTTGTAACCAGAATTTTTTTAAAGATTCGAATAAATTGTTTTTAATGTTTAAGAGCTATGACTAAATGAAACAAGGGTCGTAGCTATTTTCGAACACAGATAATGTTAAACTTATTACAGATAGGTTATGAACACAACACCAACTTCAGAAATAGAAATTATGTTTGGGTTTGCACTCGTTGATTTTTTTTTTATCATGTCGGAGGCACTTAAAGCAGCGTACAGATTATAGGTAAGCTGGGTTTAGGCAACTTCAATCCCGGAGCTAGGACGGATTAAAGGGAGGAGCGAAGGGACGACCTCCTCTCCCGAGACAAAAGAAATAAAATAAAAAATGTAAAAGATCCTATTTGACTACCTAAAATTGGAAGATCGCAGCTTCAAGGAAACTAGTCAAACATACATCTGAGGCCTCTGAAACACCTTACATTATCCCGATCTCAACTTTGTAAGTACATGAAGTTTTGTCCGTATGCAAATATATATGTCTGTGCACTTTGAAATGCTTGCACCTAAGGGTGAGAACGAGGTTAATAGATTAGATATTTTATATTCTTTCTCTCTTCTCTTTCTGTGTTAACTACAACAACAGAATGATCTTTCTCGATTCTAAAATTGATGAAAACTTGGTTGAGAAACTGTTGCGGCGTTTAATGGGCTTAGGCTAATGAGGATGAGGGATCGGCGTTAACAGTAAGGTTAAAATAAATATATAGGCAGGCCTATATTGAGAAGAGGGTAAGTTATGTAAATGAAGCTAGTTTTTCAAAAGTTTTAAAAATTAGTACTCTAAGAAAAATGTCTAAAATGAAGTAAATTTGTACACTTATTATATGTTTGTTTCAATATTCAGAACAGCTTAACAGTGCTAGTTTTTGAAGGTATTATTTCAAAAATTGTTATTCTATAGGCGGCCCTCTTTTAAATTGAATCATCCATCCAACCGCCCCCACCCACAAAATTGCATTAATCCGTCAGTGCCCGGAGCATGGCAAATTACAGGAAGATCAACAGCCAAATTCTTTTGGGCGGTTTCCAGCCATTCGTTATGGAACCGCTTCAAAGTCAAAATTTCATTTGTGTAGGAGGATCAGGGGGTGGGAAATTCTAGAAATGTTGTATGGCATACAGAAGGTTCCATACAAAGGCATGTTGAAGGCAAAAAAAGGAGGACATTTGTTGATATGAGACCAGGGATGAAATGTGTCGTTACTATGGAACAGTACGCCACAGTACTCCAGATAGAAAGAATTACCATAAATAACTGGAAAATTTTGATGAAGCAGGCTAAACCAGACAGCGATTCAGAAACTTACGGGTTCAACTATAAGTGTAAACTGGTCTGGAAATGCCGGAAGAACCTCAATGCTCTGTTATCGGAAAACCAAGTTACTTTACACCGGGTACCAGGAACAGGTGCCAGGAAGGGGTTTGAAGGTAATAAGGAAGCGGACCGGCCTGCAGTTGTGTTTGTTGGATCTGAGCCGGCAGTAGGGGTTTATCTGTGCCTGGCCGGATCATCTATCAACAGCAACGCAAGAAAGTACGGTATAACTTTATAGAGCTTTCATGTGGAAATGGTCTTTTTAAAAGAGTTTGCTACTATCTTCGGCGGATAGTAGGGAATTTCAGGAGAACTACGAGAGCCATTACAAGGCATTGTGTCTGAGAAACTGAACAAGATATGAAATACCACGGAGAAATTGTGTGTAGGCTATTTGGAGAATTGTGGAAAATTCATATCGTATAGAGCTATGATTCTAAAGCTCTTGCCGAAATGTTTGGCTTCTAGGATCCAGAGGACCTCCGGAACTAAACTGTCTAAAAGGCTTAAATGGTCAATAGACTCTTTGTTTTCAGTGCAAGATGTGATAACAACTCAAACTCTATAATATCTAAAATATCAATATATTCACTGACGGATTAATTTCGATTTTGTGGATGGAGGCGGTTCGTTGGATGATTCAACTAAAGTGGGCCTCCTTGGGGGATGAAACTTTTTGAAATAATACCTTCAAAAACTGGCACAGACAAGTTGTTTTGAAAGGTAAAATAGAAATAAAATAAGTGTAAAAATTCACTCCATTTTAAACAACAAAATCACTTAATTTTTCTAGATTCCTATTATATAATTCTTATTATTATTTACAAGGCAACTTATTTTGAAACAAACGTTGTACTAAATAAAACACGCTCTTTCTTCTTTTCCCTCTTCTCAATATTCCTATCCGTAATTTTTTATCTATAGACGCGATTTTCCTCTTTACTCTTACCGTTAACGCTGATTCCTCGTCCTCGTTAGTTCTGATCAATTTTAGAGTCGAGAAAGACCTTTCTGCTGTTGAGTTAACACAGAAATAGAAGAGAGAACTAACATAAAATATCTAATTCATTAACCCTGTTCTCACCTTACAAAGCCTTACAAAAACGTACACACGTACATACAGACAAAAATCGATGTACAGTACATACAAAGTTGAGATCGGGATAATGTGACGGGTTTCGAATCCCTCAGAGGCTTTACATCCTCAAAACTACGCATATACTTCCATTTTACGGAAATAAAATGGGATCTTATACATTTTTTATTTTATTTCTTTTGCCTCGTGAGGAGCATTCGCCCCTTTGCCCCTTTTAATCCATCCCTAAATTTATCTATCTTCACGATACAGATATTTTTACATTTAATTCAGTCTGATTTAATTACAACTTCGTCGGACGTGTCTTATTTTATTTTTTTGTTTAACATGTACCTAGTTTTCGGGCTGTGGTTGTGATATTGGATTTTAAGCGACGCGTGATGCTAGGGACATATATATAGATATATAACAGTATATTTTGCGAGACGCAAGTCTCATATTAAATTAACTATAATTAAAAATTGCCTGTGTTTCCGCCCGGGATCGAATTGGGGGACATTGAGCGTGTGAGACGCAGGTCATAACCACTACACTACGGACTCTACGAAGACGTTTGACATGTAAATATATGAAGTGAATCTTCAATTTAATTTTAGTAGTTATATTAAAAGATCAGTTCTTTTATATTAATTCGTAACGATTAGCTGATTTAATTGAACTGCGGATAGGTTGTAATAAGTTTTAGGTTATGTTGTTAAAAACTAGGAATGTTAATTTGTCGTTATTCATTCGTGACGATCAGCTGATTTCATTGAACAGCAGGTAGGCTGTAAGAAGTTTCAGGTTATGTTATTAATTTAGTTATGTTAATTTATTGTGTTTTCGAAAAAAACATGACACGTGATTTTTATTTTGGGTTCAATAATAGAAATTTTGTTCATAAATTCAGGCAAACGTTTTTTTTAATTTGACACTAAATATTGTACGCATAATAATAATAACGGTTAGCCTATAGTTTCAAAAAGATTTTCTGAACATTAATCTAAATTTTACAGCGATTAAGACCTCTTGTATCCAAATTAAAGTGGACCAAGGCCAAAAGCTTTTAATTCATTTGCTTGTGGTATTTTTGCGAAACACATAATTTCCCGTATTGCTGACACAGTTCCCGTTTTGAACTGCAAATTGACTATCTATCGCAGACGACAACTTGTGCAATGTAGAATGAACAAATTTAGAATTTTACTTATTACGGCGTACAGTGGAATAGCGATAATTCGTGTTTTGTTATTACTGAACCGATTTTATTCAAAATTGTAAGCTCTTTCTCCGTGAAGAAGCCAAAATTATGATAGATCTTGCCTTTACCAGAAATTACATTCATAATCGGCAGCCATCTTGAAAAGGCAGTGAATGGGAAAAAATCTTACAAGTACTTCGTTCAGGCTTTATACAAGGCATCTTCGGTGATGTAACCAACTGTATGGTTATAAGTAAATTGTAAGACAAAGGTTTTAGAAAATAAATGACCAAATGGTATTAGATGCTTATATTAAAACATAATAGCAGTAAGCGACTGACCGGCTGACGTGATGGAAGTAAATTTCAGAAAGTAACAAAATTTAATAGAATAAAATTTACAAGTTTTACGAAAAATTTCGTGTAACATTTTCTTATTAAAAAAACGAAATTTTACACTGAAGATTGTAAAATTCATTATTTATATTTTCTTAAACTTTTTTCGAGAAATATTCTACCACAGTATTAAGCGATAAAATCTGTACAGATTGTTTTTTTTTTAAATTCAAATTGCATTGAAAAAAAAAGCAAAAGGATCCTCACCAACGAACTTTATTGTAGCGGTCAACTATCATCTGACTACTGCATGTTGTTTTTCCCAATTAACTTTCTAACCTTAAAATTCTTCTATTTTAAATTTCATAAGCTAAACTAACTTGGGTTATGGCACTTATTATTAACATATAGAGCCATATTTACCGATACTGCGGCATCGGGCGAATTTCTGAGGTCCTTGGTATACTATTTCTAATCGAAAAAATGGAGGTTCATTTTTAAATCAAAAATTAAAACTTTATTTTCTAAAATTAATTATTGGCCCACTTATTTAAAAATTGCATTACTGTTCAATGCATACTATTCAGTATATAAGTATGTTTGTGTAATGTTATAATCCTTCAAGACACCGTCTGCCAATTACTTTGTAATTATTTAGTTTTTAGAAAATTATATCCTGTCAATAAAAATCATGAAAATACCTTAACAATCTCGTTAAAATGTTGATTGTTTAATAAATACTGCATTACGTAATATCATTTCATCTAATTATTTTGTTTTCAATTTTACAAAATGCAGAATTATTACGTAAAAATGCAAATCTTTTACTAGCATTTATGTACTTTTTAAATTAGATTCTCATTCAAATTTTTTTCATTTTCATTTTTTTTCATTGATGTTTTTTTCGTTTCCCTTTCGAGGTCCCTTACCGAGGTGAGGCTCCCGGCTGCTTTGCCCATATGTAAACACGGCTCTGTAAACTTACTAGAAGTACAGCGACCATTATAAAATACGTGCTCGTTATAAGCGGCTAAAATCCAAGTAATTTGACTGTCTGCCATTACGAACTCTGCAAACTCTAAGGACATGCGTGAAACGTTAAAATATAAAGTACTATTATCTGTTTAACTGTAGTTGAACACTCTGCCGCAAGATGCCACCAACAGCGAGCGCTCACATAGGACAACTATCTTAAGGGTTATTATTCTAGTACTTTTATATTTAATGATTATGGTTCTTCATATTAGCAAAAAGGGATAAATGAATTTTGTAAAATTATAATGGTTTTCTACATTTTGTATGTAGATTTTGAAACAAATTTCACGGTGTTTGCACAATTTGTTTGTTGATACCGAATTTTTTTAGAAATGTTTGAACGTGAGAACATAATTTAGAGGTCAGGGTTGGCACGTGGTTATCAAGACGCTCGGTATATCTTGTCAATAGCTAATTTTTCAAAAATAATTTACTAAAACCAATTCTTCAATGCTTCGGTAAAAATCTAACAGTCCAAGCTGGTCTGGGAGTTTTGGAAGAACCTCAACGCTCTGTTTCTGGGTAACCGGGTAATTCTTCACTGGGTTCCGGGATATAATGGAGTTGAGGGTAATTGAGGAGGCAGACCGACTGTCTGGACTTGGATCTGCATCTGAGTTTATCGGACCTGAGCCGGACCGGCTTTAGGGATTTATCATTACCCAGGTCTGCTATTAATAGGTGGATTACAAATAAACACCAGGTAAGATGGGATAACCTTCATGAGCATTCTCATAGTAAACGTCTCTTAAGCAAAGTTCCTTTTGGGAGACTCATAGAGGGGCAGCAGATGTTCTGGGCAGGGCACAACTCAGGAGCATCATGGGGCTCATAACAGGGCACTGTGGTCTGAGGGTGCACATGAAAAGGATAGGTATGTACCATTGAGAAATCGTGTGTACGTTGTGCAGGAAGGAAAAGGAAACTACAGGTCACATGATTGTGAGGCTCTTGCTAGAAGGAGGCTAGAGTTTTTTGGTTTCCAAGACCCTAAGGATCTTCAGCAGAGTGAGTTATTCAGTGGGTTGATGGAACTTATTAAGGGCACCAATCTGCTGAACTAAGTATTTCTATGAGGTTTAGTTGCACAAGAGATCAGTCGATCACAGTGTCTGGAGTTGTACTATCCCTTCCTCTAGTATCTAATCTAACAGTTGAGCGAAGTTTGTAATACTTTGTAAGAAAGTTATTTGGATAACCTCTTTTTATAGGTTAGATTACTGTCTTTGAACATTTCATTTTAAAAGCCAAAAATTTACCAATAGGCCTAGGTTAAAACAACACATTAAATTAATATGTTAAATACTTCAGGTCCATTAAACCTGTCTGTAGCTATAAAGACGATAGTCGGCCATTTTGTTTAATTAAAAGCACTTCACAGTAGGCTGAACAGATGCGTCTGTGATTGGGAGTCACGTGATGTGAGCACACAGATCGTCGATTTCAATCTATTGTGGTCAGGGTTTATTTTTGTGGTTCCATTTGAAAATGAACCATTTGAACGGCCATCATGGTAAGGCCAAGACCAGGTACTTTGAAACTATATATATATATATATATATATATATATATATATATATATATATATATATATATAAATGTAATGATAATAATTATATAAATAATTTAGTGTGTGTGTGTGTGTGTGTGTGTGTGTGTGTGTGTGTTTTGTCTTTTAGAAATTTCGAGATCGCATTTTTTCATTCGATTTTAATCAGATTTTTAAAAAACCGATTCTGTTAATAGATTGAACAAGTTTGTTACTCAGCAGTATCCGTTGAACAGTTTCAAAATGACAGCCGTTTCAAAAGTAAAAAAAATCATAGGTTTTTTCATCTTGCATTTGTTTTGAAAATATGATTTCACCAACGCAATCAGTGTTGAAATCTGCATACATTAGCATACTAAATTTTCATAACCGATTGAAAGCACGAGCCTAACGGCCGTTAGGGTTCATTTTTATATATTTTCGAAATAATTTGAAAATTTAATGTGCTAATTTATACCGATTTGATACAAACTTGGTTCAAAATCGATTTTGTTAATAATTTAGATAAGTTCGGTTTTTACTATCGTTTTTAAAATGGCATTCTGAAATTTAAAAAGTCTGAAATTCTGATTTCATCATCGCAATCAAAGCCCGCTATGCCGGTCACAAGCCCGGGGCCTGTTACCAAGTAACAGGAAGTGGTGAGTGATAGAGGAGTAACACCTCTCTAAAAAACCTTGGTCCATCTGGCTCCGGATGGTAGTACCTTGTAAGGGCCCCTTGCCTAGGGTTACAGGTGTGAGCCGGTCAACGGTATTGCAATGATCAAAACAACTACGGATGTACTTACCCCAGGTGGCAGCCCAGCTGTGCTGGAAAATCCACCCTCGACAGAGGCAGGCCCCACGGATTCTGGGGGGGGCCAAACATTGCTTATGGATGACCCTTTTAAGAGAAGTTCAAGAATGATAAGATCCCCTAGTGATAAAGTTAGTACAAACACAGGGGACAAAAATACTAGTTTGTTAAGAGAAAATCATGAACTTCGATACAGGATTCAAGAACTAGAGAACATGGTATTAGATCTAAGACAAGAAATGAAGGATTTAAAAGCTAAGAATAGTCTTCTTAAAGAGATTCAGATAAGTGGTTCAAATAAGGAAAATAGTGATGAAAAACTAGAACACTCTGTATACCATACAGACGAAGAGGATCTGGCTCAAGAAACAGAATGGATTATCAAGAAAAAAAGACCTAACAAAAAAAGGAAAGCTGTATTCTCTCCAGAAATACAAGAGCAAACGTGTGAAGAGAAGATGAGTCCTTCCTGCCAAAGTAAGGAAGACATGATAAAACATTCAAAGGATGTAAGAGCTAAAATGAAATTACAAAACCTCCGCCTATAAATATAGTTGGGGTAGCCAGTTACTCGAATTTGCAAACAATACTGCAAGTTGCTTCAGATAAAGACTATAAATTAACTGCTCTAAACAATAATGTTTGGAAAGTAAACATGCCAGACTCTGACAGCTACAGAGCTGTTACACAAAAATTGAAGAGCGACAACATACAGTGGTACTCGTTCGAAGATAAGAATGAAAGGCCAATTAAAGTAATGGCTAGAGGCTTACATTCATCGTGTGCTAAAGATGATATTATTGACAACTTGAAACAACAAGGTTTCAAGATTCTCGATGCAGTCAATATCTTGAAAAAGAAAAAAAGTGAAAACGAGAATGGTGAGATAATAACACAAAGGAGAGGTCTACCTTTGTTTATGTTAACTTTTGACAACAAAGAGATTGTTGATAACATTTATAATATTAAATCAATTCTTAACATTGTGGTAAAAATTGAGCCCTTAGAAGGAATCTCACTCTAATACCTCAGTGTAAGCGATGTCAAGGGTATAATCATACTCAAGGGTACTGCCAGAGAGACCCAAGGTGCGTAAAATGTGCTGGGAAACATCTAACTGCGGTGTGCACAGTGAGTAAAATCAATCCTCCAAAGTGCGTTAACTGTCACGGTAAACATCCAGCAAATTATCGGGGCTGTGAGGTTGCCAAAGAATTGCAGAAGCGCAGAAATGGTGTATTAAGAATTAAAAATCATATCCAAAGGAATATAAATAGTAGGCCTACTATACAACAGGAATCCAACAGAACATCTAACAGTACGAGTAACGACACTAGTATGGCACCGACAACATATGCGAAAGCCTTAGGTAGAAGTTTTTCCGGAACAGCATCAATAGAAAAGAATCTGGAAATCATATTAGAAAAACTAGATGAACAAAGACACACAAATAAGTTAATATTTGAAAGAATAAGCAAGATAGAAAGCAATATGAATAAAAATAAGAAAAAAATGAAAACATGAACCATACTTTGCGAATAGCCACTTGGAATGCTAATGGACTTTCTCAGCTAGCCATGGAGTTGGAATTGTTCCTCATTAATGAGAAAATTGATATCTGCTTGGTGTCAGAAACACACTTCACTAATCAATCCTATTTTAAAATCAGAGACTTTTGCCTTTATCATGTGGATCATCCTTCAAACAAAGCCAGAGGAGGCTCCGCTGTCCTTATCAAAAACAACATTAAACACTATGAAAGTTTTGAAATAAAGCTAGAAACAATGAAAATTACAACAGTTGCAGTGAAATTCAAAAACAAATACTTTAATATATCATCTATATATTGTCCACCTAGACATAATCTAAGAAGGAGGACTATTTAAAGCTTTTTAATACACTAGGACATAATTTTATAATAGGAGGTGACTTCAATGCAAAGAACACTTATTGGGGTCACGATTGACTACTGCAAAAGGTAAAGCATTATACGAATCGGGGAGAGAAATTAAATGCGATTTCTACTCCACCGACAAACCAACTTACTGGCCATCGGATTCTAGAAAGATCCCTGATCTTCTTGATTTTTTTCATCGCTAAAGGCGTGTCGGATGGGTATGTGTGTGTTGGTGAAAGTTATGAGTTGGCTTCTGACCATTCTCCAGTTATTATGACAATAAGTGGGAATATAATACAAAAAGATGAACTTCCTAAGTTAACAAATCTTAAAACTAATTGGGATGATTTTAGAAAGGAGTTGAGTTGTAGAATAGAACTGCAAACATCTCTTAAGACTCCTGATCAATTGGAAGACGAAGTAGAGGCTTACATCCATAATATCCAAAAATCAGCTTGGAATAGTACACCTTGGTTATCCAAACCTAAGAGTAATATCACATACCCGATAGAAGTACGGGATTTGATTCAGAAGAAAAGGAAAATCCGTAAAAGTGGCAGAAAACTCGAGTGCCTCAATATAAATCTGAGTTAAATGAACTGAACAATAAACTTAAGAGATTATTGAAACAAATTAAAAGCGAATCCATTTCTAGATATCTTGAAGGGCTATCGTCAGATAAGGATAGTGACTACAAAATATGGCAAGCCACTAAAAGCATCAAGAGACCTAGAAACCATATTCCACCAATTAGGAAGGTTGACAATACTTGGGCAAGAACAAATAAGGAAAAAGCTGATTTGTTTGCTGCTCACCTAGAGAACACATTCAAACCATTTGAGGCGCAAGCAGCAGGTGAAACATTAATACCAATAGAAAAGAACGACCTAGTGGATATTGGTAAAGTAACATACAACGAGCTTGTAAAGGTAATAACAGGTTTAAAAGCTAATAAAGCTCCTGGTTATGAATTAATAACTGGAAAAATTGTTAAGGAATTACCAGAAAAGGCTGTTCGAAAATTATTACATTTGATAAACGCCTCTTTTAGGCTAAGATATGTCCCAAGACAGTGGAAAATAGCAGAGGTTATAATGATACCTAAGCCAGGAAAAGATCACAGGGGAGAAAGCATCTTACCGTCCCATCTCTCTTTGCCAATTATCTCAAAAGTCTTTGAAAAACTCTTGGTAAAACGCCTCAAACCTATTATTGAAGAGAGGAACCTAATCCCACATCATCAGTTTGGGTTTAGAAGTCAACATTCGACGATTGACCAAATACATCGGATTACCAATGTTGTTGAAAGAGTACTTGAAGAGCGTAAAATCTGCTCATCACTGTTTCTGGATATGGCACAGGCTTTTGACAAAGTCTGGCATGAAGGCTTATTATATAAGTTACAAAGAGATCTTCCAAACCAATTTTATGAATTACTGAAGTCATACATGTCAGAAAGATGCTTTAGGGTCAAATGTGATGGTGAATATTCTAGAATAAAGGATATAGCTGCAGGAGTTCCTCAAGGAAGCGTATTAGGACCTATTTTGTTTCTGTTATATACAAGAGACATACCTCAAGATTCCGATACAGTAATTGCTACTTTTGCAGATGATACTGCAATTTTGGCCGTTGGGGATAATGTAGAGGAAGCAAAACTGAAAATTCAAAAATCTATTAATAAAGTCAGTATCTGGATAAGGAAATGGAGATTAAAATTAAATGAATCTAAATCAAACTACATAAACTTTACCAATAGAAAGATAAACCCAACCAATATTGAACTAAATGGTCACTCATTAGCTCCTGTTAATACAGCAAAATACCTTGGGATGACGCTTGACGCAAAACTTCATTGGAAAGAGCATGTCAAGAAGAAAATAAAGGGATTAAATATTAAATTCAAGAAAATGAATTGGCTGCTTGGTAGGAGATCTACACTAGACCTACACAATAAACTTTTAATTTATAAGCAATTACTCAAACCTGTTTGGACTTATGGAATACAGCTGTGGGGGTGCACGAAGAAAACAAATGCTAAAGCCGTTCAAGTATTCCAGAACAAGGTTCTGCGTAGTATTGTTAATGCACCATGGTTCGTGCGTAATGATGACCTGCATCGTGACCTCAGGATGAATACGGTTTCAGAAGAAATAATGAAATACGCAATCATGCATAAAAACAGACTACAAAAACATGTCAATCCTGAAGTGTTGTGCTTGTTGAATAACACAGATGATGTTCGCCGTCTTAATAGAACAAAGCCCTTGGATATTAGTGGACGATAATAAATAAAACAAGAGTAACACATGAACATTGTGTTTAAAATTTATGGGACTCCATTACTGAATGGTGATCCAAACAAAGTGACATCGTAATATCAAATGTAAATTACTTGTTAAGTGTAAATTCTTAGTTGTAATTGTTATATAATAAAAAAAAAAAAAAAAAAAAAAAAAAATCATCGCAATCAACGTTAAAAATCCACTTCATATTATAATTTAAAATTAAATTGAAAATATGAAAATTGATTTTATAAAATCGTTTCCTTAGATTTTCCTCAAAGTACGAAATAGAGCAAATTGTTTTTGGAAATTATTTTTTTATATGTAATAAACGGTAGTGCCAGAACAATACGAGTACATTTCATATATAGGGTGTTACTAAAAATAATATGCTTACCAAACTTCCTTTATTTTATTATAAAGGAAAAACAATCATGTAAGCACTGTTTGGAAATGTTTCGCTTTTTTGTGTGTTTTTTCACTAGCCGCCATTTTGTGTGTTTTTTCACTAAATAATTTTTACCTTCACAATGGTTTGACCAATTATTTTGAAAGTTGGTATGATACTTGATAAAAAAATAAAACAAACTTATGTAATAATATTTTTCAAAATGGTGGAAAATAACGTGATGTGAAAATATATATATATATATATATATATATATATATATATATATATATATATATATATTTCACAGCGCTAGAATGACAATGTTTGACCGATTTAGATGAAATTTTAGAATACAAATATGGAGCTCATATATATGGGATCATCTTTAATTTTGTTTAAAATTTATAATTTCAACCCATTTCTTCGCAAAAACCTTCCAGAAGACAACGAAAACAAGATTTTTAACAAAATCGGTTTAACGGTTTTTGACCATATGTACCTACACGAAACGTATGGATCTTCGCAAAGAATCTGGTTTCTGTGACCAACCATATGACTGTGACCAACTGTTGCTTAACTTATAAAAAAGATCTGTTTAGTAAATTTTGCCAATTTTGTGCATATACGATGAATAATAGTATATATATTAATAAAAGGAAATGTTTGTGTGTGTGTGTGTGTGTGTGTGTGTGTGTGTGTGTGTGTGTGTGTGTGTGTGTGTGTGTGTGTGTGTGTGTGCGAGCGCGCGCAATGCACAGCCAATTTGTGGCACGCGAGATAAGATATGTTTCATAGGTGAACAGAAAGTCGTACAACACCTTAAAGCCAGATTTTTTGATTAGATTCATTTAAATGAAATATTTAGCTGGAACACCTGTTAACACATTCTCAGTGAAAACTTTAAAATTTTATTACTGCTAGTCATAAATAGAGTCAGTATAACAAATGCCATCATCTGTTCGATAGTAAGTCGAAACATTTTCTCCGCGTGCCTTCGATATTTTTTTACGATTTATTCTAAAAAAAAAAAATCTTTCATTTTAGATACGCCTTTAGCTATGCATGTTTACGGGATTCGATGACAATCTTCAGAGATAATGTATTAATTTCCAGTTTTAAGCGGATTTCCATTGGAAAATGAGCTATTGGAGCTGCCGTCATGTAATACCCAGACTCGCTACCTTGAAATTATCGTCGCTTCTGACCTCTAGATCACATTTAGTGAGATAATATTTTATATGCATGTGCAATCTCATGTTAGCTATTTTGATCTGATTGATTCTAAATTGGCACAAGAATCGATTCGGGTAATAGCTTGAACAAGTTTGTTAACAAATTTCAAAATAGCGGCAATTTCATCTAAAAAAATCATAATTTTTATTATCTTACGGTTTAAAAAAAATCTTATTTTACCAGCGAAACAGCGTTAAAATCTACATAGAATAATAATAATAATGAAGCTTTTTGAACATTCTATTTTATGCCTTTCCATTCGAAGGTAAACTGAGTTAATGAACAAAACAATGACTTCAAATAGCACCAAACCTAAATAGAAAATAGAAAACTGCAACAAAGAGAAATAATAAATATAATAGAAAACATAAACGTTTCATTTAATATTTGTTTTTTCAAAAATTTAAAGTCTGTATAGTGTTTTTTACAGCACTCTTCTTGTTTGCATTCTCCTACTTTCTCCACTAATTCATCCTTCCATCGTAGCGCTGGTCTTCCTTTCTTTCTCTGCTTCTCCCTGGAAATCTATTATGTAGTTAGTTTTGCCCAACTGTGATCTTCCACTCTTGCTACGTGTCCAGTCTACGTGTGCTTCTCTCCACCTTCCTCACTAGCTTCTTATTGCTTGTTTTCTCCTTCCGATTCACACCTACCGTACTTCTTATCGCCCTGAATTGTGTGACTTATAATCTTTTATCTAATATGTTTGTGATGGTCCACGTTTAGCATCCGTGGATACATACAGCTAAATAATACCTTAACTCTCAATTGACCTGAGAAACTACCTTTAAAGATTTTTTTCTAAGGGAACAAAATTTCCTTCATACGAAGTTTATCCTGTGCCTCTCTTCTGAAACGATATTGTTTGACCCAAATATTTATAGTTTTCCATTTATTCAGTGTTAGTTTTCTCCAGTATTATAGGAATTTTCGCCGCATATGTTTGCATAGATTAGCATTTTTTAAAATTCAATTGAAAAATAATGAAATGAATTAAACGGCGGTCAAGGTTGATATTTTCTATGTAATTTTAAGGTTTAAAGTGATAATTTATGCATACTATGCACATGAAATCGTAATTTAAAATGATTGTATGGGAAAATAACGTTAGTAATTTGCTTCTACACGTCAGCGAGACAGTTGCGTTCCGTGATTATTTTATCTGTTTCAGGACCGGATGTTTTTAGGCACTTCAAGTGAATTCTTTAACAATTAAAAAAAATATATGTTAGAAAGTGTGTGCAATGTTTCTAAAGTAATTAATTCGATTAAATAAGAATAACAAAGGTAGTTCAGGTGAAGCAGATGTAAGCTGCAATTAAGTTAAATAACTTTTAAATGTCTGTGATGCAACACTGCAAAACAGCCGTGTTTACTTTCCCCGCCAGCTGATCGTGTCCGTAGTCAGCGCTCAGCTGATCGTCATATGTCAGTAGTCAACGTTCTACTGTAGCGAACACAACATGCCGCAGATATGCAGCAACGTGGGTAAGTGTAATATATTTTGTTTATATTTCAGTGTTGTCATTTAAAGTGTTATAATCACGGCACGCAGCTATCTCGTTGACGTGATGGAAGCGAATTTACAAAAGATATTTTTTTGTATACTAAACTTTTTTCATTTAAAAGAAGAAAATTACGACTTCACCATCATAAAAAACATTACAGTCTCTATGCCATACTAGAATTTTAAACTTATAAATTGCACCGAAATACAAAAATGAATCCTGACCGCCAGCAAATTAAATTTCTTTTAATTTAAATTAAAAGAACAACAGATTTGAAAATTAAAAATGCTGATTGATGTAGTTTTTAACGCTGATTACAAAGGTTAAATCGCAAAAAATAATAAAATTAAGACAAAAAAAGTGAAGAATATTTAAAGATCTAAAATTTTTAAACAAATTTTGCATAAATCAGTGGCATAAATCAGTTCAAGATAAAAGCTATCTCGTTTAGTTTTTAGAGTTTGTCTACTATATTTAAACTGTACACATTGGCCCATTTATTTAAACTTGATAAATCAAAACAACTTAACTTAAATGTTATCTTGAATTTCTCACGAGAAAAGTGATAGTAAAATAATAATAACGACTGAGTGTTTTTAACAACCTACACGAGAAACTAAAAAAGTGATCTAAAAACTAATACTGTTATAATTTATATGATTTAATCTGTTTAATTTATCTTTTTATTATTTATGGGAACAGTGTAATAAAGTACAGAAGGTCACATGTACCATCACAAAATATTTAAAGTTAGACCCTAAAAAAAATTGCGTTTTTAAAATAAAATATATAAACTACAATAATTAAATAATAAATTGTAATAATAAAATAAAATAATAAAATAAAATAATAAAAAAAACAATATAGCAGCGTGACACACATACACTAAGTTCGTCAGAGCGGTACAGCAAAAAAAAAAAAAACTAGACATACAAGTATAAGCTAGTTGTTCACAAACCTTATAAACACTTGCTGTGTTTAAATTACCGTATCCCCACTTTTGACTCACTTGATGTTGCTGTAGGTA
The DNA here is from genome assembly GCA_022606455.1 of Callitettix versicolor. Taxonomy (NCBI): domain Eukaryota; kingdom Metazoa; phylum Arthropoda; class Insecta; order Hemiptera; family Cercopidae; genus Callitettix; species Callitettix versicolor. The sequence goes on along the minus strand of CM040186.1, from coordinate 37,989,295 downwards.
TTTCGACATTTAATACTGGGGGGGGGGAGTCTTCGCTTCCGTCTGCGAAGACATGTAAAGCTGGTTGCGGTAAAATAGGAGTTGTAATGAGGAGTGTAATAGGATTTGTAACAAGAAAGTACATTTTTGGGCTTAAGAAATGTACCTTCATTTTTTTTCACCAATACTTGGGTGGGTGTTTTCACCAATACTGTGAAAAAGGGTAATAGAAGATTTCAAAATGTGAAAAAAATGACTGAAATAGACTTTGTAACTTTTTACATAATGTATTATAACAAACATTTCAAATTTCTGGTTTATAAACAAAAATACAATATTTTTTTGTAACACACCTACCAAAACGGGCCACATGAGACCACAGGTGTAATACCTGTGTTGCATTTATTTATTTAAAATTTTTTTTAAAAAAATTAATTTTTTATTTTAAGGCGAAAAGCACATTGAGGCTATTATCGCCTCCCTAAATGTAAGTGTGAGTGTAAAGTGTTAAAGTCGTAAGTGCAGTGGTGTAAGTGTAAGTGTGTGTTACACTCGGGTACCGCGAGGGACGTCTAAATCCTCTCAATAGGTGCAGCTAGTCTGCACCCTTTGCGGGGAAAATTTTTTTTAAACATCTACAATAATTTCATAAATAAATTGAAAAAAACTCAAATAACATGGTGAAAAAACACATGTTATATTGTTAAACAATAAAACCTGAAACAATAAAAATACTTTATAGGCTAATAGGTTGCTTCAAGAAATTCATAATACTTTTATATGATCTTGTTTGAAGAATACTTCTCTTTTTTAACGAAATATATTTAAGAAATACTACAAAGGTTTTCACACTGGGAAGTCTCCTTGTTGCTGGTCTCAATCATTTGGTAATACCATGCTTCAAGATTTGTTGTGGGAGGTTGAAGTTTTGATTGAATTTCCTTTTAGTCTTCGTATCTCGATATCCAACCATCAAAGTAGTGAGATATATCATGAACAACAGTTTAGAGTTTTTTTCCATGTATCATCACATATTTCATCTTTTTTTTAGAGCACGTACATCTGCCTGTCACAGCTTCAAACACTTTATATTTGTTGACGCGTTTCGGAATACTCACATTTTCAAAACGTTTTACTCTACTGCTCCCTCTAGTCTTGGCTCGTATTTTATACTATTCTAACCCCTCGTCCCCTACTTCTACTTCCCCTAGTCAGGTTTATTGACGTGCTCGATTAAATTTATTATAGCAAGTCAGTAAATATAAAGCTGACTAGGCGGTAGATGTAGGGAGCAGATTAAGATAGTATAAAAGAACGAATCTAGAATTGGGTGAGTAGCGCAGTAAAAAGTTTTAAAAATGGAAGTATTCCGAAACGCGTTAATAAATATAAAGTGTTTGAAGTTAGGATAGGCAGAGATGAGGATAGGCCTGCAAAATTACAACATTCTGAGAGGGAAAGAGATTATTACATTAAGACTTACAATTGTAGCTTTCACTTCTTCATCAAACAATTTAAATACACGTTTACTGACATTAGGGCATCAGAACCAAGTAGACTCTGATAAATTTTCAACTGAAATTGTATTCAGTTACTTTCTAACTAATAGTGTAAGCGTTAGCTTTTCAAATGAAAAAAATATCTAAGATGACAAGATGTTACTTAATGCTTGCTATTCTACTAAAAGGAAATGGTGGTCTGTAGCATTACCATCTGTAAAATTATACATATAAAGATAGACCATCTTCCAGTATTTTAAAAAATAAAAATAAGGTTCTATAATATCAGTAACTAAAAACACATTTTTTAGGTTATAGTGAGAATTTTGTGGAAAACCATTACCATACATTGCACGAGTTGTGCCATGAATCTGTAGAATAGTTTGGTGCAAATTGTCTTCATTGTCCCTATCAGTTCTGCAGACACTGTTGATGTAGAGAAACTTGTACAAGCAGTGTTAGAATGAAGTCTTGTATTGTCACTGGCTCCTGAATGACTAGTTTTAAGTTGTAGTTGATTTTCCCCAAATTTAATATCAATATTTGACTTATGCCTTGCAGTTTGCGAAATATTTTCAATTGTTCGAAACACTTTTTGTTCAAAGTTTATTGTACACGTGTACACAATGCAAAAAAGTTCTGTTTCAATATATTTTTTTATCCAAAAAGAGAAACTTTCACTTTTGTATTGTTCTTTTCAAACTAATAATTTTTAAAATCGTACTTTTCCATAATAATAATTGGAGAGTTTATAATAACTGTTAGACTTTAAAACAACACTTATATTTCAAAATCTTTAAATACTGCAACTAAAATAAACATACAAAAATTAAACAGTACCATTCTAAAAATCAGTTTTACATGATTTACAGCAAATATACTAAATTAGAGTGTACCGAATGCATGTAAGCCTTATGCAATAACAAGTTACAAAAATGATAAACATGTTGTTGGCTATTTTAGGCAGTTAAGTGATGAGGATTTAGGAAACGCTTAGTGAAGGGTGTCCCTCAAATAATCTTTGTCTATACCTTTAGTCATTATACGAGAATTAGAAGCTAACAATTAAAATAAGAAGACAAAATTAAGATATTTTTAATTTACCTTTATATTACTATATTTTCTTTTGATGAACCGGAAATGCACTGTATAGTGGTACAAAAATATTTTTTTTTAAATTGAGAAAACACGTTCTAAACCAGTTTACATTACATAACCTTACTTCTATGAATTAGTTAAAAAAGTGAGGAAAGTAACTTCGTGAGGGAAAAGTGACATAAAGGGACAAATATTTAAAAAATTAACAACGATGACAAAGTTTTTATATATATATATATATATATATATATATATATATATATGGTGGAGCTCGGTGGTCGATTTGGCTAAAGCACCATTCTGCTGCGTCTCTGAAATGTGCTCACCTCAAGGTTCTAATTCGTGCCGCAGTTACTCCCGTTGCTTTTCCCTTACCGTTAACGCTCATAATTTTTCCTGAATAGTCTAACTGGCATTGTGTGTGTGTGTGTGTGTGTGTGTGTGTGTGTGTGTGTGTGTGTGTGTGCGCGCGCGCGCGCGTGTGTATAAATTTTCTTTACCTCTTAAAAATTGTTCTATTGGTTAGGATTGGCGCTAATAAAAGGTCGCAGGTCTGGGCTCTACCATGATGGCGCTCTAATAGTTCATTTCAATGAAAATATACCGTTAAAAATACGGTTTTCGTGGAAAAACCGATTTTGAATTTCCCATTATTCTTTACTTTTCCCAGTAAACGATGTCCAGGTTTTTACTTGGCTGTATGTCGGCCTGTTGTGTGTGTGTGTGTTTTTTTAAATAATTGAAAATCTAAAATATTTGATCGTACTGGATTAGTTTTTAATTTAAAAAGTTTTATGAACCCCAATTTTTGTAAAAAAAACTATTTTGGATTTGTGAGTTCAAATGTAGGTCATAAATACCCTAGCAAAAATGTAGGCCTATTGCTTACTGTGAAGATACATATTAAAATATAAAATTTAAAATATAGGTTTTCGATACAAAATTTGTCATAATCGGTTCATCGGATTTTGGTCATATATGAAACTGATTACGTTCGTCTAGTATGTCTTGTTTATTCACGAACAGAAATGTCTTCTATATGAAATTGAATTACACCAAATTGAATTACAAATATATATAACTAAAATTTGAGCAACATCTAACGAACCGATTTGTCTCTAAGCACAAAAAAATAAACCCTGGTTTGTTATTATCGATTTTCATACAGACAATTTAGGGAAAAGCCCGCGACATTTGTTCAAAACCTGAAATAATACTGTTGTACGAAATTTTAGCTCTTGTATCAAAATCCTCTGTGGCTGGAAATTTTCTCGCCTTTACATATATAATAAATATTCAACGTCTAGTAGTTAGTACTTTTCCATTGTCAAGTTCCATTTTTGCAGTTACATGAAAAATTACACTAAGGTCATTGTTGCGTTTATTTCCAAAAATTGCTTGATTTACAGCCATTTTAGCTACTTCAGTAATGCATATTCACAGTTCTTTTTGTACTGCGCAAACTTTGATTTGTCCTTTTCCAGTACATCTAAATGCGTAAACAATACAAGTTATTTTCAAAGTAACCAATTTCTGTTTTGTTGGAAGATGGAAAAAATGTTCTGACATTACAGTTGTTCGACATCAATGCTAAACTTAACACTACACCTTTACCTTTATTCTTACACATTCAAAAAATTTCAGTGAAGTCACATCTGAATAAAATCTAATGAATAAAAATTTTAAGTTCGTTTTTACAAAATTTTAATTCATTAGATAGAATCTTTGTAATCCACTTTTCGTGCACCTCCAAAGCCTCCAAACTTATGTACTAAATTCAACTTTTACGTGTTTTAGATCTGCAGATACAGAGATAAATTTTGTAGTTTTCTTACCACATTTTACCAACAAATTCCACCCGAATTTGTTACAATGGTTAGTTGGTGAGCACCTCCTAAGCATGCGGAATGTTTTTACTAAATTTATTGTTTGAAGGCCTTGTAGTCATGGTGGAGAGTTCGTGATGAATCACTAATTTGTATTTCGTTTATATATACTAAGTTGGTAAAATCATATTTTCAAAAAGCAAAGATGAAAAAAATTTGTTAAAATAGAAACGATTATATTAATTATTTCAAAAGAGCTAAGATTCTTGTAAGATTTGAAATGGCTGTCATTTTGAACCAGATTTAGCTGGATAGCAATCGTGTCTTTGGGGAATTTATTTTTCATCTAAATTTTAATCAAATCGAACCAAATTTATGAACGTGATAGTACCAACATAGGCGTAACACTGATATGGAACTCTGTTAGGAGAAAATTAAATGAATTAGGTTAACGCGCCTAATATTTCGCTGAACCGTAGACTATTGATTTGATTGAGTATTTCACTAATGAACTCTGCAAATGATTGCTTAAAAAATATATAAATAAGTTTATAATCATTATTACAAATTGTGCTTATCTCTACTGAAGGGCATCAGGAAGTAAAATACGTTTTTTAAAATTTTTTTAAATTTTATTTTATAGTAATTTCTGAATGTATTAATTACTATTGTATGAGTAATTTGTAAATATTGTTTTGTTTCAGACAAATAAACAATGTTTATATTAGTAATCTGTTAATAATTACAACTGTAAAATCAGCTGATATTTTCATCTGCGTTCTGTGGTACCGTGGTGGTACGTTATTTTCATGCACAATTGGGTTTTAAATTTTACTTTCGAGATTTTGTAAATGAAAATATAGTTTTTGCGACAAAAACTTTGAAAAAAGATATATCCTTTCAAAATATATATAGCTAATAACGATGCAAGTATTGTAAATAATAATTCAAATCAAAGCAGTATAAATATAACCTCAAACATCGCTGACTATAGGCTCAGTGTCCAGTTGTGAAAGTAAGTCTAGTACTTTATAAAGGAAACTGAAGTGTAAAATTATGTAGGCCTACTCAAGAGTTTGAAAATTATGAATAGCTATTTAAATATGGCAATGTTTTAATAAATCTAAATATTCTAAATAAATTATGAATTTTGCAAGATGTGACCACTGAAATTTTTTGAATGTGTATGAATAAAGGTAAAGGTGTAGTGTTAAGTTTAGCATTGATATCGAACAACTGTAATGTCAGAACAAAACAGAAACTGGTTACTTTGAAAATAACTTGTATTGTTTACGCATTTAGATGTACTGGAAAAGGACAATCTGCCTCTACAAATCAAAGTTTGCCTATTCAAAAAGAACTGTGAATATGCATTACTGAAGTAGCTAAAATGGCAGGAAATCAAGCAATTTTTGGAAATAAACGCAACAATGACCTTAGTGTAATTTTTTACGTAACTGCAAAAATGGAACTTGACAATGGAAAAGTACTAACTACTAGATGTTGAATGTTTATAATATATGTAAAGGCGAGAAAATTCCCAGCTACAGAGGGTGACTTGAAACAATACTGATTCCAGTAGATATATAACTACAAATAGATAAACGCCGTACAAATTTGTGATCGTTCAAAAAATACAAATACAAGAAATTCTGGTTCGGGAGCTTTCTGCAAAAAAAAATATAAAACCACCAAAATAAAAAATGTAACATCTCACAACTTAACCTAATCTGATCTCACTAATTAGCGAGTTTCGACTGGAAAGTGAGCTATTGGAACGGCCATCGTGGTAAGGCACAGATTCGGGGTCGTGAATAAGCAAGAGTGTTCGTATGAACGAGTTCGTTACCCAGAAAATCCGTACATCCGTTTCAAAATGGCAGACATTCCGAATGTTGAAAATCTTATTTGAAAATCTTAATCATCTTTGAATTCGGCATAAAGTAGCAATTTAAATTACCAAAATACATTTAAAAATACGATTCGGACGGGAACAGGTTTTCAGATTTTCAAAAAATGTAAGATACAAAATATTGGAAATTCACTTCCATCACGTCAGCGATATAGCCGCGTGATGCTATAGATTTATTATATTAAAAACAAAGTTATATTATTCCCCAAATATACAACTGCTAACTTAGTGAGCGAGGAAGTGCTATAGGCTATAGTACTTTATAATATTTCATAATTCATTTCATTTAATTCAATAATATTCAATTCAATTCAATAATATTCAATTCAATAATATTTCATAATTCATAATATTTAAATTATGAATCTTAGCAAGTTACTTTCTTTACAGCTTCTCTTTAAATATCATATTAAACTTAGAAACGTACATAAAAGTTTGACAAAATATACAATTTTGTATATTGGAAGCGTAAATATTAACAAATCGAACTGTTGCACCAAGGGTCATGGCCACGAAACTTTGAACTGGAAGGATGATAATTTTATTAGCGTGTGGGGGGAGTGTTTAAACACCAGCGTTTGCAGTTTTTTTTCAGTTCAAACTTGTCAAACATTTTTCGTAATCCGGTATCACCATTGTAATTATCATTGAAATATTCGTAAATTATATTCTTAATTCAATTGAAAATACGAAAATATATCCGTTTATGAATTTATGAAATCCTTGGGTTCATTTATGTACTTTCAGTTTTAAAAATTATTTAAATAAATCTTACAACATTTGTGTGATTTACAAAAAATATTTATTTATTTATTTTTATTTTATAATACAACAAATCTCTGGTTCAAAGTTCAGTTTGTGCCTCGGCTAACTTTCACACCAAAAATCACTTGACGTTATTAAAATAAATTGTTTATGAAATTTTACACGTGATTATGCTAACAATATTTATTAAATTTACTTAATAACTAGACGGGAGATATCTGCGTGGGAAAGAACTGAGGTGATTTATGGATGATTTAACAAAATGAAACGATGAATTTAAATTTAGGTTATGTACATTAGGTTAGTTTTAAAAGTCTGTAAATTTTCAATTATTATAAAAAAACGTTTTATAAGTTTTTCATTAATTATGTCCTCAAGTCTAATGATTAAAGCCACTGGGTGGAATTTTGAAATTAATATTAAAAATTATCACTCACCAAGTTTTTGAAGATTATATGTTACCAGATATTTTGTGTTAATATTTTTTGTAAGTGAATAAACGGATGTTACAGTGCAGTCTCGAGTTATTGAATTTGTTTCACTGATGTAATCGCTTAATTACTGCCTTCTTCAAAATGTTAAATTTGCTCCCTTCAAATGCTTAGACAAGAATAACAAAATGTACAATTTTTCCTCATTGCTGAGTTTCTCCTTCCGTTTTTTCCATTTACAAATTATTGGTTCAATTTGCTTATAGCTTAATCATTTATTGAGATAATTCTTTTATTTATGTTCTATATGGAAGTATCTTAAGCCTAAGTGATGGTTACCATATTTATATGATATTTAATTTAATACGAACTGTGAAGGAGAATATACTACTGGTGTCTTCTTTATTTAAGGTGAGTTCAGGGTCCGGTGATTTTTGATACCCTGAGGTTAGAGATATGTTCATGTCCGTATAACTGAAATATGCGGATTTTAATGCTAATTGTGACAGTGTTATCGGAAGGAAACAAAATTATTTTGATACTGTTATTTTGGAAAATTTGCTTCCATCACGTCAGCAAGGCAGCTGCTTGATTAACCGACCAATGTGTATATAGAGAGTATCAAAAAAGTTATATACACAGTTTCATATCCATTAAACCAATTATTAAACACATATTCTTGCACGTGTCTAGGTCAACCTTGTCACAACTTGTGGATTAAATTAAATTTTAATTTATAAGGAAAACACAAAGTAATTAGTTACATAATTTTTGTACACTTTAATTAATATACATTATTCAGTTTTTTAAAAATTTTGTATAAAAATACGAGTGCAACAATTTTACAAAAACGTGTTCACACTGCTCTATTTCTTCCAAAAATCTGGTTGCAGTCATCTTTGTTGAAAAATTGAAGAGTCGTTTGCGACCTTCAAGGTTATACTTGTAGGTCATACAGATTCTATTGATTGCTTACTCCTCAACCGATTATTTTGAAACGTCACATGCTTTCTAATACAGTTACTCAAAATGCGTGATTATGTCAATACACTGGTGTTTATAGAAACAAAATAGCGGCGAAATAAACGTTAATCAGCTGTTCGATTCAAATTAAAAACAACAATCTTAACACAGTCACTTATAAATTAATTCTTTTGAGCACAATATTATTGCCCTTTGTTATAGCAAAATGATTTTTACAGTTGAGCAATGTATTTGGCCGTTGTTTTTAATAACGTTACAGAATCAATTAGTTTTAGGTTGCCTGCCCAATTGTTAATCCACCAATCAATCGGTAATTAAATGGAAATATTTGTTGTTGGAAACGGGAAGCATAGTGAAAGAGTACTTCTCGATACCTATTTTTGACGAGTCGTTAAAATTTACATAGACTATATATGAAGTAATATCCAAAAGTTCGGGGAGTTTTCCCATAAAAATAAAATTTCTCACCATACCCGTAGTTTCCACCGTCTCCTTCAAAACATTTTCCTTGAGCATGGATACAGCGATCTCAGCGTTTTTCATATGATACCTTGTATTCCTGGAAGTTTGCAAGTGTAAATGTTCAAAGCACTCCCTGTGATTCTGCCCGGATCTCCTCAATTGTGTCAAAACGACGGCCTTTAAATTTCAACTTTATTTTGAGGAACAGAAAAACGTCGCACGGGGCGAAGCAGGCAAATGGTGTGAGTGGAGAATCACTACCGTGTTTTTAGAAGCCAACAAATTCCAACGACTAGCGATCTGTGCGCAGGCGGGTTGTCGTGGTCGAGAACCAATATCGTGTTCTTCCACTGTTCTGAACGTTGGGCCTAATGGCTCTCAAGTAGACTCTTCAGAAGTTTACAGTAAAACGTTGCATTGAGATATTGAGTAAAGGGACAAACTCCTTGTGGATAATGCCTTTGATCTCAGAAAAAACAATCAACATAGAATTCATGTCGCTGCAAACTTAACGTGCTTTTTTTATCCGCGGCGAAGATGGCGACTTTCACTGCGACGACTACTGCTTAGTTTCAGGGTCATAACCGTAAACCCATGTGTCATCATTGGTTACAACATCGGAGATGAAGTTGGGGTCCACCTCTTGCCGCAGTTTTCAATTCAGTGCAAACAGCTACCAATGGTCTTTTTGGTCGCTGCTCAGCAGTCTCGGTACAAATTTTGCAGTAATGCGTCTTCATGGCCAAGTTGTCTGACAAGATGCGTTGCACGGACAAGTACGACACTCCTACGATCGCACAAACATCATGGATTGTTCATCTACGATCTGTAGCAATAGCCTCTTGCACTTTACGATGTTAACCGGTGATGTGCTTGTCGATGGTCGTCCTGAAATCTCATTGTAGTCGGCAAACGTTCGTCCATCCTTGAAACGTTTGTTCTACAAATATGCTATAAATAAAAATGTATATCGTTACGTATATATATATATATATATATATATATATATATACATTTTATTTATAGCATATTTGTAGAACAAACGTTTCAAGGATGGACGAACGTTTGCCGAATATATATATATATATATATATATATATATATATATATATATATATATATATATATACGCTATACAAAAACAGATAGAATACAGAATTGGTGAGTACCAGGCAGGCTTCCGTCCGGTTCGCTCGTGCTCAGAACAAATTTTCAACCTGATTTCAAAAAAGCGTACGATTCCATTGATCGAAAATCTTTGTTTAATATCCTGGAAGAACATGGACTTGATCCTAAAACATTGCGACTGATCAAACAAATACTGACAGGCACAATCGCTAAGGTGAAATTTATGGGGGAAATTTCCAAACCCTTCCTGATCACAACTGGAGTTCGCCAAGGAGATGGACTCTCGCCTCTCCTTTTCAATCTGGTGTTGGACAAAGTTATCTGGCAATGGGAGAAAGAATTAAAAATTGAATGGCACTGGAAACCAGTTTGACTTGGAAGACCTAAGGACAATACAGAAATTGCGTGCCTAGCTTTTGCAGATGACCTAGCCATACTCATAGATAATGAAACAACAACGATTAAACAGATAGAAGTTCTAAAGAAATGTGCAGAGAGGGTCGGTCTACAGATATCGTTTAAAAAACCGAATTCTTCTCTTCAAAATTAAATATTCAAGAACTACAATATATGGTAAGATAAACAGAGTCAAGTACTTCAAATATCTGGGAGAAATTCTTGAACCCACAAGTGGCGAGAAGGCTGCGCAAAGCGTTCGGCTACTGAGAATGAAGAGGGCTCTTGGTATAACGTGTGATATCTACAATAAAAGGTGTATGTCGACGCACACAAAAATCAGACACTACAACACAGTCATAAAACCGGAGGTATTATATGCAAGCGAGACGCTAGCACTCCATACAAAAGCTACCATGGAGGATATTTTGAAAGAACGCAAAATCTTGGAAGATTCTTGGCCCGAGATTAACAGAAGATAGATACAGGTTGCACTCCCGGAAGACCACAGAGAAGATATCGAACCTGGCAGCAGATAACAGATGAAGGTGGCTTCGGTTTTATGGACATATCAGTAGACTCCCAACAACGAGACTTGCCAACAGAATCCTTAAGTATATACAAGGAGTCAATTCAACAACGTCGTGGATCGCACAAGTCAGAATAGACCTACATGACGCAGAAATAGACTCAACAGACATTGAAGACAGGAACGCATACAGGAGAAAGGTGCTCGGTTGAAAGGTCCCAGAGAATGAAATCCCAAAGAGAGCAGGGGTAAAATGGACGGAGGAGCGGAAGAGGATCCATGGGGACAGGATGAGGGAGGTGTGGAGGATTAGAAGGAACAAGACATGAGTCGGAGTGCTTTGCGTAATCCAACAAGGTCTATATGCAAATAATAATAATATGTAGGCTATATATATATATATATATATATATATATATATATATATATATATATATATATATATATATATATATATGTATACTTACGTACGTTAGCCACAACAACCAAAGAGCTACAAACACACACACACACACACACACACACACACACACACACACACACACACACACACACACACACACACACACACACATACACACATATTTTATGGATAAAGAGTATAAAATTTCCAATAAAGTTGGTCCAGTAAAATTTTTCGTAAATATTACTGATTATTACCGGTTAACTTGGCGGAAATATTACGAGTGCTGTCGTGGAGCGCTCTGTATATTAATTAAGAATATACTGCGAGGCCTACTGTTTTATAAACTGATAGTTTTAATAAGTTAACCTTTATCTATCAAAGTCAAATAAATTTGCTAAAAAACCAAACAATGTAAATAGCTCCAGGCTTATCGAAGTAAATTTAGTATCAAGCGCCATTTAAAGATCTGCTTCCTTTGTAGACGGAATATCACGTGACAAATAGCTTACTTAAAACCTGTTGCACGGTGTCTGAGTTAGCGCCTGACTCAAATAATAATTCCGCCGACAGATGTCGTTACGTATGCTGAGCGAGTCGCATCCTGCCCGGAGGTTTAGCCACCTGTTTGGACAAAGACGCTGTTCAAACTTTATTGAATTGGGCGCTTCGCTGACGTCATTATGACGTGTGTTCTGTTGCAGGACATAATCTGTACGAAACTGTGATCATCGATAGTTCAAAGGAAAATAGTCCTCGCTGTATATTGTTAATTAATATACAGAGCGTTCCACGACAGCGCTCGTAACTTTGTCAGCCAATTTAACCGGTAACCGTAATATTTACGAAAAATGTTACTGCATTAATTTTATTGGATTGTGTGCTCTTTTTCCACGAAGCGGACAAAATTATGATAGGTTTTGCCTTTCAGCCAGTATTACAAGAAATAACCAGCAACTATATTCTCAACGTTGAATGAGAGCTCGCCATTTTGAAACGGAAGTGAATATTAAATATACGTAGTTCAGGCTGTACACAAGGTACTTTCTTCCTGTATTTCAAAACAATCGCCAAAGCGTTTGATTAAAATTGCGCACACTCGTTTTTGTTAAATCAGAAACAGCCATCTTGAAACGAAAGTAAACGGAAAAAATCTTACAAATACGTCATTTAGGTTTTATACAATGTACCAACGAATCAAATCAAAACTGTCAATGCCTTTGGCTAAAACTGTTTACACTCGTTATTGTAAATCAGAGGCCGTCATCTTGAAATGGGAGTGAATGGGAAAAATTGTGTAATAAACAAATACGGAAACCTAATGCTGAACCATCGAATCGAAACAAAAAACTCGCTTCACTCGGTCGAAAATGTGAAATGCTTTTAGCTAATTTCTATTTGGAAAATTAGCTATTCAATCATCCATCAGGATACGTCCAAAACCCGAGACCATGAAATTAGCATTATAACAGGTTTCAGAAATTGTTAAAAATTTTATGTAGGCCTACACGGCAGTTAGTGATCATGCAGCCAATTGAAAATTCAAGATGATAATTTATGCAGATTTGAACGCTGATTGATGGTGCAATCGGGTTTTCGGAAAAGGTTAAATAAATTACTGCGCCATTTTTTAGGGTCCGTTGCAAAAACTCAGGACCTCGTTAAATTCGCGAGCTTGTCCGTCTATCTAAAACAGTGTTGCCAATTGGCGGGTAATGTTGAAGCTTGCGTGTAGTGATGAGGGTAATGAGCGAAAATCGGGTAATTCTGTTCTCATACAGATATGCAAAAGTTGTCAAGGAATGTTACTTGAATTGCATTACGAGTGTTGACATTTTGTTCACCCGGCGGTTCATTTTGTATTCGGAGTAATCTTTACACGTGGTCAATGCTCGGTTCGCTTTTTCTATTCCTCAATCAGCTCATTTTTAGACTAACTTTATTTTTGAAAATACTATTTTACTGCTTGTTTTCATGCACATAATAGGTTGTACAGAAAACTAGCCGTGGTTACCCGTAATGCTTTGATCTAAATGAAATTATTATTAGAATTCACTACGATATTTACGGAAAAATATTGTTTTTTTAAATAAATTTCAACAAAATTCAACTTTTAATGGTTGAGCTAGTGTTTTGAGGTCAACGGAAATTTGGAGAATTTATGAAAGGACAATTCAGTGTTATTACGTTGGAGAGTGGCAACACTGATCTATCAGTCAGTAATATACCTCTTACTCGTAAACAGTGTGACCAATAAACTATAAAATATAATGGAATCGTTAAGGTAAAGTTTAAGAGTTGACGACAAAAAGTATTTGGAGAGGGGGTAGTTAAGGGATGAAATCTTATGGGAGAAAGTATAGGCCTATTTTATTTTTATTTATCTGGCGTGTCATTATTGAAACTACAATAAGTACTACTGATTCCTAATATATTTATAGTTTTTTCACATGTTAATGTAGAGCCATTATATTTCTCCATCTAAAGTTCAAGATTTGATAATCCCACTTTGACTTCGACGTATTAAGCTAAACAAACTTCAAAACATTTTTGTAAATTCAACCTGTATCAAAACAAAAAACGGGATTTCAGAATTGCTCGATATTTTACATAGGTTACTTTAGTATTTTATGAACTTTAAAAATACTATTGAAAAGTCATTTTTATGTTTGATCGTCAAAAATGTTTCTATAGGATCACTCTATAAATCGTAGGGTACAAACGGCACGATGTGTTCTGAGTGACTGGCGCGGTTCAATCAGCTGATCCGTTCTTGTTGATAGTTTATATTTGAAATAAAACGCCTATGGACCGTCATTACGTGCTTTAAAATCATTTTCGTGAAAATTGTATTAGAAATTTGCTTCCATCACGTCTGAAATACAACCGCAAGATATAAACAAACGTTTAGTCAGAATGAAATAATAATTGTATAGTTCAGCCGTTTAGAAAACGACTAGCTTTTAATCACCAGTGGGACAGAGAGAACAAAAATGTGCGAGTGAAAGGTTGAGTCCACATTCTCTCACAACAGCTCCCTCCTTTTCATTTACTATTGCTAAGTAGTAAGAATTTGTAGACTCAGATTGGCAGACTCTGTGTCAACGAGCTGTTGGAGGAAGCTGGAGTGGACTTTTCCTACATGACATAAAACATGATTTTAAATTACAGTTCTTTCTTTATTACAAGATTTATTTTCTCTGAAGTTGTGTACCTAGATAGCGTAATAATTGTTCAGCGAATTATGTGGAAAATGGAATTCATGGAAAATGAGCTATTGGAACATGAAATATGGTATGATCCGGACCCGGGATTTGAAATAAGTGCCTATCATACCCACTAGATCACGTTTTCAGAAGCTCGTTATAATAAAGTGTGTGTTTTGTGTTTTGTTATAATAAAGTAAACGTGTCAGATTTTGCTGTGTTAAAATCGATTTTTCTGCCAAAATTAAATCGAATCTGACCACACACACACACACACACACACACACACACACACACACACACACACACACACACACACACACACACACAAGCACTTTAATTTTCTCTCTCTCTCACTCACACACACACGCGCGCGTAGCTTTCTCTCTCTCTCTCTCTCTCACACACACACACACACACACGCGCGCGTCCACGATTTAATGATACCTTTTCAATATAATCAAGAATAATGAACGGAGTAATGCAAAGAACTGTTCAGTTTCACTAGGGTCTTAACGTAATGGCAGCTGCAGTAAAAATTTTTTAAAAATCCGAGTTTTGATTTTCTAACCTTGAAATTTTGCAAGTTATTTAACCACACAGAAACTTTTTCGCAGTTATTTGAGTGTTTGCCACGTTTATATGTAAAGGTGAAAGTGTTGTGTTATTTATTTATTCGTATAAATTCATTCCGCATTAAACGCACAGAGAAATTTATTATTTCAAATCACAAAGTAAACACACGATGACGTCAGTGACCTGAGGCTGTTATCTCAAGTGAAGCGGCCCTTGCTCCAATAAAAACAGAGCAAATATTTATAGTTTAGAACCTGCTTTCTAAACGTTTTGCAACTCTTTCTTTTATAACAAAATAATACGATTTATTTAGAGAATTTCCATTGGGAAAATAGCAACGGGAGCGGTTATTATAGTAATACCGAGACCCTGAAATGAGCGCCGATCCTTCTTTGTAGACCTCTTTTTGGTGAGTCGTTAAAATTTATATTGTCTATTTGTGTGTATAAATATATATATATATATATATATATATATATATATATATATATATACATCGCTCGGTTGTCGATGTAGCTAAGTCACCGGTCAGTCTGCTTCGTCTTTGAACTGCGCACCTCAAAGTCGTGAGTTCGAGACGCAGTTACTGCTATAGTTTTATATTTTTCGTTAACACCTGTACCTCATTAGTTAACTGGAATAAAGTATGGACGTTAAGTAGGTGTGTGTGTGTGTGTGTGTGTGTGTGTGTGTGTGTGTGTGTGTGTGTGTGTGTGTGTGTGTGTGTGTGTGTCTGTATGTGTATCTGTGTGTGTGTGTGTGTGTGTGTGTGTGTGTGTGTGTGTGTGTGTGTGTGTGTGTGTGTGTTTTGCGACGACTCGTACCGGACAACGTTGAGCGCCCCTCCCCTGAGTCAACGAGAAAATCGATGCTTTGTCATGTTATTACACAACTTTGATCGATTTAATTTTATTAAAAAAGAAAATACTTTACTTAAATAATTTCATTAAATTTCGAAAACCTTATTTTACTCTTTTTATAATTTTGTATAGTAATCCTTTCTTCACGGGGTGTCTAATTTGAAAAGGACCTGTCCTTAAATAATCTGAACGTCTGTTCTACTTATTAAGTTGATACCAATTATTTCCACAGTTCATAACTTTGCTGTAATTTCAAATTACTCAGTGCACTATGGTTGGTAAAGTTCTAGACAAGAATACAAATTATAAAATACAAAATTATACCCTGGACATTTTATAATTTTCCAAAATGTTCCTATTTTAAATTCTAAATTCCACTGATAAATTGTGAACATCTGCCGTACAAAGTTTTCAACTGCACTAAAATTTGAAATAATAATTTCGATTACAATTTCTATGACACATTTAATCAGTGACTAATACGTAATATATCTGCTATTAAAACCAGAAAGCAAAATGTTTTATGTTTTACTAATTATTAACATTATACACTCCTGTTCACCAGTTTAAAGGTTGTTGAACGCCACCAATGGAATGAGAACATTCATTGCCTTGTGGCCAACAATATTCATATTTGTTCGTAACTTGTCTAAACAACGTGACAGTATCATTTACCTTAAAAATACGTTGCATACGTTAAATAAATGTAGTCATTTTAAACTAAAAAACACAATAGTACAAACACTGTAGTTATTATCACACTTAATTATATTCCAAACTCAAATAAAAACACAGCGATAACCTAGATATCAAAATTACGTACAACTGACTAGCCTAATTTTAAAGAACTGACTAGCCTCCATTCAAACTCTGTTACAAACCTTCTATCACAAACTCTATTCCAAACTCAACTCCGCTTAGCCAACCCCTTTTATCTCAAAATACACACTATTATGAGCTTTACTGGATTATGCCTATGTTTACTTAGTAACTGCAAAGATAAGTACTTCTGTATTGGGCTTTATCCTATTTTAACTTTCATTTGATTAATAATTTTTAAAAAACCAGTTTGGAAACTGGCCTTTCAGTGTGTGTAGGGCGGCGCATGCGTATCTTTTCCTCTACAACGATTTTTCAGAAAGGTTTAACATTTTATATACATTTTAGCACTGTATAGTTCGCAATTTTGGTCCCATCTGATGATGCTGCGGAGTTATGGCGGCATGCACACATTTATTGTATATTGATTTAAGTGAACTACATTCTCATTACTGTCGTTTGTGTTACGATTTCTCTGTTCAAGAGACTTTGATATTGTCGACATCCTTGTTTGTAGTAACTGCAATCGTATTTCAAAGAACAGATACGATAACTTTGCTTGGCCCGTGGTCGTTTGAACCATACTAAAATTTAAAAGATATTTTCTCAAAAGGATATTGATACACATATTGTTAAATAAAACTTAAGGAATAAAGTAAAGCTTATGAGGAAAGCCGTATTCTACCATAAACTCTAAAATCGTCAATAGATTCACTTTTTTTGATTTTCCTCTCCCGACTTCTATTTCAATGCGTTTTGAAGATCTTTTTTGTTAGACTACAACTTCTCTTGGAAAATTATCCAATATCAAATCAAGATTTATTTTTTCAAGTTCAGATGCTGCCGTTAATATTTCAAATTGCAAACTTTGACAATAATTGGTTCCTTTTCTAAAGAATGAGTGGTTTTTCTAATGGCTTTCCGTTCACTCTACCTTTGCCCTTCTGCAGACGTTGCCTTCTTGACAGAATGAATCTTGCATGTTTGTCTTTGTACGAGCCACCTCCTTTCCCCCTGTAAGCTTACAACTTGGAGAGCACCGCCATCCGCACCCCCATGAGATAAAGGTACTTTAGTTATAATTTGCCCCTTTGATGAACAAAATGTCAGTATGACCGGTCAGTGTGAACGGTTTTCTGGTAAGAAATGCTCCTTCAACAGAGTGTTGAAAATAGTTAACTTATGGGAAATAAGAAAGTTACTTTATTTTGTGAACTGGTTACTGTTGAAAGTGGGCTCTATTATGCGATGTTGAACTTAAGTAGCTTGCACATCAACCAACTTTACTGGTATCCGCACTTTTTGGTACATCTCTGCCACTTTACAGCCACAAGAAGATGGACTTGTTAGTGCATTTATACCGTACTTTGCATAACGTTGAATTCAGTTGTGTTGATCGCATAATGGAGTCCACTTTCAACGCTTTTTGTAACTAAGTCATAGAATAAAATAACTTTCTTATTTCTCCATTAGGAACATAAGAAAGGAGCATTATTTTTTGAACAATCTGTACAAACGTTTCATCGTACATATATATATATATATATATATATATATATATATATATATATATATATATATAATAATAATAATAATAATTATTATTATTATTAATTTTGCGGATATCTAGCAAATATCCGGGTACACCTAACGGCCGGTAGCTCAATGAAAACTGTTTCCGACCACTGAGTTTCTGTTTCAAATTGTAGAACCTTGACCGCCTGATCAGCTTTCGGTATATGCAATCGGTCGCCATTGCACCGGTAATTAACGACTAAATATGCAAGACTGCGTGTTCGGATTCCGGTAGTCAAGGTTTTTCATTACGTGCTAGGAGACATGTACGGTGGAGTAGCGCACTAATCTTCTGGCTTTTAACGGGAAGGCATCTCGGCTTCAGTTGTGTTCGTAAGTAAATTTGTGACGTCACTATTTCATTCATAAAAATAATACTTGTTTATTGCCTGTTACATGTTAGAACTATAAAAGTAAATGGCACTTAAAGTTGTTCTTGCATACAACTTTTATTTAAAAACGGGGTCAAATTCAATTCATTACGAAGAATAATATTTTTTTAAATATTTAAGGCAATGTTAGGCTACAAAATTATGGAAAAAATAGATTACCAGCTGATACACTATTTAAATTGTAGTACCTAAAAATCTTTGATCAAAATACGTTTGAAAGAAATTAAGCAGATTTTTGGTATTTTGTTGATATTTCTAAACCGCATGTTTTTGGATAGCGTACGTTTTCTTTGTGTGCATAGTATTTAAAGTCGGTTTTTGGCTATTAATATTGAAAACGGTTTTAAAGATGTTCATAAAAT
Source organism: Callitettix versicolor (assembly GCA_022606455.1). Taxonomy (NCBI): domain Eukaryota; kingdom Metazoa; phylum Arthropoda; class Insecta; order Hemiptera; family Cercopidae; genus Callitettix; species Callitettix versicolor. The sequence goes on along the minus strand of CM040186.1, from coordinate 37,970,093 downwards.
TGTGCTCAAAATGCAGTCCGTCAGTAACCAAACAAAACTTACCTGGTTCATAAAAAAAACTTTTAAATAAACCTTGACCGCCATTTGAATTATTTTGTTTTTCCATTTTCTGTCCAACTGCAAATTTATTTTATTCAAATTTGACACACTGATTTTATTTGTGAATCTTTATGTATGACTAAATATTGAGGAAAATTTGAATTTTTTTTTATTTTTCCGGATAGCTTTCGAAACATATTTTCCTTTGGGGGGAAGATAATTGTTTGTAAAAATTTCTGTAATGTTTTCGTACCATTTGTTGAATTCAAAGTAAAAGAGTTAATGCGATATCTTTAATAGTGTTTTATGTTTTATCTCCCGGTTACAAAACTGCTAAACAGCTCCCAGCCAAGTATAATTTAATTATCCAAACTCTCGGATGTTTTCTAAAATTATGTCATAAAGCGATAAAACAAATTCGGTTAATTACACTACGCCAAGGCCGAACCGTGTAGTTTTAACGATTCCGACGTAGTAAAATTCGCTTTCGCAGCGTGTTTTTTAGCTCGCTTTATTGCCCACAAAAAACCGGAGTCGCTTTTTTATACACGTTATACTTACCTGAATGGATACTTACCTCTTTGGTTAATTTTTATTGGTTAACACAAGTAGGAATGGCTGAGCCGCTATTAAATTTGTGAACGAATCTAGCAGAGATTGCTTGAAACCGGTCATATTACTGTACAGCTTGCGTGATTTGTCGATTTTGAAATTCTCTACATTAGTTAGTTGCCGCACGCAGTTCGTCCCGCTGATCTTTGACATGATAGAAGCGAATTTAAAAGTAACAATTTAAAAATATTTTTTAGCGATCATCCATTGCAAAAGGAGCTGTTGGAGCGGCTATCATGGAAAGACACAGACACCGGATCTTCAAAGGTGATTCTAGATCCTAGATCACTTTTTAAGCGTGCGCACGCGCGCGTGTGTGTGAGAGAGAGAGCGCACGAACCAGAATCGAACATACGTATATGTCATATTTTCAGCGAACTATCAACTATCTTACTAACTGAAGTAGCCTACGACGCTCCATTTTGATGCTCTTTAGCATCCAACCAAAAGGTACTTCCCCGAAAATCCGGCTATCCGAAAAAGCAGACACGACAGTCGATTTTCTCAAATTAAATTCATTCAATTTTGTCAAAATTTTGGTAAATTTTCTACTCAGTTTAATAAATTTTAAATAAAAAAAATTACTGCTCGAGATTAAATCGAAAAACATATTCGACAGTGGTCAAGGTTTATTTTCGGTTTTACTCCTGTCAAACGTAAATCGAAGCACTTAAGACCATATTTGTTTCAACTTTCTTGACACCCTATATATAAACGTTCTGTATAACAAGTCCGTATAATAAATAATTGACAACGTGGAGATGCTCGGTATTGGCATATTGACCCAATAGCCAGCAGTCATTCGAGCGACCTTGATGCCGTGCCATTGTTTTTTTTTTAATGCAAGCATTCACACGCTCCATTGTCTTGCTTGACACAGCAATAATTGGATTGCCAAAGTGAATTGAGATTGGACTAGGTAAGATTGCCTTCTGGACGGTTATTGTTCTTTTATATTATTAGTTTTAACTAAGCGCATAAGAGCAACAAACAGACACGTATTTATTATCTACTTTAGTAACAACTGTACAAAGTATTTTTGCACTTACTGGACTCAAAATTACATTTTTGAATATATTATTTTCGTTTTCTTCCTTATGTTCTAATAGAATATTTTCTATATATCTCTATATATATATATATATATATATATATATATATATATATATATATATAAAACTTATAAATATTAATTCACCTCCTAAATATAAATCAGTTATATATTTCATTGAACAATTAGCTATTAGAGCGTCCATTATGGTTAGATCAAGACCGCGCTTTAGAGCGCTAACGTTCGCAATTTTAGTCCGATTTGATTCAAATACGGTTTAGTTAATAGTTTGCCCATGTTCGTTAATCGACACTATTTTTTCATAAGTTTCGAAGTGGCCGCCATTTAAATACAGTCTTAACCAGCATTTTGTGTTCTACAAATCTGTTTGAATCAAGAAATACAATTTGATTGGGCGATCAGGGTTCGTTTTCGAATTATCGATGCAATTTGAAAAAAAGATCATTTACAGCAGCTCAAACACTATATTATTTTCGAGGACAGAAATGAAGGGCCGAAAGAAATCAAAAAACCGTCTAAATATCTGCTGAATTCAAAGACTATTGTTTATTAAAATATGTTTGCTTTTTTGTAAATAAACACAGGTGTATAGGCAATAGTTTATACTTCAATAATCTAGACATAGCCTATTATGTTAAATTTTAGTAAATATAAACTTTTAATAGTTTTTTAATCAAAAAACGTTGAAATATAAACTATTTTGTGCGTAAATTATACGTGAGTGGTAATAATAATCGAAATTTGTAAATTTGGTAAATTGATAATTTGGCAAATTTGTGTAATATTTAGCAATTCGAGATTTTGGCTACAGTGCATTAATACAAAATTATTAAAATCTACAAATCGATTTTTGCACAAAATTAAAAACTGAATATTTTCTTTCTCAGCTAGTCATGTTAGTGCTTAGAAATGAACGTACAATCTGAATAATTCAAGGACACATGTTGTTAGGCATGAAAGTTGTAAAATCATCAACAAGTGGACATTCATTGTGTTTATTGATAATTTTACATCTGACTTTGATGACTTCGAAAAACAACTCCCTGCGTACTTTACTGCCCATCAATTTATTACGTTTTGCGAAAACTGAAATAATGTTTTGACACGTGAGGATTAAAAATATACACGGCACAAATTACTTTTCTTGTTATTTTAAGGTGAAAAGCACATTGAGGCTATTACCGTCTCCCTAAATGTAAGTGTGAGTGTAAAGTATTAAAATCGTAAGTGTAGTGTTGTAAGTGTGTGTGACTCGGGTACCGCGAGGGACGTCTAAATCCTCTCAATAGGTGCAGCTAGTCTACACCACCTGCGGGACGGCACAAATGAAACAAAAGTCACTTGTAGAGAAGGTTGTGTTAACAAATTATCACAAAAACCGTACGTTTACTGCACTAGTAAACAAATCATAAAACCATTTCGAGGAACCTGTATAATGCGCGTTCGATATCAGCGGCTAAAGTCCAGATAATGGGACTAACTGCCGCTAGGAACGCTGCAAGGTTGAGAAAGTAGACCGAACTATTGTCTATTTAACACTCTCTCATCCACACTTCTCAAAATCAACTTAAACATAAAGAGTTTATACAAAGCCGCCAGAGCTCTCCAAAAATTTCAAGTTTTCATGAATTTATTTTTCGATAATAACAAAGCTTTATTGACATTCTATTTATATAACAAAAGCCTCTCCTTTCGGAAGGTAAACTGAGTTGCTATAAATGTACAAAACAATGACTTCCATTGTTACCAAACCTAAATACGAAATGGAAAAACTAAAACAAAAGAAATAATAGACAACTACGTAACATTTTCCAATTTTTTTTCTTAATGTAAGCAATGTTTTTTTTTCAAAAATTTAAAGTCTTTTTATAATTCCTAACCACGGCATTCTTCTCTTTGCATGCATGCTACGAGGGTTGATCAAATATAAACGAGACTGACTTTCTAAAAAACTTTTCCGTTGGACATTGAACTCTAAAGGGTGGGGTTTCAGGTAGCCTGGGAGGTTTGGGACGGGCGTAGACGGATGAATTTATTTTTCGATAATAACAAAGCTTTATTGACATTCTATTTATATAATTATTAAAAGCCTCTCCTTTCGAAGGTAAACTGAGTTGCTATAAATGTACAAAACAATGATTTTCCATTGTTCGATTTCCTCCAAACCAATACCTAAATACGAAATGGAAAAACTAAAACAAAAGAAATAATAGACAACTACGTAACATTTTCCAATTTGTTTTCTTAATGTAAGCAATGTTTTTTTTTCAAAAATTTAAAGCCTTTTTATAATTCCTAACCACGGCATTCTTCTCTTTGCATGCATGCTATATTGGTCACCTACTTTCTCCACTAATTCATCCCTCCATCCTTTGCTTATTTTCCTCTGCTTCCTCCTGCTTATTTTTCTTTCTTTCTTCCTCTGTTTATTCTGGGAATGCGCTCTGTAGTTAGTTTCGCCACACAGTGATCTTCCTCTCTCGCTACGTGTTCAGCCCATGCGCACTTCTCTCGCCAAGTTTTTAATTTTCACCTTCCTCACTAGCTTCTTATTGCTTATTCACACCTAACATACGTCTTATCACCCTAAACTGTGTGACTTCCAATCTTCTATCTAATATGTTTGTGAAGGCCCATCCGTATAGAATAGCTGGATACACACAGTTCAGTTGACTTGACAAATTACATTTAAAAATTTTTCTAAGGATCAAATTTTTCTGCATCCAGAGCTTATCCTGTTATTCACTTTTACTGTCTCTCTACTGAAATGATACTGTTTACAGTTTTTATTTTTTATTTGCAGTTTTCCAATATTATTATAGTTACAGTTTTCCATATTCCAATATTATATTTCCATATTAATAATATTTACAGTTTTATATGTATTCAGTGTTAGTTTTCTCAATCATTATAGGAATTTTTGCAGCATTAGTAGTTACTTTACTTTTGTCAGAGTTCACTTTCAGTTCTCTCATTTTAATCAGTTTTGCCATTTCTTCCATTTCTTGAAGATTCAAATCATCACTGTTTTACCATCAGCAAACCCCAAATTTAATAAACAGTTCCCATTTATGCTGATTTCTTTATGTGGATAATACTTGTACATATTTTTGTATTTATTGAACTCAACAAAAGCATTCACAACAAATTTAGAAAACTTTTGTACGCCAAATTACACTGGATTTGAGAAGTGTATTTGTTTACAGGTTCCCCGAAATTGTTTTAATAGTGCAGTAAATGCACTGGTTTTGTGATAATTTGTTAACACACAAAAATGTCTCTCCAAGTGACTTGCTTCATTTGTGCCATGTTCTCAATCCGCATGTGTCAAAGCATTATTTCAGTTTTCGCAACACGTAATAAACGTCCTATGAATTGATTGGCAGTAAAGTAAGTACAATACGATTCAAAAGTCATTTTTTATGTATGGACATCAAATACGTTTCAAAACGAGCTCTTCAATCGCACGCTACAAACAGTATAGTCCGCGTGATGTGTTCTGAATGACCAACGCTTTAATACTCGTCGCGGTAGTGCAGATGTTACGGAAATCAGCTGATCAATTCTCGAATCAGTTTTATAAAAATAAAAACAAAACATTAAAGTTAACATTTGAACGGTCCGTACAAACAAGGACAAGAAACAGGACCAATACGTGCTTAAAACATTTTATTTAATTTTTTTATTCTCTTACTGTATTATGCAAGGGGAAAATTGCGCGTGGGATGGAAGTAATGTTCACCTGAACAGCTGATTTAAAATCACAGCTGTTATTGCGTTAACATTATTTCAAATGAGGTTATGTTTATTTTAATTGTTAATGATAAATATAAATAAGAATAAATAAAACTTTATTAATTACATTTTAATTGTTCATTAAAGAATTGTCGTTGAAAAATGAAGATCCAGACCCGGAGGTATCGTCTTGACCTCCATATCAATTTTTGAGAGGTAGAACTTTCACGTAGCAATTTTGGTTCAATTTGATTTAAAATTGGGAGAAATGGGTATAATCTTGGACATGTTCGTTATCTATAAAAATCTGTTCAATAGTTTCGAAATAGCTGATATTCCAAATGTAATTTAAAAAAATATATATTTTGCTTGTATAACTCAAATCTGCTGTGTAAGTTAAGAACTTCCACAACCATAATTTCGAATGTTTATCATTAAAAAAGGAAAAATAAAAAGTACACGTGTGGAACTCTGGGAATTACAGACAGAAGCGAAGCTTTTCCTAATGATATCTTTGCTGAATATATAATTACTTTGAATATAAGTTTACAAATATTTTGTTTTGTTTAAGTAAATAAATACTTGAACCTAGGTTAGATATTATTTACTGTAGTTACAGTAAAAGATCAGGTGTTTTATATTAATTCGTAACGATCAGCTGATTTCATTGAAAATCAGGCTACAACTTAGGCTGTAAACTTAGGCTATAATAAGTTTCAGGTTATGTAGTTAAGAACTAGCAATATTAACAATTACTGTAAACGTGTATATTAATTCGAATTTATTATAAACAGTTACAACGTGCACGTGTTCTTCAACTAAGGAAAAATACTGAAACGAAAGCACCACAACGTTTTCGTATAATACACGTGTATTATTATCGAAAAGAAGGAAGACAAAGAAAGAGACAGAACAGAGAGACGAAATTCGTTTGCTCGTTCGTTCCACATTTCCGTTATATTCTTCTGTTCGGCAAATTTTGTATATTCACTCCTCTCGCCAAAATAACATTAAAAGCTTCGCTTCAAAAACTACTTTTTTTTTGTAAAGTTAACTGGTTTTGTTATATTTGAGGTTATTTTTATAAATTTGTAAAACATATATAGAAAAGGAGAATACTAAATATTAATTTCATATCTATTATTGATGAATAGAGACTAAACGAACGGAAATGTTAATACATTACAAGCTTTTATTTCAGTATACATTTTGTTTGTTTGTAAAGGAAAAATTGTTATATATTTATGTCTCAAATAGACTTCGGAATTACCAAATTTCATAATTCCCTGATACACTAACGTTTTTAAAACTACTTTTTTTTAATAGTTACATATAACAAGAACATTTTTTTATTTAGAAAGCAGCCAAGGTCATTGTTGGACCTAGTACTGGCCTGAAACCATGAATTAAGAACTCGCGTGATACGACATTATTTTTACTAAGTACACGCTATCACTCAGCCGCTAGTTACGCAGATTTCCAAAGAACCAATGACCAAGCAGGCGAAGGTCGGCCAGTCCTGTAATTTTGGTAACAGACTTTTCGGATAATATGTTCTCAAAAAGCCATTTTACGCTTATAATTAAAAATTAAATAGTGCAAAACATTACGAAATTTTATAAGTCGAATGTTTATTGATTTAACGACAAGAAAATCAGTCAAATACAATTACTGTTTTATATGATAAAGAAAATTGTCCTCCTAAGCTATAAATTTATATTATTTGAAATTTGTTAGACTAACTTGAGTTGAGTTTTTTCAATTTGAGTAGGACTTCGACAATTTTTGTTTTAAATTGTAAAAAAATATTTCCGTTATATGGGCCAAATATTGGGCCGTAAGTGCCAAATTTTGAACATTAATCGTAAATTTAAGTTAATTAAAACAATTAAAAAATTTTAGTTGTATGTATTCTTCGCCAATCACATAAGTATTTCAGTATAATCTCTGTACGCAGCTGTCTCTCTGACATGATAGAAGCTAATTTAGGATGATGTTTTTTTATCTGACCTTTTTTTTGAAAATCTTCTTTCACTTTCAAAAATAGCACTAAAATACGCGTAAGTATTTTACACGTAAATTTTACATTTTCAAATTTTATTGAAAACATAAATGATAATTTATGCGGATTTTAACGTTTATACGGTGGTGAAATAAGATGTTAAAAAAGTCTGCAATAAAAAAATATGTTTTTATGTTCAGAATTCCAGCTATTTCAAAACTGTTCACGGATTTATATTTCTGGGTAACGAATATATCCAAAGTATTAACAAAATCGTTTTTTCAATTTTAAAACAAATCAGACCAAAGAAACTAATTTTTGTTATTGAATCAAAAATGAAAATCATGTATCATTTTTATTTTAATTACGATAATTTTTCCTTTTCCTCTTCCTTTTTATTTTAATTACGATAATTCGTTCAAAAACACACCAAATTAACATAGCTAGTTTTTAACAATACAACCTGAAACGAATTATAGTTTATCAGCTGTTTAATGAAATCAGCTGATCGTTACGAATTAATATAAAATAATTGATGTTTTACTATAACTACTAATATAAATTTTGCATTCGCATCACGCGACGCGCAAAATCCAACATCACAACCAGCCCTAAAACATAAAGTATATACGAGTATTATTGCTTACGTGAAACAAACTTTGACTACCTCTCAGAAATTTACCTGCATGTCCAGGACCTTGCATCCAGGTCTGGATCTTACAATGATGGCCGCTCCAATAGTTCATTTTTCTATTACAATTCGCTAATTAGCAATTTATATATAATAAGTATTGATTTATTTGTTCTTAGCTCTATTGTTAACAATTGCAACAACCATAATCTCAGTTGTAATAGTATAAACGAAGTAATAGCTGCTACGTGAAATCAGCTGATCAGGTGAACTCACCTCCATCCAACGCACCATGGCGTAACTATTATTTCCCGTTGCATAATAGACGCGAAACAGCTTATAGAATTACTTATGCAAAAGTACTCTATCTTTTTATACTAATAGAGTAGGCTAGGTTTTATGCAAAGTTAAAATGACGTTAAATGAGTTTTATGTAATCTAACTACTTAAATTGTAAATACTACTTAGAAATATTATAACCGACGTTTTTAGAATCTGTTATCGATACGCCTATTTCAAATTCCAAAGTACTTAGGCATGCAGTTAGTACTGAGTATTTGTAAATAACGAAAACCAAAATAACAAATGTTACAGCAGTAATATTGTTTCAACTACTTAGATTATAAAAGCAACTTAGAACTATTAAAACCTATGTTTAGAATCTGCCATTGATACGCGCGTTTCAAGTTCCAGAGTGCTCAGATATGTAGTTAGTATTGAGTAATTGGTCCTGACGAAAGTAAAAATATCAAATTGTACAGTAAAAACATTGTTACCCAAGAACCAAGGCTGAGTAGGTCAACAGGGACCGGTTTGCCGAGTATATGTCATAGGCCTAACCAGCCAACGTGAAGAGACTGTGTTGTGGAAAGGGTTCCCTTCGACTGCGGATATCAATACTGTCGCGTAAAACTAGATGAAAATAGTTCGACGGATGCAGAATCATTACAAAAATATAAGTATACTCAATTATTTACACAAAAAAACTGGTTTTAAAGCTACGTACTAAAAAACCGGGAAATCGCCTGATTTTTTAAATTAATTTTACCACATATTGCTAAAATTTCGATTATAAATGAAAGATTATGAAGTAAATCAACGCAATAAATTTTAAATATACTAGATTTTTGGTTCCTGAGCAAATCCCTGACTTTGATTTGTTGTTACAAGCAAACGGAAAATACGGTTACCTTAATTGTTTTATCTTGAATAATATATAACAATTATAACAATATACAACAATAACAAAACACATAACAATTTCTTGGAAAGTAATGTATTTTAAGAACACACCTTTTTGGAGTGCTTTGAACTTATTGAACTTTTGATGTTGTTGAACTTTAAGATTTTACCAGGCCAAGAGTTTTAGGGATGACAAAATTTCTTTTGAAGCGATTGAACACATTACTGTTGTGAACAGTGAGTGTTATATTTTCGTGTGAATGTTTTTGAATTTTGTTATTAAAAAAATAAATAAATAAAACAATATCTTGGACAAGCTTGTGTAGATGTTAACTCAGATTTCGGTAAGTACAGATTAGTACTGAGAACCAACCAGTGCTCCATTTATCGTAATATTTTGTAGATATACTGTAGATATCGGTACAGGTCAGTATCGAAAACCAATCTGTGATTTATCTATCGGAGTATTTTGTAACTACAACGAATTAATTTATTTCTAAGCGAGGGTTGCGACAAAATATTGACAGAAAATTTACTGTTTGTAAACATTAGAAGTAATTATCGGTATTTTAAGTAAACTAAAATAATTCAAACTATTCAATAATTATACGAGGGCTATTCAGAAAGTAGATTACGTTTTTGGATAAAAAAAAAACTAAGTACAGGACAAAAATTTTATTATATACATTTGAAAGAGGAACTAAAATACTATTTTTCGACATAATCGCCAAACAAATTTAGACATTTGTCATATCGGTGAACTAGCTTTGAAATTCCCGTGTCGTAGAATTCCGCCGCCTGTGACGCCAGCCAGTCAGTCACGCCCGCGCGGAGATCTTACGACAAAGATGGTGAATCATTTCTTGATCGCATCGTAACGGGAGATGAGACTTGGGTTAAGCACGTTACCTGTGAGACAAAACTACAGTCTATGGAGTGGGGCACACAAATTCCCCCAAAAACCGAGGAAATGTTTGCAAACCCTGTCAGCAAGGAAGATCATGGCGACCGTTTTTGGGACAGGAAAGGTGTTCTTCTGGTTGACTTTCTAGAACGTGGAGCAACCATAAACTCAGAAAGGTATTGCCAAACATTACGAAACTTAAGACGAGCTATCCAGAACAAGCGGAGAGGAAAACTGTGTGCAAAAGTGTTGTTTTTGCACGACAATGCCCGCCCTCACAAGGCAAATCGAACAAAAGACGTCTTGACGGCCTTCAAGTGGGAGATTTTCCCTCATCCACCCTACAGTCCGGACCTGGCACCTAGTGATTTCCACTTATTCCCGAAGATGAAGACTTGGCTTGCAACACAGCGCTTCGATGACGACGCAGATCTCCGCGCGGGCGTGACTGACTGGCTGGCGTCACAGGCGGCGGAATTCTACGACACGGGAATTTCAAAGCTAGTTCACCGATATGACAAATGTCTAAATTTGTTTGGCGATTATGTCGAAAAATAGTATTTTAGTTCCTCTTTCAAATGTATATAATAAAATTTTTGTCCTGTACTTAGTTTTTTTTTATCCAAAAACGTAATCTACTTTCTGAATAGCCCTCGTAACTGTAAAAATTAATTTTCATGTTACACAAAATTACTACTTATTTTCGATTCCTAAAAACAATGTTCTCGATTTATTATCTGAACAATCTTTTCGTTCTTATACGGGTAGTGGGTAAGCAATGTCGAGGAGGACCGATGCATCTAGGTGTCCTATGTAATGAGGATTAACTATGAATAATTATAATTAATGCTCTTTACTATAGCGTTTTTAACAGTGTAAATTTAGACTGTGTACTGCCACAACACCTTAGTTGCGACCATGTCTTCCCTTTTTTATTACTTTATTAGTTTCTTCTTTTTATTTAACTTATTATTTAAAAAAAAACACTTAAAAAAACTTATTATTTAAAAATTTATATCATTCCGATTAAATTTTTCAGTTTTTCTTTTAAATAAACCCTTATTTCATAATCAGATGTTTGAAGTTAGATTATTGCTTCAGTGTTCGCTCATACCTAATCATTAAAATTATGATATAACTTTAATACTTTTGTAGGGAAAATAACAAGATTTTAAATTTACCTAACTACTAACGTTGAGGTTATAATAAAAATGTAAACTAATGTATTTACTTTAATAATCGATTAAACTTCGATATCTTTATGAGATTTATAAATAATGGTCAGTAATTATTTTTGTTGACCCTTTAATGTATTTACAACAAAGGACTATATTAATAATATCGACATGCACAAAGAACTAAAGAATTGATACTACATAGTACTTGAGAGTAGATGAAAGTGAGGGTGGAGTGGGGGACAATCAAATTAATGAGTCATCCCGGTCACAGTTGTTTATAAACCAAAACTTTGTACTGTTACAGAAGTATAGTAAAGAATCTGTTGTCTTCCATTTTTTGGAAGTCGGGTTATGTCTCGTTTCACAGACCGTTTCATACACACAAACCCCTGTTATAAATAGACATACAATGAGAAGGTTTTACGGTTTTTATTTCCTAGTGATGTATTAAGGTAAACGAAACTGAACAGCTTGTGACATTTGTCAGTCAACTCCACGTGATTATCCATTTGACTGAGTACTTTGATTTGACGCTCGGTTTCAATGTGTCCAGTAAAACCCAGATTGTACCTCTGCCACTGAGCATGGCCCAGCGCTGACAGTTTTTAACTTTTTGATAATAATTAAAAATATCGCTTTTTGCAATAACTTAACACTAGCACATGCAGACTAACGAGATTTCACCGGTTATTTTGTTACAAAAAACATGTCAAGAAAGTCAACAACCGTAAAATTAAGCATTATTCACAAAAAAAACTTTTATAAGCGGGTAAACAGTAGACATAAAAATCCCATTTTCTAGTGTACTGTGCACAAAGAAAAAATTTCGTCATCCCTAAAACTCTTGGCCTGGTAAAATCTTATATTTTAACAGCAAAATATCATCGTCATCGTCATTCTTGGCGCTACAACTCATTTCTGTGTCTTGGCCTCCCTCAAGAGTAGTCGCCGTCTGTTTCTTGCAGGAATCCACCATCCTCCGATATTAAATACTCTGGCACCTCTATTCACTAAATCGGCCAACCCTCCGAGCCAACCCCATCGTACTTCCCGAACTGCCGCCACGTCAACTCTACACTCCACTAACTGAATTTTAACTTGAAGCATTTTTAAATGCTCCAGGTCGAAAAGAATAAAACATTCCATGTCGCAATTCTAAATTCTTTAGCCTTATTTGAAGTTCCGAGTCGTACCCTTAATTCCCGTCCAGCTTTTTTTAGTCTCTTCTGATGGTTTCGTAGCTTGTGTGTTTTTCTAAGGTGGGGTTGCTAGTCCAAAGCTAACCGCTCTGCCAGGAGGACCAGGGAGTCTTCTGTACTCCTTGTACCATACCTTAGTAGGTTGGTACCAGTTTTAAGGCGCTAGGTACTCGCCCTCACCCATCCCCTTTGAGGGGTTGTATTTTCTGGTTTTTTAAACCAACTACACTTTCTTCGTTGCACCTACTCGACATCAGTACACCCACCAAGAGTAAAAAAAAAAGCATTTGCCCTACCTTCTTTTCTCAAACGGGCTTGGGATCGGCTATGGCGGAGGTAATAACAGTAAAAAGACTCCGAAAACCGTGTTTTTTAAACATATTACTCTAAAACATTGTATATTTGTAATTGTTCAGGATAAGACAATTAAAGATACCGTGTAATTGCATTGATTACATTATTTTTCGTTTGCTTTTAACACCTAATCAAAGTCAGGGATGTGTAATAAAAAATCCGATAGTAGGCTAATTCACACTTAACACACAGCACACTAACAGTGAATTGTGAAGTTTTCTCAGTTCATATTTTTGTAATTATGAAGTTACTGAGACGAGATAAATATTGAACTAAATGCGCGCGCACCACAGTTTCCCGCCAGATTTAGTATTTAGCTTGTTACCATAAGCGCATCTAAAGGTGGTGTTTACAAACAATGTGGTTAAAATGATGGACAACTTGAAGATTTTTAACACGTTTTCTAATATTCCAACTATAGTTACGTTTTACGTCATTATTTGTCTCGCACAAATCCTAAACCTACTAATAAAGCAACTACTGAATGGTTGCACATTTAATATATTATTAAATATTAGTAACGTTTGGATTGTACACACTTAGTGAAATGTGAAATTTGAAGCCTAATGGCTTCTTCACTACAATTATAACATAAGACACAAAAATACAGATTCAGTAATTTTTTCTCTTGCAAACCTATTTGAAAAACCGTAACTTTAAGAATGGTTGAATAACCTAAAAATATCATCATGTCTTACTAATTTCTCAAATTATAGACGTTTTCCTAAAAAAAATCATGTGAATAAAGTTACCTTCAGAATAAAGGACTCCCGGTACTGATACCCCCCCCCCATTTGACCATCCTAGATACGCCTATGAGTGTTGTTGGTAATATTTATTTAGTTTAAAGTATGTTTTTTTGTGCAATTGAAGTTTTAGAATTGTTTAAGTAGGTACTATTAGCTACATAACAGGTTAGCCAAGAGCATTATTTCACAATTTACAATTACTCACAGTTTTATTCAACAAATATTGACAAGTAGCAGTAGCAGTTTTCACAGGTACCAATATTTGACAGATAGTACCATCTCTATTTGTAACTAACTCATAAAATAACTTTCTCATTTACCGTAAGGTTGCGTCACGTTTTGAACACTCTAATCTGATGAACCCATCTAGATTAATTACGCCAATTTATTTTCCTTTTTACATCAGTTTTTTGAAAAGGATTTTTTGACGACTTTATAAAACTAATGACAAAAACAAGGTAATAGTTAATACTGTGTATTTGTTGCAGAGAACAGAACAGTGGCAGAGATGTGCGAGACGCCAGTTACCGCAGAGGAAGAGTACAAAAAGAACCCTCAGTTGAAGAAGGAAGAGATCTCCTTGCTACGAGCATGGATGAAGACACACCCTCACTTGCCTCTTGTTAACGGTAAGTCCAGAATGCACAACATTGCAGTGTACATCTGTCTTACCTTAACAAGAACTTTAGAACAAATACGAATGAAGCATTGTCGCTGCACGCAGCTGTCTCGCTGACGTGATAGAAGCGACTTTTCGAAAGTATTTTTCTTTATCTTAATTATTTTTGAAATACCTATTTCCCCATTAAAATCTGCGTATATTAGGATTTTTAGTTTTCAAAAAATCATTCGAAATACAAAAATAAAACCTTACAGCCATAAACAATTTTTAATTTCAAAAGATTTTGAAAATTCAGAATGTTAAATTACGTATTTTTTAATGCTGATTACTTAGTGAAATCAGATTTTCAAACAAATTTAAGACGAAATTTGAGTTTTTACAGATTTTAAATGGTCGGTATTTTGAAACTGTCTAACGAATTTTGTTGTTAACGAACTTGCCCAAGTCATTGCCATAATCGATTTTCGTGCCAAGTTTGAATCAAATCTTACCGAAATTACGAATGAAAGCGTGCTAAACACACACACACACACACACACACACACACACACACACACACACACACACACACACACACAGTATATAAATAAATTTTAAGAACCACTCAAAAAATCAAAAAGTGATTTAGATATCAGGATTGGTGCTTTTTTCAAGTTTCCGGATATGGGTTTCATCATGATGACTGCTCGCTAATCGCAGTTTTTTCGTTCACGTGATAGAAACGAATTTGAAAAAAATACCAAAAAGAACTCCGATCCATCAAAATAATGACTTCTTTTGCAAAACATATTTTCACTATTGTAATCAGCTTCTAATATTACATTGTATTTTCAGAATTTCAATTACTTTGAAAGTGCAAACATGAACCCTGTCAGCCGTGAAGATATTTTCGTATTTTCAATGAAATGCTAATGTGTGCAGATTTTATCGCTGATTCGGATGGTGACAACAGATTCAAAACAATAATGTAAAATTTATTTTTTAAAATTTTGAATAGCCGAAATTTTGAAACGGTTGAACGAATTTTGGTCAGTAACCTACATGTCCAAGTTATTGCCAACACCATTTTTATGCTAAGTTATATCTCACCAGAATTACAGATACTAATACAAAACACACACACGCGCGCGCGTTAATAAAAAAAAAATAACGACCTTTTGAAAGTACTAATTCATGCGGATGTTAACGCTGTTTATATCGGGATTTCAAAAAATGTTTTAGATAAGTAAGTTATTACTTTTACGGCGGTAATTTGTATTCATAACTAGCGAATTTTCATTCAAATAAATAACTTATTTATTTGAGCGGCCATCATGATAAGACCCAGACTCGGATCCTGGATTCTAATTAACTTTTTGTTAAAACAATGTTTTTTTCATATTTACAATTGTGGTCCTATTAGATTCGAAATTGGCGCAAACAATATTTATTTTTGGTAATATCTTGACTAGTTGGTATAATGATGGCCTTTTCAAACTTAAAAAAAATTTAACTGTTTTTATGTTATATTACAAAACTTTGAAAATCTGATTTCACCATTGTAAATCAGCGTTAAAATCTGTGTAAATTAACATTTTAAATTTTAAAATTCCTTTGAAAATACGAAAATGGTCCGACGGAGATTCAGTTTTGTCTTTTAAACTGTTATTCGAAATTTTAAATTGCCAATTTAGGCAAATTTTAATAGTGGTTTTGATGGTGAAATCACATTTTGACAAACGTGTAAGTTAAGAAAAAAAATTGCTGGTGCACAAGTTATAAATACACTATAGTTGCGAGCGCGAAATCAGGCGGATGAACAATTTTGCGGCGTTGCCATATAGTGCATGTTGATTGCAGTTTTGCGTAACTCGAAGTGCTTCTCTTCTTTATAACACACAGTTATAACTTTACACATTCACTTGTGTTTAGGGGAAAAGCACAGTTTATTAGAGGAAGGACGTTGTGTTGTGTATATTTAACTTTATCAATCAAAAATGGCTCGGTATAACTGTTAAAATTGAAAAACGTAAAGTAGAATGTTATTTATAACTAATTATGTAACCTAATGTTTCTTATTCAATACGCGAATACTTTTTATTTGGTTTTTCCAAATTGCAATTTCCATCACTAGGAAAGTTGAAGAAAAACGTATTCAATTTTTTTTTTTTTAAATTACGTTTTGTTTTTTAAAGTAGCGGTTAAAGTAAACGCGAAGTATAGTAGATTTCTCTGTTCTAACATTCCTATGCTTCTTCTGGCTTAATATTTGTTTGTCTTTTAACCGTAATTTTCAGTTTAAGTAACGTGTCTTTGTTACATTATAATAACAAATTGTGTTTAGTTAAATTAGTTTTTAAAAATATGGCGAGGAGGCATGAATAGTTCAAAAGGCAACTCTGATAGCTCGAAGCTGCCAGGTCGTACGGTAGGCAAGCATTTCTCAATCTTCTATCGCTTTGTCAGTGCCATACGTGGCAACAGCGCAGATTCAACCGCCCTTATGATTTCGTGTTTGTTACTTTAAATACAACACTGCTTGTTTGCTAATGACTGATTACTTGTTTTAGTTTACTAATGCCAACAAGAACAGTGTCGCTAACAGCTGATTGTGTTACAGACGAACAGCTGATCCTTTTCCATCACAGTTGCCTGTACGATGTGGAAGCCACCAAAGTATGTATTGACGTGTACTACACTCTGCGTACCAATACACCTGAGTTTTTCAGTAACAGAGACTTGAGCAGGCCGGAACTTCAGAAAGCCATAGAAATATTGTAAGTTTTTAACTTGTAAAACCTCACTAAATTGTAAACATAATTATTTCGAGACTTCGGCCTTGATTGTTTCTAATCTGCAAGCTGTTCGAATCTTCATGATATTCGATTTTCGATGCGTTGTTGATTTTCATTGTATCACTAGGGAAACAATGACGTCATCGTCTAGGGTACAGATTCAGTCCAGCGAACGAACACAGATTGGAGACTGATTGCGCTCGTAACGTAACCTATAAACTGTCAGGTTCGTGCATAAAACACAAAGTGTGTGCTTTCCGGATTGCTTTTACTCGTTGGCAGAATCAACAGCTGGGAGCTACTACCATTCTGCAAACATTAGTCCATATATCGGCATACTAAAAACATTTCTCACTCCTTAACTTCCCGTACCCTAATTATTAATTCTAACACGTGAATGCTATGATAGTATGCTATTAACTAATAATAATAAATAACAAAAATGCAGGGCAGCGGTAAGATTAAGCAATTTTTTCAGGCCAACTAACACACAATTTTTTGAGTAAAACAGGTAGTAGCGTTGTCCGCCAACTAAGCTGCCTGCTACTATGATCGTGGTTCGCTATAGAGACCTGATAACCATTCGCAGGACCTTTTTTCTTCTAACTGTATTAGGAATGTCGTATGGTCTCACTGAAATCATACGTCATCATTGAAAATCACGTCATCACTGAAATCATACGTCAATATTGATTGACGCTCAATTAAAACATTTTATAGAAGCAAAAGCATAATATAAAAGCATTTTATATTAGACGAAATGGAAACAAATTTCCAAAAGAGTAACATTTTATTATAGAAACACAAAAGTAAAACATAATCTTAAAAAAAATTCTTGGTTTTTTTGTAAAACTTTTGTTGAAAATCTGATTTTACAGTGAAAATGTAATTGGTTCTCGTATTCGTAATATATACTTATTATATTTTAAGTATTTTAGGCTGAAGTAATGGCCATTAATCACTGTGTTCGGGAGAACTTGAATCAGGGCTTCAAGAAAGCACGTATTTCATATATTCATAGCTATAGTCAGGCAGCAATAAAACCCCTTGCGGGTCCTATAATACAGTCCAAGCTGGTCTGTGAGTGTTGGAAGATCCTCGACGCTCTGTCCCTGGGCAACCGGGTAACTCTTCACTGGGTTCCGGGGCATAGGGGAGTTGAGGGTAATGAGAAGGCAGACCGACTGGCTGGACTTGGATCTGCATCTGAGTTTATCGGATCTAAGCCGGCTTTAGGGATTTATTGTTACCCAGGTCTACTATTAATAGGTGGATTACAAATCAACATCAGATAAGATGGGATAACCTTCATGGGCATTCCAATAGTAAACCTCTCTTAAGCAAAGATCCTTTTGGAAGACTCAGAGGGGCATCAGATGTCCTGAGCAGAGTTCAACTCAGGAGGATCATGGGGCTCATAACAGGGCATTGTGATCTGATGGTGCGCATGAACAGCATAAGTATGTACCATGGAGAAATCGTGTGTAGGTTGTGCAGGAAGGAGGAGGAAACTGCAGGTTTTATAATTCATGATTGTGAGGCTCTTGCTAGAAGGAGGCTAGGGGTTTTTGGTTTCCAAGACCCTAGGGATCTTCAGCAGAATGAGCTAGTCAGTGGGTTGCTGGAACTTATTAGGGGCACCAATCTGCTGAAATAAGTATTTTTAAGGGTTTAGTTGCACAATAGGTCAACGGATCGCAGTGTCTGGGGTTGTACTATCACTTCCTCTAGTATCTAATCTAATCCAATCAATTATTCTGAATAGCCTGGCCACCGCTACACGACAGCGCTCTGACGCCTCGTAACCTTTCCCTCCAATTATTTAACCGATAACCGTAATATTCAGAAAAAAGGTTACTGGACCAACTTTATTGAAATTGTATGCTATTTGTTCGTGATGGGGTCAAAGTTATGATAGATCTTGCCGTTTAGCCAGTATTACAGAAAATAACCAGCAACTACGCTAGGTCGTCGTTACACAGAGACCGGGATCTTGAAGTGGAAGTGAATGGGAAGAAATCTTAAAAATACGTCGTTCGGGCTTTACAGAAGGTACTTTCTTACCAAATTTCAAAATAATCAATCAATGAATTTCGTCAAATCTGGGTAACAATCAAACACACAAACCAAACCAAACGGCCATAGTTGAATCAGATACCTCGCTTCGCTCGTTCAATTATAAAACAATTTTCTTCATAAATCATTATATTTTTAATAAAAACAATATTTTAAAGCAAATGTAATATTCGTGGTAATATTTACTCTGAAATAGATACTCAAAAATCTCTTAAGCTGATGTGTCGGAGGCCACAGAGTCCCCGTTAATCAACAAAAAGGAAAAAAATACTCAAATAAAATTATTTAGCTAGGATAGTAGCCAATCCGAAGATACCCGAAACGCTTGCATGGTTTCTTTTCTTCCGTTCCCCTTTACCAATGAATACAGAATCTATAAGGACACTCCTTGCATGAATAAGTCAGAACATTTTACCCACCCGCCAACACTACTTAACGCACCTTCCAATAGACAGCGCTGGTGTTTTTTTCTGAACAAGCAGCGTAGTAAGAGACAGATATAGTATGACATTATCTGTCCCTCTCTCTCTATCTCTACAAATTCTACAGAACTTATGTTTGACAAAATTATAACTACCGCTACAACTGACGACAGCTTTATTCGCGAACATGTGACGAGCTCCCCTCCATCATCTATTATTGAACGTTAAAACGGTGTCGGGGTGATTCCCTGCTTTGTATTTTTATGTATAATTGACGCATTGTTTTATTTTATTAAGTTCAATGCTAGATTTATAGACATCTACTTTGTACTGTTCTTTTTCTTTGACTAAACCTTTAAAATGAAGTGTTGCTAAGTAGAAGTTTACATAGATTCTGTATTCGTTGCCTTTACTATCTGTGCGGAAAGTTTCATCACATAATTCAACTGTACCTAAACTCAAAATCACTTTTTTCACTACAGAAATACTTTTTATACCAGAAGCCCCTTGCGAAATTTCGCACTATGAAAATTTTAAGTAAACACAGCCTTTGAATAAGCGTAGTCGTTGGGCTGAGGGCGGTATTTGGAAGGAAGGGAAACATGTTTAAAAAATACAAATCGAAAAGCGATCGGTTTGAAATAATAATCACAATTTTATCAGTCATTGTAGTATACACATTTCATTACAGATAATTGTTTTTTTAATAGAAATTTTTACAGGGATTTATAATACCTAGTTTTAAACGATATTTGATGTAAAAATGTAATCTTCTTGTACTTTTTGTATTTCATTTTCTTTAATGGATACACACATGTTAGTTGATGTAGTTACCCTTGAAAAGCCTACATACAATTCTCCGTGAGTAAAGACGGCATTTGGTAAATACAATCCTGCTCGTTGAAGTGTTTGTCCCTGCTACTTGTTTGTAGTGATAGCCAACACAATTTTAATGGGTAACTATCTTCTAGTCAATTGATAAGTCATGCTTGGATCAGATGGTGTTAAGTTTATCCGTGGTATTACTACAATTTTCCCGGTGTCATTTAACTGAGCATTAATTGTGAATTCATTGAGTTTATTTATGATCATAAAAAACTCACAGCTATGGGACTGTCAGTAGGGCCACATGATCCATACGTTTAATCACTTTTAAGTAAATACCGAAATTGTTCTAAGCACGTTATGCAAAAAAGTGACATTTGTAATGGGATTGTCTGTTTGTGATTAATTAGTTAGCTTCGTAAAATATACTAAATATTGTCTGATTTGTGATGCCGCACATATGCATGCGAGCTGTGACGCCATTTGGCTTGACAGTTAAAAGTGTCTTTTATGTTAAAATTTCCACAAGCAGTAAGTTTTAGCGCAAAATCGTTTTGCTATGTCAGAAGTCGATTAAAAAATGTTTCTAAAGATACCTCATTTATGCCTGTACGAATAGTATGTGTTGAGAAAAAGGGATGTTGACTCGAGAAATAATATATATGATACTTCGTATAGTGGAGGAAAATGCTGTACTTTGCAATGACAGAAATGTTGGGCTAGTCACCACATTTTTGTTATAGAGAGTTTGGTTGCTTGCCCAACAAGGATCCCAACGGCTACCAAATCATCTTTCACCGCTTGCATCAATTCGAGCCCAGCAAGTACGTGTTCAACGACGGCGTCAAGCTGCTTTTTATGGCGATGGACGCTTGCTCCCTGGTGGAGGGCACAGTCCCCGGGTACATCTTCCTCTTCGACATGCGAGGCGTGCGGTTGGGTCATCTCACTAAACTCAGCATCTCCTCGCTTAAAAAGTTCTTCCAATATATCCAAGTGAGTATATACAGGGTGTTACAGCTTTAATTAACATTAAAAAATTGAAGCGTTTAATTTCACGTTAAAATAATTTAGGAACGTTAATTTGACTTTTAATTGACGTTGAAAAGTTTAATTTGACGTTTTCTGTGCATGTACACATAGTTTTAATATAGCAATGTTATTTTTGTGTATTATGATTTCATGTTATTAGTTTTAGGATTCGTAGCAAAGTCGAAACTGTCTGTCTGTCGGTACTGCATTTCTTCTTACTGGTATCGTTATAAAACTTAGCAAAAATGGTTTTTGGATCGACGGTAAATACAGGGCTTAACGACAAAAATATTTAGTGTTAATTGGTAAAATCTTAGATTAGTTGGGTATAATTTCAAATAAAGGAGTACTGAGTCAGTATATTTTTACAGAAGTAGTAGGACTGATTTAAAAAAACATTTATTGAAGATATGTTTACAATTCCTTAATATTCTTCGAAATAGCACCCTTGGGCAGCTACACACTTAGAATATCGCTGCTGTTAGGATTTGCCGTATGCCTTCTGGATGTCAGCTTCGGGAATGCTGTTGAGAGCCCTCGTCAATGCTGTTTGAACGTCCTGAATCGAGTCAAACAATGTCCCTTCAGCTGTCTTTTCATTCGTGGGAATAAAAAAAAGTCACGTAGAGCCAGATCAGGTCTTTAAGCGGGGTGCGGCAACGTGGCAACGTAGAATCGGGCCAACAGTTACCTCACGACCAGCGCGCCATGGCACGGCGCATTGCCGTGATGCAGCGTCCAGTTGTCGGAGATGGCAGGTTGAACACTATTCACTCGGTCTCGCAGGCGGGTTAGCACTTGCACTCAACAGTTCTCTCACTTTGGCCACGTTGTCGTCGGTTCGTGCCGTCGACGGCCGTCCGTTACGATGGTTATCTTTAAAGAGCTCCCTACCTTCTTTAAACAGTTTGTGCCATTCAAAAACACCGGAGCGGCTCATTGCAGTATCCCTGTAAGCCGACTTAACCATTTCTAGGGTCTCGGTTGCCGATTTCCCGAATTTTACACAAACATTTATCAAATATCGCTGTTCGAGATTTTGACTCATTTTGTGCATCGACAAAGACAAAAAACACGCTTCACAATAAACGATGTCTATACTTAACCAAAGCCCGTAAGCGACTGTGGCTGGTATTTCTCTGTTGCTAAGTGTCCCCTTCATCTTACCCAACCAACCAAACCCCTCTCCACTGCTCAGCTCGTGCTACAGAAAATCAGTCCTACTACTTTTGGTATAGACCCTGTATATGGAACTGGTCAGTTTGCTGTGTCTCTGAACTGCGAACCTTAAGCTCTTAGTTCTATCCGCAGTTACTCCCATTGCTTTTCCCTTACCGTTAACGCTGATCCCTCGTTCTCATTAACTGGCATAAAGTATGGACGTTAAGCGCGCGCGCGCGCGC
Source organism: Callitettix versicolor (assembly GCA_022606455.1). Lineage (NCBI taxonomy): Eukaryota > Metazoa > Arthropoda > Insecta > Hemiptera > Cercopidae > Callitettix > Callitettix versicolor. Next base: position 37,947,282 of record CM040186.1, on the reverse strand, counting down.
ACACACACACACACACACACACACACACATATATATATATATATATATATATATATATATATATATATATATATATAATGCCGCCTCGGTGGCCTAGTTGATAGCGTATCCCCGAGTTCGATTCCCGGTCAGGGCTTGGCATTTTCATACGCTATAAATCATCCCATCATCTACATTAACCCAAGTTTGCACAATAGTCGGACATTAAATACATATATATATATATATATATATATATATATATATATATATACAAAAGTAAAAAGTATACATAATTTTTCAAATAAACAATTTTAATAGAGTCCCAGACATCTCCAAAAGTCTTCCACTCTAATTTCGGCATAATACGTCAGTGAAGTCTCGAAAAAAGTTATAAACATAGTTTGAAATAAAAAAAAAATGGGTTTTCATAGTTTTTTTCAATACTTTACATATATTTGTCTTTACAAACTAAAAAAAATCATCATTAAATTTAGAAGTGTTTTATGCCGATTGATCTTTTGTAGTGTGAATAAAAATAAGTAAAATACGATATAAAAGTCATTTTTATGTTTTGGGGCATTAAGTACGTTTCAAAAAGAGCATTTGTTCCTATCCAGACTTCACGGAAGCCAGCTGATCCATTCTTGTTAATATATAGTTTATATTTGAAATAACGCGCCTACAGACTTTATAAGCACACGCTTGTTCAATTTATTGGTTGAACAATTACAGCGCCATTACGTTTTCCTTCATGTCGCAATAGATGAAATTAAAGAAATTGTATAGTATTTATTTTCTTGCACTATTATTAGAAATGGAATAGTAAGTGGTATAACTTGTGCGGTATTTTCCAGGAAGGAGTTCCGGTCAGGCTGAAAGCCATCCATGTACTCAACACCCAGTCTATCATTGATAAAATCATGTTCCTCATTAAACCGTTCATGAAGAAAGAACTAATGAATTTAGTAAGTTATCTAAGAATAATAAAGTATTTTTACGATAATGCTACAATCTGTTGGAATATAGTCAAATTAATTGCAATATTTATTCTAGGAATATTTTACAGTACTTTGTATAGTGTTTAGCAAATTTCGATTGCAAAAGAAACTATTGGAGAGTCATTATGGCAAGTTCCGAGACCCGTTTAGAGTATTTTTGTACAATGAATTTAAAGTTTTTATATTAGACCTTACGTTTTTGTTTTTATGGGGTAGATGTGTTGATTTATCGCAGTGATAAAGAAATTAACATAAGGCAAAACAACTGATTGATTACTTTTTTCAACCGAATAATTGAGAAGTAGCTAAACAGTTTTTCTACGAAATATCGACAAGACTACCAACTATATGTTTATATTGAAACTACGACACGATTATTGATTTATGAACTAAAGTCTTAAACTAAATATAGTCTATTATTACCGTTTTACAACATTTATAAATAATTAACGATTGTTTAATTCAATTAAAATGGTATAAACAATACAGTAATTAAATTCGCATTACTTAATAAAAAATAATATTCTTACATCATCCACCGGACAGTTATTTAATTACGACGGGTAAATTATTTGTGAATCTATGAAATATTGTTTTAAAAAGTCACATTTTCAGTGTTGTACAGCATTTGTAAGTAATTAACGATTGTTTAATACATTTGAAATTGTTTAAACTATAGAGTGATTGAAATTGTATTACTTAATTTGGGTGTACTGTCAGCACAATTTTTTTAAATGTAAAAAATGTTTAAAAATGAAAAAAAAATTTAATTTAATTTTTAAAAACAATATTTCTACACCATCTACAGGACAATTATGTAACTACGACGGCTAAGTAATTTGTAGAATTCTATAGAATAATTTTAAGAAAAATAAAATGTTTTACATTTTTAAGTAATACTATAGTTGAATGATTAAATTTAGGCGATAATAGCCTCAATGTGCTTTTCGCCTTAAAATTCCGTCCCCAAAAAATCTATTGAAATATTATTAAACGATATTTTAATAAAATGGTTTAAGTGTGATTACATTACGATTTGTATACTATCGGTTTACCGTTTATGTTCTGTCAGTTACCGAATTACTAGGTTTTTATTTCCATAGATAAACTAACACGTCTACACAATCAAGTATTTCAAGATTTGGGTCAGTTATAACTCTCATTTGGGCTGACCAATGAGAGACACTCTCTAGATTGAGCATCTTTCCACCCGAACGCAACATCGCTCGTTTATGTTCCACATAGGGATTGCATTTTATCAATATTTGGTATAAACAGTATCGGAAAAAATTATCGATACTTCGATAATATCGAATGAAAAGTATCGATACTCGTGATGTCGAATAACTTTGGTTTGTTTTAATAAAACAAACAATATTTTTTGTTTTTGTAGAGTATACAAAATACACTAATAATGGTAATAATTGAACGCGTTGACAACCGCAATGTTTGAATAACAAACAATAGTTGAAGTAATGAGTTCAGGAATTTTAACCTAATCGTGAAAATTACATTTTACCAATGTGAAAAAACTAAATACAAGTTATTTCATACTATAAAAAGTTTACAAATACAACAAATTAGATATATTGAAAAACCAAAATATGTACTACAAACTTTAACAATATCATTATTAATTAAAGATCTGAAAATGATTTGGAGTTTTAACCTATTGTGAACCTAATATTTCAAAAATTCCACTTTAGTAATGAAAAAAATGAAATACAAACGTTATTAATTCAATAATGTACAAACCCCAGTAGCACACATTGTTGGCCCAATGTTGGGATTTTGTCGGCAAAGTTGGGCAATGGTTGTTAATACGCCAACGAATTATCCTCAATGGGCCAACGAGCTGTTTGTTTGCTAGGCCAACTGTTAAATTCATGAAAACCTCTGCTGTTAGCCCAACATTAATTCTTAGATGGCAGAAAGTATAAAATATATTTTGTTAAAATAAATATCTCATATATTAAAGAGGGTATAATTATTCCAAAAGTTTAAAAATAGTGTCTTATTTGTTAGTATAATAGTATTTTATCGATGTTGTAAAATTTACTGCAAAGTGCAAGCGCACGTGATGACTTACACAGAATTGCAAACAACAGAACAATTTTGTTTAGCATAATTGTGAACAGAATAATATTATATCTTTAATTACCATACTAACAATAGTGTTACAATGATTAAAAATTTTTAAAATTCTTATTTTATTTCTACTTAACTATAATCATTTACTATAGATGATTTTATGATGTACTTATTATTTGACATATATTGCCAGCACTGTGGAAAAGTGAAAGTTTGTCCGTTACTGGTTTATTTCTTTGTCACTGACCAAGCGTAGTTGTACGATCCTACATGTACAGTACAGTTATAGTTTTAATCTGGTGCTATAGTGCCTTTTTTTGATTTGGCTTTTCACAATTACCATTTAAATAAATTTTGTTTGTGTGAATGTTGTCTCTTTTTGTAAAATAACCTTGTTTCAGTAACGAAATATGCCATATTGGTTACTCAACTAACTTTCAATAGTAGGCCTAACCCTACTAATTACCGATATGTTCAAAGTGTTATATTTTATTTAATTGATTAGTGAACTTATTAATAATCATAACTTCTCAACATTCGCGAACACGTTTGAATACCTTTTCTTATCAAATTCAATATGTATTGATACTCAAAATAATATGTACATTATAATATACAATTAAAAAGCTAAAGTAGGCTACATATTATATATTACTTCGAGTAAGAATATTCCACATTTGATAATGAACGGTATTCAAATATGTTCGTGAATGTATAGAAAATTATGATTACTATTAAGTTCACTAATTAATTGAATAGAAATATAATACTTTGAACATGTTGGTAATTATTAGGGTTACCATTGAAAGTTAGTAGGGTAACTGTTGGGAGTAAGTAGGGCCAAGAATTTCTTTGTTGGTTTTTGGTGATGTTTAATTGTTGGCCCTATGTTGGGATTTGGTTCGTTATTAATTGATAGGCATTTGTGCCAAATTTAACCGTTGCCCAACCGTGTGTGAAAACAAAATACCAACAATGGGCCAACAGAAAATGCTACTGGGGAATACAACAAAGTATATACAAGACAATAATGAAGGCTAATACAGCGTGAATCAAATTCGTGGAAATTATTACACTTTACTATTACTAAATACACACTTTATTATTACTGTAAAGTACCCTCTCTCTCTCTCTCTCTCTCTCTCTCTCTCTCTCTCTCTCTCTCTCTCTCTCTCTCTCTCTCTATATATATATATATATATATATATATATATATATATATATATATATATATATATAAACAGGCAGGCGACGCATTGCTGCATAAACAGTCAATTGTTTATTTCCTGATTTTTGTATAACCTTCTCTTTGCATATACATAGATAAAATATGACACAATTTTGACCGATATCACTATACAATATTAAAGTGCTGGTATCGATAATATATATTACCGGAACACCATTATCGATACCGGTATTGCCAGTAGCGAAAAAATATCGATACCAATTAGAGTAGAGTTCCACTTATCCGACCTTCCGTTTAATGCAACCTAGCCTCAAAGAACAATATTTTAAGCATTTTATAAGATTTGTAGCGAAACCGAATGTACAATTCCCGCTCGCCACTTTCGTGTCAGGCCTTTACGCCTACGTGTCACTTAGGCGCTCAGCCGATGACCTACATTCTCTTCAAAAGAAAGAAGGGGTCGGCCACCCTTATACCTGCTCTGTTCGTTCATTTCCGTCTTTTGGTATCAGTTTAGATTCGTGAAAGAGTTGACGTTTAGAGCACATTCTGCTGAATTCGTAACGTTTCACGTATTTTTATTCGCTGTTTTCTAAAAGGTAAAATATATTTTACTTCTCATGAGATTGCGAGATGTAGCGGCAAGAAAACGTCAAACAATTGGGAAACAAAAACACAATTACAAACTTTTTCCGTCAAGTTTGATGATTTGACTTACTGCTCTTTATTACTGAGCAGTGAGATTCTGTGTGCTGTTTTATGTTTTAGTACAATACATTCAGTAAACAATACATGTGATTCAAAGTTTTGTAATGTAACAAATTCAATTCAATACCATTAAACGTTTTTTAATGGTTCTCCGTGTAATCCGACTTTCCCGCTAATCCGACCCTGCCGCGCCCTGTTTAGGTCGGATTAGGGAGACTCTACTATAGTATCAAAAGTATCGGACGATCCCATGTAACCGTAGACTCAGTAACCGGGCAATGCGTTTAGTTCGCGCTTGGATAGTCGCCATGATTGCATTACTTTTATATATCTACTGCGTTATCTTCTTGTAGCTACCGGTAACCTTACCTGACTTTGTTTCAGATTCATTTTCACAAAGCCGACGAGATGGACGATGTGTACGAGGTGTTACCTAAGAAGTGTTTACCGGCGGACTATGGGGGCGAGTTACCTAGTGCCAGTGAATTGCATGGTAAGCTTGGTCAGAGGATGGTTACTGGCTCTGTCTATTACTGTAGAACCTCGTTAAACTGGACCTAGTCGTTCACTCTATGTGCGCCCACACAGATTAAACTGTCGTGTAGATCTAGTTTGCTTTCATCTAGAGACACTTTCCTGATTTTTCAATTTTTTCTTTTTTTTTTGTTAAACATCGACTTTGACGATTTCGTTTAAATTTTGTTAAAATGTTGCTCGTAAGTATCCAAACAAAACTTATGGTCAATGTAAGTACGGTTTTTGTAACCAAAATGAACTTTAAAAAACATTTTCGAAAAATAAAAAAAAAATGTATTGAAGACAAAACTTTGTTGAGATCGAACAATTATTTTATCCCCATCGATGTGCTCAAACAGACATGCGCGCAAAAATAAAATAAGCAACACATTTTTGAACTCAGAAGACCTGAAAAACTAAAGATCCTAAAAGACCGTAAAATTAAGTCAGCCACGTAGAAAACAACATTAGTGGGACAGAGAGAAAAACGTGCGAGTGAGAGGTCGAGCCCACCACAGCTCCTTCCTTTTGCTTCACTATCGCTGAGTAGTAACAGTTCGTAGACAGATTGGTGGACTCTGTGTCACTGGAATGTTGGAGGAAACTGGAGGGGAATTCTCGTACACGCGCGAGGAATTCTCGCGCAGGCTGTTTACTTAGTGGCTGGAGTATAGATTGTTTATTTTATTATTATTTTTTTTTTTTTTTTTTGGTGTTTAACGTCTGACTATTGTGCACACTTGGGCTAATGCAGACGGTGGGATGATTTATAGCGTATGAAAATGCCAAGCCCTCGCCGGGAATCGAACCCGGATCCTCTTTGTTTAACGATCACAATACTTACTTTAGAGGAAAATGTTAATTAACGATACAGATTATTCCGCTATTTAAACTATGCTTGATATATCATTTTAAAGATCTTTTAGGCGGGAATGTGTTGAACTTTTTGCATTTTGCATATATTTTTTGTTTTAAAGATACAGGAGAAAGCGCGCACGCGCGCGCACACACACACACACACACACACACACACACACACACACACACACACACACACACATCAAAACCTTTAAAATGAGATCAAATATTTTTTTCTTAATTTATAGTGGAGAAATAAGTATCGTTACTTATTAGTCTTATCGTTATAACATTAGTCTTATTACGGATAAAATTAATGTCCGCTTAGGTCCACAAACTCTCAGGGGCTTTATTTTTCCTACTATACTTAGCTGTAATTAAAAATAATTCAAGTTTTATCGAGAATATTTTCAGTGTAACTCTGTTTCAGAAAACTACGTGCAATGGATGAACAAGCTGTCCACCCACTGGAAGATTGAACAAGAATACAGGGTTGACGAAACGAAACGCGTGAACAAGAAGAACAAGCATCCGCCCGCCACTTCTCCCGACCTGTCGCTGAAGACGTTAGAGATAGATTAGGTTAATCCGTCTGTGATCCGATTTGTTAACGTTGTGATAAAAGAACAACTGCCTCTCAATGTTGTGAGGTTTGCCACCTGAATATCAACTTAAATTACCTAAAACTAATCTCCTGAATATATTTCACATTTCTTGAACCAAACATCGAGACAATATTAAAAATTTTATAATTATTGGTTTTTTTCTAAAATTAGCTATTTGTTGTAACTAAAAACATGAAGTTTTGATAGTAGGCCTATGAAACAACTTTCGTTCGCATATTCCAAAAGCAAAACCTGAACTACTAAGGTAAATAGTCAATTTCAAAAATTGTCTGTTTTGTTTCATGCATAATGCAGATAAAAATGAACGTGCTTCTTAAAAAGTAAATTTTAACATATAACAAAAATATCATTGTTCAAGGCCGGGCGGCCACCGAATGCGAAGCGGAGTTCAGTCAGTTTAAAGAACACGTTTGTATCTATTAAATCTAAATATTTAGGCCTACTGTAACGGATTCTAGGAAATACTGTTTAAAATCCATAACCTAGACAAAGGTAATGAGAAATAAGAAGTTTAAAGGCGTGATCAGCGTGGTGTGGGAAGCGGAGTCAGCAAAACCGAACCTAGACAGAGTCAAAGCTCCATTACGGTTTCAGAAGCCGCACTTATAGTTAGGTTTTGAATGCGTAACCCTTTAAGCATTTGGTGTCCTTCCGGCCTTAGATTTTGTGAATTCATTTATTTTTTAAATTAAAAAAACCAAAGTGGCCGCAAATGAAACGAAAAGTTGATTCAGTCAACAATTTAACAAGTTTAAATTCAACAAATTTCAAAAATAGTTTCATTTAATAACATGTTGTTATTGCTATTTCGGCCTTCAGATTTCTGTTTAATTCAAAACAATCATTGTTTAATCGTTGTACAAAACAAAAAACGTTTACTAATTTCTTGACAACTCAGATGTCAGTTAGTTAGTTGTGAACAAATGGAACCATAGCATTAAATATTAAAATTTATAGCTTAGACAAAATTAAAATTTGATCCGAATGTATACAAAACCATACATGTGAAGTTACTTTTTATACTTTATATTACATTGTAATTATTAAAAAATATTCCTCAATACAACATGTTGGTGTGCTGTAATAAAAAATACAACAATTTTTATTCTGTTTAAGATATAATTATATAATTTTGTTGTTATAAATTTATTTAATAGGTCTATAAGTGTTTATATAGAAGAATATTTATAATATACTGTACAAATAAATGTTAATACACTTTGCCATATTGTTAGTATTCCCTCACTCTAAGAAACGTAACGATTTATTGAAATCGGAAACGAATATTTTAACGAATTTTCGGGCCGGAAGTAAAGAAAAATAGAAAAAATAGTTCGATATCTCTCGGTCTGTGAGTTTGTGCACGTTTGTTGAAGATTAGTCCAATCAATAGATGTTTGTACAATTTAATACGCATTATTGGTTTCTGTATATCATCGAACTATTTCCTAATGTTTCAAAGCAATACTTTTTTTAGTTAAACTCTTAAAAATAGTATTTTCGCAAAATTTCACATGTTGGTTCTAGAGACATTTGTCGAATTTTCGTCGAAACGAAACGAATAAGTCGAAATATTCCAAGAATAGGTATTTAACTTAGATAACTAAGTCAATAATACAGGAAAATGTATTATTTTTTTACTACAATTAATTCAAACAAGTCTGATTTTTTGATTTTGAGTTGTTCAGTATATATTTCAAAGCTATTAAAAGTTACTTTAGTATTGTTCCAATAAAATCAAATTTCTACTAAAGAATGTATAGGATTTTACTCTTATAGTAGAACTATACATTAAGAACTATTGTTTTCTAATTATATTGGCTAAAAATTAATGTTCTAACTTTAATGTGTTGATCTCTTCGCGTTTGAAGTGAACTGAAATGCTTTTGTTATTTTAAATTAAATATTTTACATTACTATTTTTTTATTGCTATTAATAAACAAAATATTAGTGCTAACGTTTTTCCTACAAAAATAAATTGTTAACAAAAATTAATCGTTCACTTGATTTACAACCAAGTCATTTTACAACAAGCTCATTTTAGAACAAAAACATTGAACTTTTTGAGCAATGCATTTTCTTCTTTTTTTTAATATTTATAGATAAATTACAAACTTTATGAGTAAAAAGAAAATATATTTCTGATAGTCTGACAGTGTGCTTACACAAACAGAAACAATTATCATTAATTAACTCTTCATTATCATCAATCATTTAATATGTTTAACTTTCCTGATTATAATTAGATTTAGGGCCTACCACTTTTACAAGGAGTTGCTTATTCATTCGGTTTGGGTTGTTAATGTTCCTATTGGTTTCTCATATTTAGCACACGTTACGTGGGGTGGGACATGAAGATTATACGTTTTGTTCTTCTATTTATTGATATTTGTATTTATTGATAATGAAAATTGAAACAAAATGAGGCCTGTTAAACTTAGAACAAACCTTTCTTCAATATGTATAGAAGAACACTTACATTTCCAAAAGTGTTTTCTCCCAGACAGGAAAACTTTATCAAATTACAAGCAGACAAATGGCGAAAAAATTGCAACTTTTCCATTTTTTAATTGTCAAAAAGGAATGACATGGTCTCATCTAAGGTATTATTTTACTGCACTATTCTAAGATGTTTATTTCAAACATTTAAGGGATTAAAAACACTACCATAATGAGTATTCGTATTTAACACTCATTACCTAGATACATCGGTCCTCCCCGACTTGGTATGTTTATTGGTTGTACATGAAGAGAGTAGCTTGGGGAAACAGGAAGAGAGAACATTGTTTTAGAAGTAAAAATAAAAGAATTTAACATGCTCTAAACACAAGGTAAGTAATAGAATTTCAATTACTGTATTGTTGAAAGTAAATTGTATTGAATTGTGTTAACTTTAAAATAGCTCTTAACAATCAGGAATAAATGTTGTAAATTTTAAAAATAAAGAGTTTTTTCCCTTTATACAGACTAATCGATCTGTTTTAGTTACAAAATAGTCCGATAGATGGATGTTTCGTCGTGTTTTAAAACAAATCTGTACTTATGGTTGTGCGATCACGACTGCTGACACAGTTTATCCGCTAGGTCTCAGAGATGCAGGAACATTTCCCCTCCAGCCGCTTGGGTACCACATGCATGTTCCACGCTTTGCTAAGGTTCCTCCGTTTATTGTGAGCTCTGAGTTCTTATGCTTACTTGCATTTTTATATCACGGCTGCTACGAAATCTTGCTATGTGAATTAGAAACAGAACTTCACATTCATGTGCTGTATTTCTGTGTTCACAAAATGGTCACTTCACATTGCCCTAGTTGGCCCATTCCAAATTGTACTTGTAATGGTAGCACGCAACTCGTTGACATCTCTAAATACATACCAAACCTAACTGACACTGTTGTTGGTCCTAACACGGTGATGCGTAATCTTTAATGTATATTATGATTGCGGGCAAAGCCGTGACAGCTAATCATATTATATTTCTGAAAGTTTGTTTTTGTTTATTTGTTTTTTATTCAAACACACTTTAACTACTGGACCAATTGAGATTAAATTTGGTATTAAAACGGTTTAGGTACCTGAGATAAACACAATACTATTCCAGTTTAATTGTGTAATAGTGACTTTTTAATAATACAGTATTTTATTAAAATAAGACAGGACCCTGTTTTAGAGTATCGAGTAGCAAAAATTTATATGAACGAAAACCATAAATCGTATAATATTGCATATATAGAAATATATTAAAATGAAATGAACCTATTCTTTTTTTTTTTTATTTATTTATTTTTAATTATTACAACTAAGTTTTACACTTATCCAGCAATTTGTCTTTCACAATATTGTCACTGTGTTGGGAACACCATCCAGTGATGGAGTCCTATGATTGTGCAGGCACTCTTCATGTGGATTACACTAACATCCACTGATATCCAAGGGTCTTGTTCGCTTCAGGCGCCGCACGTCGTCTGCGTTATCCAGTAGAGAACCTAGTCTGATTTTGAAAGTCGACTATAAATTTTATTGCCTACATTATAATTGCTGGCAAAGCCGCAACGGGTAACAGCTAGTCTTAACATAATCTGAAAGTTTATGTGTGTGTTTGTTTGTTAATCAATCACGCTTTAACTACTGCACCAATTGACATGAAATTTGGTATACACATGCTTTAGGTACCTGAGATAAACATAGACCTAGTCCAGTTTTGAAGAAAAAAACCATTATACTACTTACCCAGCCCATATTAATTATTTAGTATTTAGTTTTATGACAAGTGTTAACTGTTCAACAGTGACGCTTTATACGTTTAATTATAGAACTATATTGGTAAATGTGAATAATAAATATTTTAAAATTATTTTAAACGCCATTATACTACTTACCCAACCCAACATAATTATTTAGTATTTATTTTTGTGACATATGTTAACTGTACATAAATGACATTTCATATGTTTATTATAGGCCTACATTGGTAGGTGTTAATAATAAATATTTAAATTATTTTAAACGCCATCATACTACTTACCCAGTCCAACTTAATTATTTAGTATTCAAGTGTTAATTGTATAACAGTGACGTTTTATATGTTTATTATGTAGGCCAATGGGTAGGTGTGAATAATAAGTGTTTAAATTCTTTTAAACGCCATCATAATACTTACCCAGTCCAACTTAATTATTTAGTATTTAGTTTTGTGGCAAGTGTTAGACTAATTGTACAACTGACATTTTAATAATATTTTATTAAAATATAACAGAACCCTGTTCTAGAGTATTGCATAGCAAAAATCTATGTTTTGGCCCAAAACCATAAATCATATAATATTGTATATAGAAACATATTAAATTGAAATGAACCTATTCTGATTTTGAAAATCGACTATAAATTTTATTACCTACGTTATAATTGCAGGCGAATCCGTAACGGGTAACAGTTAGTTATTTAATAAAACTATTAGATAAATTATGGACTATTACTAAAGGAGCTGCAAAGGCACAAAGGAAATCTTGTGTTGGTGCAGCTTTGGAATGGACTGTTTTTGGTCTTACAAAAGAAGATGATTATTCTTCCTATTTGAATGCTACTTTGCAAAGTCTATTTAATTGTGAAAATATTAAAAGAATTTTTTCAGAAAGCAAAGATGATTCCATTATAAAAACAATTTCGATTTATATACATCAAAAAAACAAATTAACAAAAATACATTGAAACTTTTCATAGATAAAAAATATTCGTTGCTTTTTCAATATGATGCTTCTGAATTTTTTAATGATTTGATCGTGAAAATTTCTATATTGCAGCAAATACTTAAACATGATTTAAAAAATGTCTTGAGATGTCCAGGATGCGATGTGTCCGAATCAGAACCTAATTATATATTATCATTAACTAGTTCGGTCGTCGTTTTTTAATTTAAAGCGATTTAACATTTACAATGGGCTGTTTACTACTTCTTGTTTGTTATGTAATTTTTTTTGCTTAAAAGTTAAAAAACGACTGAGCTAGTATTGCTTATAGTGCTGAATGGTCTGTAATTAATAAAAATTAATTCAATTGAAATTAAAAATTTACTCATAACGATAATCTCATCCTAATTAGGTTTGCCAAATCATTTACTTTAATTCGTTACATGTTTAAAAAAAAAAATAATGCAAAATATTCATTTATAACAATGCAATACTTATAGAGGGGGAAAAGGAATGTATGTATACAAATAATAATAAAATGTATACTTGCTAGTGATGATCCGATAAATAATTATTTTCAGTTATAGAAATGACAATGTGTAGCATTTTATTCAGGCTAAAAAAAAATTGAATAGGTCAAAACAAATTGTTTGGTAAAAAAAACAAACATTGAAAAACAGCATTTGCATATACGAGTATTGAAAATGAATACTTGTCAATGATGATTTGATTTCATATCATTCATAGGCAGTACATAACAAAATATTATAGTAAGGTTATATTCTCATATTAACTCTAACTTTTATGCAAAAACAAAAATTTAGTTGTTCAAAAAAAAATGTATATCTATATTGTGAATTATTTAAGGGATGTGTGTTATTAATGTTAAATCAAAAAGTGCATGTATAAAAAAGAAGATATAATTTAATAGTCATACTAGCCATATATAACCTTTTGAAAAAAAGAAAAGTAAATAGAATATATATTATCACCAGTTAATCACATTTACCGCAACATATATACAAGCAGTATGCTAGCAATGGTTGGGAGAACAGATGCGTCTAGGTATCCCACGAAATGAATGTTAAATATGAGGAATTATTGTTAATACACGACACAGATAGTGATAAAAAACCAAATCTGCGACCATGTGCACGTACACTTTCTTTTTTTCACATTAATTGTTTTCCCACAATTTAATGTGAGTATTGTTTGTCAGTTTTTTTAACTTTTTTTTTTTTTAGCGCACACTGTAAGTTTAGCGGTTGTAGACTATTCTGGGGAAACGTTTTGTGAACATTTGTGATGAAAAAATAAAAAATGTTTTCAGTATGTTGTTGTATTGAGAGTTATTTCAAGGAATTCATTAAATATATGCGCATAATTTTAGTTTCAACAGTTACAGAAACTGAAAATTTAACTGTCAGTGGAACCTAATAAGATTCGAATATACGGAACTAAAAATTCGTTAGGTACAGATTTATTTTAAAACACGACGAGACTTCCATCTGCCGGATTATTTTGTAACTACGTTGGAACGATTAGTCTGTGATCTACTTTCACAGCAACATTAACAGAAAAATCATTATTTTTAAATTTACAACATTTATACCTGATTTTTAATACTTTACTTGAAGTTACAACATTTCAAATAGTACAGTAAATGAAATTTGGTTAGTTACCTTGGGTCCAAAACAATGTAAATCTTTTATTTTATTTCTAAAAATAATGTTCTCTTTTCACTGCTTCTTACGTTAACTTCTTATACTCGTATATACAAGGCAAGAAAAGCAATAGCGAGGGAGAACCGATGCATCTAAGTGTCCCACGTAATGAGTGCTAAATGTGAAGAGTCATAATTAATAATTAATACATTAGTTTTTAAGACTGTCGACCTAAGGTGCATGATCAACATCTTAGATGCGACCTTGTCATCACGTTTTGTTCATTTAGTTGCTATTTTTTTACGATTTCTCTGTCGATAATTAGAAAATATTGTCTTTGTGTGTGATCATAGACATTTGGAAATGTAGCTGGTTGTTATGCATTTTTAACACTGAAAACACTTAACTGATAAACACATTAGATGCAACCTTGGCATCTCATTTTGCCAATTTAAAAGAAATAAAAGGCTATTTTTCACGATTTGTCACTATGTAATTTGAAAACTTTTTCCTTGTCTGTAAGAAGGTTATTTGGAAATGTAGCTGCTTTTTTATGCTTTTTGAAAAAAAGACCTGTTCTAAGCTCAACAGACACGTAATTTTCTAACGAGTTTGATTAAATTTTTTAACGACTTACATTAAATTTTATTCAAATGTAAACAATAAATACTTCAACAAAGCATGTGTAGCTTCATGTTCCACCCTACACAACGTGTGCTAAATATAAGAATTCTAAAGTAACAGTGATAATTAAAAAAAATATATCTAAACATAACCTTGTAAAAGTGATATTGTTTTTCCTCTTTACCATTTAATCTCTTTTTCAAAATATATCTATATTTTTAGAAACATTTTAATTGCTATTGTGAACAAGCTTGTATACAGCTAAAATACAGTAAGCACAAATTCGTATTAAAAACCAACCAGTGGATCTCTCTCTCGGAATATTTTATATCTACAACGAATAGATTAGTTTCTGAACGAGAGTCACACAATTAATAGAATTATATGATTTTAAACTTTTAAACGTAAGTATAGATTTTTTCAAAGCGAATTAAAATAATTAAAAGTATCCAGTAATTACAATTATATTATTAATCTTTAGTATTATACTGAATTACTATTAATAATTGTCTCATAAAAACAATGTTCTCAATTAATAACTTTCTACAAATGTTTTGCCTATATACAAGGCAGTAGAAAAGCAACATCGGAGAGGACCGAAGCATCTAGGTGTCCTACGTAATGAGTGCTAAATATGAATACTCATAATTAATACTCATTATGGTAGTGTGTAAGACACTGAAAACCTCAATAGTAAGCCAACCAACGCCTTAGATGCGACAATGTTCTCTCTTTTTGTACGTAATTTTTTTAAATGTTTTGTTAACGATATTCAAAAATCCAGAACTGAAATGTCGGTAAATACAGATATGTTTTAAAACACGATGTGACATCCATCTACCGGGATATTCCGTAACAACAGAGAAAAAGTTAGTGAGGACTGCTTCAGTAAAGAAATAACAGAAAAATAGCTATTTCACAAATTTACAATATTTATAACTAATTGTTGATAATTTTAAAATGAAACATTTCCAGCGACAAAGTAATTAAAATGCAATTACATGTAGCTACCTTGCGTCTAAATTATCTTAAATTCTTTTATATTACTTCTAAGAATAATATTCTCTTTCAATTTTCTGGCAAAGTGGTGTTGTTTATCTAGCGGCAGTAGGCAAACAATGTAGGGGTACCGATGAATCCAAGTGTCGCACGTAATCAGTAATAAATATTAGCATTCATAATAGTACTCATTATGGTAGTCTCCATGACACTGAAATACAAATTGAATAGTAATCCAACACCTTAGATGTGACTATGTCCTCTTTTTTGTTATTTAATTTAGAAAAAGTCTATTAAAGATCTTCGAAAATACAGAACTAAAATGTCGGTAAATACAGATTTATTTTAAAACACGACTTTCTTTCTACCGGACTGTTCCGTAACTACAGCGGAACAATTAATATGTGAATGTGATATTGTCTCCTTTTTTGTCATTTTATTCGTTTCATTTCGTAATCACTTATTCGAAGTTAGATTATTGCTTCAGTGTTTGTTTATAACTAACCTTTGAAATTATTATATTATCTAAATATTCTTGCACAAATAATAACAAGACTTCGAATTTCCCCAGTAATAACATTGAAGATAACGAAGAATTTAACTACAATTACAATAATTGAACTTAAATAATAGATCTTTAATAATTTACTTTAATAATAATACTTTAATAATTTAATAGAACTTTAATAATCGATTCAGCTTCGGACATGTTAAGTAATTTGTAAATATAGTAATTATTTTCTAGAAAACCTACATTAATATATTGATATTTCATACTAAAATTATAGTAAAAAAATATGTTGATCGCACATATTAAGATCATATTTATAATGAATATACCATTGAATTGTGTAATATTTTTAAGGATCTCATATCAATGATGTTTTAATCTGTAACTGAGATGTCGACGAGTAGAAATTCGTTTTGAGATGTGAGAGAATTTGGTTAAGTTTTTCAACGACTTTATTAAATTTTGTTCAAATGTAATTAATACAAGTACAGAACTTATATGTCCCCCCCCACATAACGTGTTATAAATATGAAAAGTCAATGTAACACTGATAATTCAAAATAAATGTGCATAAACAAAACCATGTAAGAATTAAATTATTTTTCTTTTTTGTTCCTTTTCAAAATATGTCTATAGTTAAAAAAAATTAAATACAGTAATATCCTTGACAAGATTTTTTAGATGTCAAAGTAACTAAAATG
Organism: Callitettix versicolor; assembly: GCA_022606455.1. Taxonomy (NCBI): domain Eukaryota; kingdom Metazoa; phylum Arthropoda; class Insecta; order Hemiptera; family Cercopidae; genus Callitettix; species Callitettix versicolor. The sequence goes on along the minus strand of CM040186.1, from coordinate 37,930,629 downwards.
TCAGTAAGCGCAGATTCGTATTGAGAATAAATAGAAGATCCCTCTATCGGAATATTTTGTTACTACGACGAATGGAGAAATTTCTGAGAGGAAGTTACAACAAAATATTAACTTTAATATTTAATTAAATATATATATCAGTTCAAACATTGAAAAGTAGTATCGATTTTTTTTAAGTGACTAATATAATTGAAAATATGCATCAATTAGAAATACATTATTAAACTATAGTATTACGTTGAATTACTATTTATAATTCAATAAATTCCAGGATAGCAAGGATGGGGAGGACCGAAGCATCTAGGTGTCCAACGTAATAAGTGCTAAATATGAATAGGCCTAATCATAATTAATACTCATTATGGTAGTGTCCATGACACTGAAAAGTGAATGTTTGCTACCAACGTTTTTTGATGGGACCATCGTCTCTTTTTTTCACTTTAATTATTTTTCAAATTATTTGTTTGTCGGTTTTCGAAATCCATTTTTAGACATTTTTTTAGATTATTTGCTTTACATACTTTGGAAAAGAATATTGTTGAGTATTTATGATTAATAAATAAATTTTGTTACAATTTCTCGATAAAAAGTGAGTTTTTCACGTACTTTATATACTGGATATATAGTATTAATGTAGGTTTTTTCAAACTTAAAAATTAAAGATTTCTTCGCTAAAAAAATTTATTAATTGTGTAAATTAATTATATGAACGGAAAATCAGCTTGCATAACAACAGTTGGAAAACTAACATTTATAAATTATAACGATAATAGTTTAATGAATTCTTTTACTATTTAAAATTTAAATTAATGCGCAAAAACAAACTTTTATTTAAAAAGTTTGCAGTTGACCAAATCGGAAGTTGGAAGGCACTTCTACATTGTGTAATAACAACACGTAAATATATTCCAGATTACTCTACCTTAAGTAAACTCCTTACTACTTGTTTACATTTTGATTAATATTTGATTTTAGTGGACAAAAATTATCTTTGAAAGAAATAACGATAACTGAAAATCAATAAGTACAGATTTATTTTGAAACACGAATATACTATCACCTAGTGGACACTTCTGTAACTACAATGGAATGATCAGGAACAGTCTGACATAAATAAAATGACTGGAAACTCATTATTTTACAAAATTACAACCATTTTAAGTTATTATCTATAGTTTTGTTGTATTTAAAACATGTTAAATGATATAGTAATTGAAATTTTAATAAATAAATTAGGTATAACGTTTATTAAATATTTGTATTTTACTTAAAAGAACAATGTTCCCAAATTAATCTATGAAACACTCTGATCATATATACAGGGCAGTAAATATGCAATATCGGGGAGGACCGATGCATCTAGGTGTCCCACGTAATGAGTGCTAAATATGAATAGTTATAATTAATACTCATTATGGTAGTGTTCATGACACTGAAACCCTAAAGGATGGCAACCAACACCTTAGATGTGACCTTGTCTTCCCTTTTGCCTACACACAGGGCAAAGTACAAGTATTTAAAAAAACGCAATCATCACAAAATTTACAATTTTTATTGGATTCTGTTCTCCTATTTCCAAAAGGAAGTTTTATTTTGAATATTTATCCCTTTTTATTCTTGATCATACAATGGTAAAACAGAAGGCAATACTTATTTTAATGAAATTTAGCGTGTTAAATATAAGAGAAATCGTAATAAATTCTCTCTCTCTCTCTCTCTCTCTCTCTCTCTCTCTCTCTATATATATATATATATATATATATATATATATATATATATATATATATATATATATATATATATATATATATATATATATATATATATATATATATATATATATATATATATATATATATATGTATGTATGTATGTATGTATAAAATTCACACTGCATTTTAAATAAACATTTTAAAAAGTAAAAAAAATATATTGAACTCTTTTATAAAGAAGATATTGAGAATAATTATACAATTAATTTGTTTAGGATTCTTAACGATCTAATATCGTTGAGTATTTTAATAAATTCTTTAACAGAGATGTCAGCAAGTACAAATTGGTCTTGAGATAAAACCTGAATAATTAATCGAATTTTTTTGCAATTACAACGGTAACTGTAGTTTCGAAGCTAGAATTAAAATAAATATTCAAAAAAGTCACTCTTTTACATTTTTAGAAGTAATTGATGATAATTTAATCATACTGAATAATTCAAACTATACAATAATTTCCATTTCAATAATGCACTTTAGTACTACACTGAACCACTATTTATATTTCACGTCTAAACACAATATTTTCATTTAATTATTTCCTGAAACGGTTTTGTGCATATACAGCTCATTATCGGGAAGACCGATGTATCTAGCAGTACCACGTAATTATTGCTAAATATAAGAAATCAGGTAACATTATTTTTGTATAGAACATGTTATTGTAGTAAATGAATTAGCTTCGGTCTATCTATAAATACAATTCCTATAGCACAACTTGATAATTTTTGGATTTTTTTTTACATTATTACAACTGAGGTATGCTCCATCTAGTAATTCTATCTTCATATGTAATTTCACTGTTTGCTGGGTTGCAGCCCGACAGCTGTTCCCAATGTGTTTACTGGCTTGAGAGGTCCACTGGCGTGGTCCTTTTCAGCCTTCTTGTTGTTAGGTTGTCGCTCCGGTACATCAATTGCACGATCTCCTTATTCTTATGCTGCTCTAACCGTCGACGATGTTTAACGGAGAGCTTCTTGGTTATTTCTGCAACAGGTTTAATGCCTAGGTCTTTATGTAGGTTGTCATTACTGACATACCACGGGGCGTTGACAATCTTCTTCAATATTTTATTTTTGGAGAAGTAAAAATTATGTTGAACCTACTTATCAAGATCTTATTTATTGTAAATAGGCTATACTACGGAATTATTAAGCATCTGTTAGATTGTAGTCTGTTTTAATCAATTCTGCACAAGAGATGTCGGCAACTACAGATTCATATTAAGGTACGAGGGTTGATCAAATATAAACGAGACTGACTTTCTAAAAACTTTTCCGTTGGACATTGAACTCTAAAGGGTGGGGTTTCAGGTAGCCTGGGAGGTTTGGGACGGGCAACATTACCGTTCGGACCCTTCAGTATAAAACTATACAATGAGTGAGAGTGAAGTGCACGTTTCCGTGGAGCAGAGAATTATTATTAAGTTTTTGGCCAAGGAGGGGGTCAATCCGACTGAAATCTTTCGTAGATTGACGGCTCAATACGGGGACAGAACCCTGTCAAGAGCTCGCGTTTTTGCTTGGCACAAGGAATTCGCCGAAGGACGGGAAGCAGTAGAAAACCTCAGGCCAAATGACGATCGTCGGCCAGGAAGGTAATGGCCACTGTATTTTTCGACAATCAAGGCGCCTTTCACGTCGATTTCCTCCATCAACGACGCACAATTAATGCACAATATTATTGCGATGTTTTAGAGGCCGCAAAACAGTCTTTTCGTAGGAAAAGGAAATCTAAACCGGCGAGAAACGTCATTCTTCTTAACGATAATGCCCGACCACATTCGGCGAACGCTACGAGGCTTAAACTCGATCAAATTGGCTGGGAACCAATGGAACATCCCCCATACAGTCCAGACTTATCACCCTGCGACTATCACCTGTTTGGGCCACTCAAAGAGGCGCTTGGAGGCCAGCGTTTCGAAGACGATTCTGCGGTGGAGACTTTCGTGCTCCAATGGCTCAATGAACGCCCGAGAACTTTTTACGAAGATGGAATTAAAAACTTCCAATCCGGTGGGAAAAATGTGTTACTCGTGCGGGAGACTATGTAGAAAAATAAGTTGTATCAAGAATAATTTGTAAGTAAGCAATAAATTTTTTAAAAAATTAGTCTCGTTTATATTTGATCAACCCTCGTAATAAAAATAATTACAAACAAATTAAAAACATGACTGCTAAAACACAAAATACACAAAAATTATACATTTCATAATTAAAAGAAATAAAAATCTAAAATAAAATTGATTAAAAAAGATGAAAACAAGGTATTAAAATAAATTCTGAATATATTGAAGGTTTAGAACAAATATATTGAGACGCAGCCCCAGACTGAATTTATTGTATGAACTTAACGTGCAAATTCATAATTTATTAACTATATACTCGGAAAATATTCTTCAGCATTTATTCTAATATGCCCTCCTACATAGTTTTAATCTTTTTTAAATCAATTTATTTTAGATTTTTATTTCTTTTAATTATGAAATATATAATTTTTATGTGTTTTGTGTTTTAGCAGTCGTGTTTTTTATTTGTATAAGTAATTATATTTATTTAGTCATTTTTAGTGACTAAGCCACTAAAAAAATGTCCTTTTTAGCTATTTTGTCATTCCTTGCGATTTAAAAAAAGAGCAAAACTGTAAAGTAGGCACTGCGAACTCCTGGCGCTGATATGTGTTCCCTCTTATGGTCCTGTCTTCACGTACGGCATACTGTAGTAGGCATGTATAATATTGAATAAATTGTATTTAAGTTTAAATAAATTATTTGTGATTTTTAATTTTCGAATTATTTAATTTTTGTCGCGCCAACGATTGGAAGTTGTTCGCTATTTACTTTAATTTGAAAAGCCGGTGTTAATCCCAGGAAAACTACTCTGGTTCCTTTTACTAGAAAGAGGATTACCCCGCATTTAGAAGAACTCAAGCTCTTTGGGAAGACAATTACAGTTGCAAACGAGGTGAAGTATCTAGGCTTGGTGTTGGACACTAAGTTAACCTGGAATGCTTATCTGGGCCACATCATGGGAAAAGCCAATAAGTCTTTAATGGCAGTTAGAATAATGGTTGGCAAAACATGGGGACTGAGACCAGGAATGATGAAGTTTATCTATACTGCGATCATTAGACATATAGTGTGCTATGGTGCTGTGGTGTGGTGGATTAAAGTCAAACAGATGGGGGCCAGAGAGTCTCTGACGAAGTTGCATGAGGTTGGCCTGCCTGTGTATCACTGGATGTATGGACACTGCGCCAACAGCAGCCATGGAGATAATTCTTGGATTTCCCTCTATTGACCTTTTTGTCATGGGAGAGGGACATAAAACAGCTTACAGACTGCAGGATGGTAGTGGCTGGCTGCCCTCTATTTATGGGCATGCTAGAATCACAGAAGAGTTCTTTAACCCAATCTTGATGATGGGGACTGATCAGATGGTTAAACGGCACATAGTATCTAGACCCTTTGAGGGGAGAGATCGTGTGTTGGAAAAACCTGGAGACATAGTATGGTATACAGATGGCTCCAAGACAAAGTCAGGTAATGGTGCTGGGGTGTACGGTCTGAGACCAGGGTTAAAGAAAGTAATTACCCTGGGACAACATACAACAGTATTTCAGGCTGAAGTGACGGCCATTAATGACTGTGTTCAGGAGAACTTGGATCGGGGCTTCAAGAAGGCAAGTATTCATATTCATACCGATAGTCAGTCAGCAATAACAGCACTTGCAGGTCCTATAATACAGTCCAAGATGGTCTGGGAGTGTTGGAAGAACCTTGACGTTCTGTCCCGGCATAACGGGGTAAATCTTCACTGGGTTCCCGGGGCATAGGGGAGTTGAGGGTAATGAGGAAGCAGATCGACTGGCTGGACTTGGATCTGCATCTGAGTATATCGGACCTGAGCCAGCCTTAGGAATTTCTCTATCGTTGGCCAGGTCTACTATTAATGGGTGGATTACATGTCAGCACCAGGTAAAATGGGATAACCTTCATGGGAATTCCCATAGTAAACGTCTCTTAAGCAAAGTTCCTTCTGGAGGAATCAAAGGGGCAGCAGATGTCCTGGGCAGAGCACAACTCAAGAGGATCATGGGGCTCATAACATGGCCCTTTGGCCTGAGGGTGCACATGAACAGGATAGATGTTTACCACGGAGAAACCGTGTGAAGGTTGTGCAGGAAGGAGGAGGAAACTGCAGGTCACATAACTTATGATTGTGAGGCTCTTGCTAGTAGGAGGTTAGGGGTTTTTGGTTTCTAAGACCCTAGGGATCTTCAGCAGAGTGTGCTAGTCAGTGGGTTGTTGGAATTTATTAGGGGTACCAATCTGCTGAACTAGGTATTTTAAGAAGTAGGTTGCAGAATAGGTCAGTCGATCGCAGTGCCTGGAATTGCACTATCCCTTCCTCTAGTAAATAATCTTACCTTAATTAATTTTATTTAATGTCTATCTTCAGAATAATCATTATGTGATAAATGCCCGTTAAAAATATTTCCTCCAAAAATCCTACAAGTCAACAAAATCATTCTTTTTATATCTGCATCATTATTTTTAATTTCACAAATAAGTAAATGATTGTGCATAAACTTAACTAATTTAAAAACATCAGCAGAAGCTCCCGGTAATTTTATTAGGAAGTCTTTTGGGAAAATGAAAAAAATAGTATACAGATTTTACATTGTTAAAATTGTAACAAGTAAGTCCTTATGGTCAAATAAACCTAAAATACAAATCAAATATTGTTAGTTTTCAATGTTATAAACTTGCATATTTGGTAACTACAGTAGATTCTTTAGATGCAAACCTAATACATAATATTTTGAAAACTAGAGGTTTTAGATAGTATTTTGATAGTATAGTATCTGGGATGTTATCATCCCAGATATAAGAACAAAAAGAATCATGTATCCCAGATGTATGATACTCACATGTTAAATGTCACAACAGAGTCCTTCTTTGCCGAATTGTGCAGTTATATGCAGCACACGCGTAATGCATAATAACAAAATGAGGGGAAAAACATAATTACGTAAAGTCGCCACCATAAGCCGCTCTACAATGAGCAAAAACAATCAGCTGTCAATATAAATCACATGGCTAAGCGCGGTAATTTGACCAAGTAAGGGGGGGGAATAGAGAAGCAGACGACAGACGGCTCCTTGTCGCTTGTCGCCATATCAGCCAGCATTCCATCGGTTATAGATCTTTGGTTATAACCTAATATTTAGAGTTAAGTATTATTTCCTCATTTTTAGAAATAATTGTTAATATTTTTATTCAAGTAAAATAATTCAAACTATTCATATTTAGTATTCGAGTACTTCATTCTTTTTAACACAAATTTACTAATTAAATTTCATTTCTGAAAGCAATATTCTGAAATAAATATTTGGATGAATCATTTTATTCATATACAGGTTTTAAGGCAATCATTATCGAGGAGGACCGATGTATCTATGTGTCCTTAATGAGTGCTAATATGAGGGATCATAATTAATGCTTATTATGGTAGTGCCCCTTACATTGAAAACCCATTTGTAATCAACACAACACCTTAGATGCGACCATGTTCTCATTTTTTGTCACTTTGATTTGTCTCAATTAGTTGTTTGTCTGTTTTTTGAAACCTGTTTTAAGAGATTTTTTTCTCACGTGCAGCCTTTCGAAAGTTTAGCGGCTTTAGACATTTCTGGATATAGTTTTGTGAACTATTATGATCAATAAATAAGCACTGTTCTCAGTTTCTTGTTATGTTGAGAGTTATGCTAAGGAATAATATGAATATATGTGCATATGTTTAGTTTCTACAGTGGTACAAACCAAAAATTTTAACAATTATTTGTAACAAGAACAAGCTTCAAAAATACAGACCTAAAGTCGTTGAGTACAGATTTGATTTAAGATGCTACGAGACATCCATCTGCCGGATTATTCTGTAACTACTTCGGTACGATTGAGGGTCTGTCACAGCAATGTAAAAGAGAGGAAATCAATATTTTTAATTAATAACATTTATACTAGATTATTAATAATTATACTGAATAAGAAACTTGTCAAACAATTTAATAATTGAAATTTTATTAGTTACTTTGAACTTAAAGCCGTTTAAATCCTTTTATTGTACTTTAAATATAATGTTCTCATTTCCCCAGTTACCCAATTAGTTTTGTATATATACAAGCTCTAGGCCAGCGATGTCGGGGAGGACCGATGCATCTAGGTGTCCCACGTAATGAGTGCTAAGTATGAGGAGTCATAAGTAATACACATTATGGAAGTGTCCATGACACTGAAAACACAAATGCTGAACAATCAACACCTTAGATGTGACCTTGTCTTCCCTTTTTTTCTCAATGTACAAATTGCTGTTATGAAAAGTAATACTATCTTCACAATACATCAAAAACGAATTTTATTATTTATATTGGTTCTTAAAAAAAAAAAAAGGTTTTTTTTAAATATTTATCTGTTTTGAGAATAACACTGGAGGCAAAAACTAAATTAATGAAATTTAACTTGTTAGATATGAGAAAAATTGTAATAAATGCTCTTGTTATTTTTCAAGCTCTTTTGCGATAAAACTCTTTTAAATACATCACCCCCTCCCCCCGGCAGGAGGGTGCAGACTAGCTGCAGCTACTGAGAGGATTTAGACGTCCCTTGCGGTACGCGAGTCTAACAAACTTACGACTTTAGCACTTTACACTCACACTTACATTTAGGGAGGCAATAATAGCCTCAATGTGATTTTCACCTTAAAAAAACATCATTAAACATAATAAAACCTTTCAATTTAATAAATTGCAGTAATACATTATAGTATATACAATAATACAAAAACAGAGAAAACATGTATGGGCAATTAAATTAAAAACATTCCAATAATGGAGCTTTTAAAAAATCGAATTTCATAAATTCGTCTTATCACATATTTCAGAATTAACAATAATAATTAATTAATAATAATAGGCCTATTAATTAGCAAGTGTGTTAAGGTTATATTTTTAACCCTTTTTTTTTTGCAATGCGTGTGTAAAGCAAAACATATCTTAAAACTTTCATATTTATAAACGATCTTGATAATATTAAAGTATTTTTGGATTATTCATAAAATAATATAATCACAGCTGATGCAGATATGAGAGTAACTGACAAATCAATTAATACAGGTTTAATATGAAATACAATTACAGTTTCCCCTATCGGATTATTATGTAATTACGATACAAATACTGTACTACTGAAAAATTTCTGTTTTACACATTTGCAATTACTTAACCAAAAATTAATTGCAATTAGAATAATTATCTCTCTTTCAACACAAGTTTACTGGTTTTATAAAAACAGTAATAACAGTTAACCATTTTAGTGCAACACACACACACACACACACACACACACACACACATATATCTTTCATAATAAATTTAAATTGAACATGTTTAAAGAACAAAAAAAAATATTGAACTCGCTTATAAAAAGGCTTTTTAGAATGATTATACAATTAATTTGTGTAGCATTCATTCTTAATGACCTAATATCGTCAAGTGTTTTAATCAATTCTGTAACAGAGACATTGACAAGTACACCAGAATCACCTATCGGAATATTTTGCAACTATACATTCGAAAGTTTAATTTCAGAGTTGGATAGAGTTAAACTAAATATTCACAGAAAGTTACTCTTTTACATTTTCTAAAACAATTAGCGATAATTTTATTTCACTGCATAATTCAAACTGTACAATAACTTTCATTTCAATCATGAATTACAGCATTACACTGAACTACTAATTTTATTTCACGCCATAACATAACACAATATTTTTAATTAATTAGGCTATTCCTGAAAACGATTCGTTTATATACTGGCAACAAGCAATATTAAGGTCAAACGACGCATCTAGGTGTCTCACGTAATGAGTCCTAAATATGAATATGAATGATGAACTATTAAGCATATCTTAGATCGTAGTATGTATTAATCAATTCTGCAAAAGAATTATCGGCAAAAACAGATTCACATTAAGGTAAAAACAGAGTCATCTATCGGATGTTTTTTGTAACTACATTGGTTACTATCGCTTCGAATAAAGTCGTAACAAAATATTTATGGATTAGTCTTTTTTCTCATTTTTTTTAGAAGTAATTGTTAATATTTTCATTACAGCAAAATAATTCTAACTAGTCACATTTAATATCCCAGTAGTTTATTTTATTTTAACTCAAATTTACTAATTAAAATTTATTTCTGAAAACAATGTTCTCAAATAAAGAGTTATTTTTAATTTTATTCATATACAGGCAGTAAGCAATCAATGTCAGGGAGGACCGATGCATCTAGGTGTCCTACGTAATGAGTGCTAAATATGAATATGCATATTTAATACTCATTATGGTAGTGTCCATGACACTGAAATTCCAAGGCTATTTAAATCAACACCTTAGATGCGACCATGTTCTCTCTCTTTTCAGTTTAATTACTTGCCAATTAATTATTTGTCAGTTTTTTTAACCTATTTTACTACTGATTTTTTTGTCTGAGCACAGTCTTTCGAAAATTTAGCGACTTTAGACTCTTCTGAAAATAATGTGTGTGAGTATTTACGATCAATAAATGAACAATGTTCCAGTTTCATGTTAAATTGAGTTATGTCATGGAATAAATTGCATATACGTGCGTTTCAACAGTGGCAGAAACTAAATATTTTAAAAATTAGTGAAACAATGACAAGCATAAAACATACAGAACTAAAAGTTGTTGAGTGTAGATTTGTTTTAAGACGCTACGAGACAACCACCTGCCGGATTATTCTGTAACTACGGCGAAGATCGTCTTTGTGCTACTTCAATAGCAACAGTAGGCTATTTATTTTAAAAAATTTTATTGTTTAGTTGCACAATGACGCTGTTCTTACTTTATTTTTAAAATTATATTGGTTTGAAAAAATATCAAAATTGACAGTAATTGAAATTTGTTTAGTTAATTTAGATCTAAAGTAAATCTTTTTTTTAATTTTTAAGTCTAATAATAATGTTCCCATTTTATAAATTGCCCAATTTGTTATGTTCATATACAGGCAGTAAGCTAGCAATGTTGGGGAGGACCGATGCATCTAGGTGTCCCACGTAATGAGTGCTGAATATGAATACTCGTAGTTAATACTCATTATGGTAGTGTCCATGACACTGAAAACCCAAAAAAGGTCAAACCAACACCTTAGATGCGACCATGTTCTCCCTTTTTGTCACTTTAATTGCTTTCTTAATTATTTGTTTGTCGGTTTTTTAAAAACCATTTTAAACAAATTTTTGTTTAGCGGCTTTCGACTGCTCTGGTGAAAACAATTTGTTAAGTATTAATGATCAATAAAAAAAAATTAAATTTCTTGTTATAGTGAGTTGTTTCGTGGAATAAACTTGCCCTTTTAATTTCAATATAAACACATCTTTTTAGTAAATAACTAATTAATTAATTTAACTTTGAAAGAGAGAGAAATCAAATGTCATAACCAACAGTTGGAACATTAACTGATATAAAAGTAAAGAAAAAAACACAATGTTCCATTAATTAAACTTAAAATCTGAACAATTAGTGCATAAAAATCCAACTTAAAAAATGTCGGTAAATAAAGATTTATTTTGAAACTCGCCTATTCATCCATCTACCGGACTACTCCGTAACTATGGCGAAAAGATTATTCTGTTAAGTGAGGATGATTCACAAAAAGTGAGGATTATTATTATTTTTCAAATTAAACCATTCATATCTGATTGTTGATACTTTTACTGAAGTTAACAAATTTCAAAATAAACAATAATTAGATTTTGTTTAAATAAATTAGATCTAAAGTAGAATACATTATTTTATATAAATTCTAACAACAATGATAATACTTGACACTAATATCAATGGTAATAACACTCGATAATATGCCCAAGTTATGAACAAAAAAACTTACAAGTTATGAACAAAATAATATACAAGAAGACAGCAAGCAATGACAAGGAGGACAGATGCATCTAACTGTCCCAAGTAATGAGTGATAAATATGAGGAGACATTATTTAATACCATTAATTCTCATTATGGTAGTGTTCATGAGACTACAACAAACCCAAGCTGATGTAAACCAACTTTTTAGATGCGACTTTGTCTTAGTTTTTGCTTGTCCTGTAATTGCTCTTGTTTTCCTGTAATTCACCTATAGGTAACTTGAAAATATGTTTGCTTATACTTGTACATTTTTTACAGTTGGGTATATAGCTGCTTTCTACATACTTTGAAAAAAGTATATATTTCGTGGCTAAGACCCACAAAAAATAATTGTTCTAGGGTTCTGTTTGAAATGTAAGTCATTCCAATTAATAGCCTGAAGCTTTTTTGATTTTTTACTAAAAAACAATTGATGAACTCAGAAATAAAGGGCAATGACAAATCAAACAGGTATACACTAACTTTTAGTCACTGTAATTAGAGAGTCAGTGTTATTCTTATTGAACAATTCTGTCTTCGAAAAACTTAAAAATAATATCAAATGTATAGTAACAAGTATTCACAATTAAATAATTAAAGATAACTCTAGAATAAAATAGAAATCACATGTAAAGATACAGAAGAATAATTTAATATTAGAAATAATTCTGAATTATCAATACAAAAAAATGCTGAAATGCAATAACGTAGTACATATTAAATTTTATTTAAATGAAAGTTTTTCATTGAGGTTGTTGTGGGGGTCTGATTTTTTGCTCTTGTAGATCTCAAACTCTTCAATCGCATCCATATAACTGTTTTTATGACATAAATGTAATATTTCCATGTTGATATGGATGTCTTCGAATTTATGGTTTTTGTCCATAAGATGTTCTGCGAAAGCCGAGTTTGTCGATAATGCACTTCTGGCTATGTGTTCTTAAAAGAGTGAGATGTCTGACCGATAAAGAAGCTTAGGAAATCACTACATTTCATTTTGTATATGCCAGTTTTTAACTTCCCTAATAATAAGAAAAATTCCTTGCTGACTGAGTTGATTCATACTGAAGCCGTAATAAAAACGCTCAAATCCTATGAATTGAGAGATATAGCCAGGGTCATAAAGGCAAATAAAGTTAAAAAAGTTTTAAAAACCCCGTGTTCAGTTTTAAAGTACAATTTAAATACAAATCAGCAAGACATAATCTAAATACCATTAGAAACAAGCTCAATGATCACAAAAGCAGATAAGGGGAATACAATAGTGATTCTTCCTAGTACTGACTATGTAAACAAAGTTCAGAATTTCATAAAAAAAATAACATCCAGCCATTAAATAAAGACCCAACCTTATCTTTTTCCAGAGAAATCAATAGAGAAATAAACAAGAGCATGTCAATCTTATCAAAGGATTAAATCAGAGCTTCAAAAGTACCGAATCCACATGCCCCAATATTAAGGGGACTGCCAAAAATACATAAACCAAATATACCCATTCGGCCTTTGGTAAATTTCAAACCTTCTGCAGCATACATTATTGCAAAAAAGATTGAAAAAATAATTAGAAACGAAATAATTTTTGAAAATAATTTAAGCCCAAAGAACAGCTTGGATCTGGTTGAAAGAATTAACAAACTAAAAATAAAAATAAAAATAACCATAAGTTAGCCTCATTTGGCATAGCCAATTTGTATACCAGCGTTCCCATCAATGAAACCATGGTTATATTAAAAGATAACCTCACCAAGCATTCTTCGCTCACAATGAATGCAATAAATGATTTAATTTCGTTGACTAAAACTATTCCAAAGCAAAATTATTTCAAGTTCAATGATAAATTTTATATTTAAAACGAAGGTTTAGCCAAGGGCTCCCCCCTTTCCGGCATTTTGGCAGAATTGTTTTAAACCATATCGAAAATGAAATTTTGTGGTCGGATAGGAACTACAATAGAGAAAAAGTAATTTTTTATTACAGGTATGTGGATGATATAATTGTACTTTTTGAAGGCAATAGTAGATAATTAAAAAATTTCAATAAATTCCTTAACATAATCCGAACCTTCATTTCACACTGGAAGAAGAGACTGATAATAGATTAAATTTTCTTGACCTATCCATTTCAAAAGTAAACAATAGTTTCAAATACAGTGTTTATAGGAAACCTACCATAACCAGCCATACAATACATTTTTCATCCCACCATCCATACAATATAAAAATGGCAGCTTACAATAGTTTGGTACACAGGTTAATTTCACTCCCTATGGACAAAGAAAGCTATGGAAATGAAGTGAACATTATTAAGTACATAGCTGTTTCTAACGGATATAAAAGCTCAATTGCTGATAGGCTCATTGCTAAACACTAAAACAAAAATAAAAAAATTGTACCTGGTAAACAAACGTACATCTCTACGGAATATTGTTCAACTTTAAGCCATACCCTAAAAAAAGAATTAGCCAAAGAAAACATAAATGTCTCTTTCAGAACAACTAATACGTTATCAACATTTTTAAAGAAGCCAGTTGCAAATAAAAGTGGAGATAACTTTGAAAAAACTGGCATATACAAAATGAAATGTAGTGATTGCCTAAGCTTCTAAATCGGTCAGACATCTCGCTCTTTTAAGAAAAGATTTAAAGAGCACATACCCAGAAGTGCATTATTGACAAACTCGGCTTTCGCAGAACATCTTATGGACAAAAACCATACATTCAAAGACATCCATACCAACATGGAAATATTATATTTGTGTCATAATAGTAGTAATAATCACAGATAGTACCATTTCTACTACTTGGACAAAGAAGAACAAAAACCAATAAAAATAATAATATTCGTTTTTGATGTTTTATGAAGATCGAATTATTTTAAATAACAGCACAGTGAGAAAAAAAGGGAAAACAAGGTCACATCTAAGGTTTTGGTTGTTCAGCAATTGAGTTTTCAGTGTCATGGACCCTACCATAATGAGTATTAACTACGAATACTTCATATTTAGCACTCATTACGTGGGACACATAGATGCATCGGCCTATTATTGACAAATGTTAGTAATTACATAATTCAAATATTGCATAAGGTTTCTTGTTCTTCGTACTTCACACTGTTTAATAAACAATACTTACTATTAATGAACATTATTTACTCAATTTTTAAAAAACCTTAAATAATGTTGAAAAACCTACTGTATGAATGTAGTATGATGAAAGAATATTTAACATACCTGTTCACGTAAAAACCTGCCTACCATACCTTTACCTTTTCTCTTCCATTTTTAACATCAACTGTGATAGTTTAAAAGTACAATTTGTATTGTGTATGTCTGAAGATGTCTCATGGCAAAACATACGTATGTTATTAAATAAAAGTATTTTATGAAGCTATATTTGTTTTTTTTATTGGTGTAATTTTCCTTGATATATTCATTTAACTTGAAAATTCACGTTAAAACAAACAACATGTGTTTTTGTATGGCAAACAATATGTATTTCAATAATTTAAAAAAATATAGTAACACAGTTCCTGGCCTACCTTTTTTTTATTTTATATGTATTTTTGTTTGTTTAATACATAACTGTTTTTTTTAAAAGTATAGTTTTTATAAATAAATTTATTTGTATTTTATTGAAAGAAATTATTTTTATACATTTTAACTATTATAATAAGCAATAATCAGTGTTATGCCAACAGAGAAGTAAAATAATTAGGTTTTGTTTTGTTACAGAATCTCTTCCAGCACTAGCTTTAGCGACTGCAATCTTTGTTAAAACATGTGACAACATTTATGATTCGTTTAATGGTAACACTTCCAACTATGAAGGTGGCAAAAGTCTGAGATGCTTTCGATGGGGGGGATATTGCCCATTTTTCATTATGGATTCTGTTATTAAGATTGTAGACTGCTGGCAGTTTCGATTACAAAAGGTAAGGGGTGGAGTATGACAGACAGTGTCTATGAGACAGCCCTCACTTCATGGTTGGATTATTTCTATGAGAGCTGTCATGTTGTTTTGGGACTATCTGATTGACTCTCTACTCTTAAATGTTTTGTGTAGTCACAATCAAAACCAAGATCCCTTGGAGAATATATTTAATCCATTCATAATAACTGTGGATCCAATTACAATCCCACAGATAACTAGTTTGTGAGTGGTTTCAATAACTGCATCATCAGTGATCTTGGCTGTAATGTTTTGATACTGAATGGTAATTGTGAGACATAATATCATTCACAATTCTGCATGATGCAGATATTTTGAGCAGTTTACAGATATTCTTGGCATGGATTGTTCCAGAAATGAAGTAGTCACTAACCTACTAAAACAACTGGTGACAGGTGATGGCAATAATGACCCTGGTGCTGTATCAGGCATTCCAAGCAACATGGCCTTGATATCAACGTATCAGACATTCCAAGAAAAGTGACCATGATATCAATGTCTTATATAAGTGGATATATTGTATGGAGACTGCTTGCCGTATATGATTGTGATGATTGCAAAGCTGGTCTCTGTTTCAAACCTTCTGATGATTTCATTTATGCTTTAGTTATGTTGAAAGAGTTTGTAGAGGGAGAACACAGAATGACAGAAAAAGAAGTTAGTTATGTTGCTCTTGATACAAACTTAGTATGTCAGTTTCTCAATTGACATGGTCATGAGGAGCATTTATTCAACATCATCAATGATAGTATCAGGAAAACACTAAGATTTGATTGGCCTGAAAATTTGTGTAAATTTCACTATCAAGATATGTATATCATCTTTATACAGCCTGTTATCAGATTGTGTATACCTTGGTGGTGTACAAGTAATAATAGGCTTAGAGTAGATAAGTATAGGAATAAGAGAAAATTTTATATAATGAGATATTTGTAAATTAGTAGCATATTATAATTTAGAAAAAAAGGAAGTTATTATTTGTTTAATATTTAAGAAAATTATATTGTTTTATAAAAGATTAAAGAAATAATAAATTCCTTTTTATATATGCATATGTAAGTAAATTTTGTAAATATAAGTTTTTATTAGTAATTAAGTAATGAAATAAATATCTTTTATTATTCTAGTCACATTTTTGTATTTGACTAAGGCATTCAGCATTGTAAATCATGGCGTTCTATTGTAGAAATTGTATTATATGGGAGTTAGGGGTGTAACTAATGATCGTATAAGAAGATATTTAATTAACAGAATGAATAGAGTAAAAATTAATGAAAGTTTTTGAGTGAAAATATAGTAATAAAAATAGGTGTACTACAAGGTACTATACTTAGTCACTATTTAGCGAAAATTTAGTTGCCTATACTTTATTAATTGAAAGGATTTGTGTTTAAAGTTGTACTTAATGGTGTTTTATCACCAAAAGGGCCTGAAACACAATTTCATAAAAAGCTAAGTAAATACTATATATTATGACTTTATATATATCCAACACGTTAAATTTAATTAACATTAGATTTGCCTTCAGTGACATGTTCAAGATGGATAAATACTCAATGCAAAATCTCTTTTTGGAGAGAAGAACAGAAACCAATTAAATAATAAAATTTGTGTTTGATGTTTTAAATACTAAGAGTTTGTACAGTGAAAAATGAAAAGGGATGACAGGGTCACATCTAAGGAGTTGGTTGCAATCCTTTGTGTTTTCAGTGTCAAGAATACTACCATAATGTATATTAATTATTAGTATTCCTGTGTAGGACACATTATGTGGGACACATAGATGCATGTCAACTGCCTGAATATGAAAAAAACAATTTGGCAAATACTGAAATGAGGATATTGTTTTTATAAGTTTTGAAAAGAATTTAAGCTATTTCAGAAAAAAAGTAACTGATCGACTTCAAATATTTTATTGTTTGAAATGATTTAAGTTAAATATAACTATGAAAAATTTAATCAAAAGTTTTTTTATTATAAGAATAATTATAAACTCGTATAATATTTATAAATTTATAATATAATTATTTTTTTATTGGTAGGCACTGAATAAGTCCCTCACAAATTTTTGTTTCTTGTAGTTACAAAATAATCCAGTAGGTAGACGTCAGGTCAACAGATTTTATAATAAATCTGTATTTGAAGACTTTTAATTTCTGTATTTTTAAAGCTCATCAATAAAACGTTTCCAAATTATCAACACACAAAACAAAGTAACAAAAAAGGAGAACATGGCCGCATCTAAGTTGTGTATTTGCTACGCAACATGTGTTTTCAGATTCATGGACACTACCATAATAAGTATTCATATTTAGCACTCATTAATGGGACACCTAGATGCATATATCCTCCCAAAATTTGACTGCCTCCTGCATATATATTGAACATTTGTTATCAATAGAAAATTAATCGAGAACATTGTTTTTATGAATAAATTATTATAATAATTAATAATTATTAATCAAAAACTGTCAGAGAGTTTAACTGAGTGAATGAACTTGTAGAGTTAATATTGCACTGAGTTGTTTTTAGATCGATTGCTCCCAATTTCTGTATTCCTGAGTTGCTCAGTTACGGTTCCTTCTCCAGTCCTAGTCTCTTTATAAAGTCTAAGATTTATAGGGGATACAAGCTCGTTCACATCTAATTTGGTGAATTCCAAGTTCCTTACTGAGTCGCTTTTAGATGCATGCTATGTTAATTCCCTTTAGTTTTCTTTATCCTTATTACAGAGGTTTTCATTTGACTAAACTTTTTATTGTTGTGCAATAAGATCCTACATAGTCTATTTTATTTTCTTACTTGTGGGAATACCCACAAGAAGCTTTCAAAATGATGTCCAATACAGAGCCTTGCACCTACCGGTAAGGCTGAGATGCACTGGGTGGTCGCTATTTCTACTTATGTCTCTTTTATACACCACTAGGTCGGTGACATTCACTCCATCAGCATGGGTCGCTTTCCACTTCAGAGTTAGCAAAGCTATGGAGAGTAGTTAATTTTTGTGTCTTGAGTAGATGAGAGTAGTATGAGCTAGAGGTACAATGGGATTGCTAAAGCCACCTGCACCTTATTTCTGTCAGATATTAGAAGGCTTACAGTACATAAAAAACTACACATGGGCCTACTTTACACACGGTAGTACTTTAATTTATATAAATAAAGTTACTATTACATTTAAATTATAATTAAGGCCTTTAATCTACGTACTCAGACAAACTATTGCAACATATTAGTTTTAAGAGTTAAATATATACTTAAAAATTCTTTGAACAGGGTTGTCTATAATATTACATACAAATATAAGTTCATTAGTTATATAAATTATAATTACCTTAATACATTAATTATTAAATTAGTTAAATTATTAACGAAAACCAGCACTGAACTACATTCACAAGCCAGCCTTCAAGATAATTACAGTTGTTATGAATGTGATTACATTTATCGAAGTTTCACTTCTGTCTGCGTCCACGAAATTTGTATCCATTTTTATTCATTACAACTAGGTAGTAGATAAAATGATTTAGTAACATTTTTGAAAATAATTTACAATTAATTGGTAGAAAACAAATTGTTGAGTTTAGGCCAAAAATAAAAATATGACCTCAGAAAATAATACATTCATTCACATAAATAATAACTCTAGTGCTTTTGTTTTCTTTAGTTTCTAATACAGAGTTTGTAATTTTTTCACTTTACTATAACTATCAAGAATCAGATATGAGTGGTTTAAATTTTCAAAATAATTTTTCTTACTTTTTGTTGCTTTTTACAGTCTAATCATTCCTCCGTAGTTTCAGGATAGTCCGGTAGATGGATGTCAAATCGTGTTTCAAAATAAAACTGTATTTACCGACATTTTGTTGTATTTATTAATTGTTAAGGTTTTAATTTTACATAATAGTACTATGTGGAATGTTTCTTCTTTTATATTATACCAGTTAGTGTCCACACCAATTAATATTCACAACAAACCAGTTAGGTTATTATCTATGAGTCAAATAATTCAAGGTTAATTGTTGGAAAACAACATAATAGCTAGACCTAAAAATAAAATACAATTTCACAATACAGTACAGGCATTTACAAAAATATTAACTCAAGTGGTTTTGTTCTGTTCAGGTTCTCTCTGAAACACATATCAAACTTTTTTCTCAATTATTTCCAGGAATATAAAATTTTTGCACAAGATTTACTGTTGATATTTTTTCTCCTTTTTTGGTTTCCATTTTAGGTCTCTGTGTAGATCTTACTTTTTAGTTCATTCAATATAATATGTTCACTGTTCATTCAATATAATTTGTAGTTCATTATTACAATGTTTGAATATTTTTAAATTTGTGTTTTTCTCGAAGCGTCAAATTTGATAACATAACTACAACAGTTTTCGAAATTGTTGGTAATTTGCTTTTTTTGTACCAATAATTTTAAAAAATATTTCTAAATTTTTTCTAATTAAATAATAATAATCTAATAATATATTGTTATGTCTAATGTTAAATTATACTTCTTTTTCACTTGTTATTTCGATATTATTCTAGAATTAACTCTAAGTATTTATTTGTGTAGCACAGGGGTTCTCAACCTTTTTGCACCTGCATACCACTTGACTTTTTGAGAAATTTTGGCGTACCACCAGACCTAAATATTTTAATAAACGTATAACATTTAATCTTCTAAAAGTGTTCAAAGGCTTTTTGAATTAAATTCCTGAGAAAACTTCATATTTAATACTTAGATATTTGTTTATTTATAATATGATTATAATAAAGGAGAAATAAAAAGATGAAAATTTTATTAATTTACAGTTTTATTTATTATACCAATAGGTCTAAAAACATACAAATAAAAAATTAGTAAAACTCAGCAAAAATTAATCATCGTACAAAATATACTTTTATAGTCTTTAGTGCGAAATTTGTTGTTGTTTGCCTGTGATTAAAATATCAACAATTAGGAGTAATGTAACTTATCTTCACTCTTAAGTTCTCTTCAACACTTATTCTGCTTCTATATTTATTTTTTATGTACAAGAGTTCAGAAAATCCACTCTCACACAAGTAACTCGTAACAAATGGCATCAAAAATAGCAGAGCTTGCCGAAAGACCAAAGGGTACTCGGTTTTACATCTAATCCAGAAGTCAATTAAAGATTTCTCTTTAAAATAATCTTTCATGGAGCTATCTTCTGTAAGATCGATAACATTTTTTTTAGTTACAATTCCTTTGGTGAGGTTCCCGAAAAAGGATTTCTGATCCAGTCCACTTTTGAATAATCTTCAGAGAAATACTTCTTAAAGCTTTTTTAAGAAGCTTTTTATCTATCACATCCAATAGATGACGCTACGAAAAAGAAGTGAGCGGATTCCCCATTGGACTGTCCTCGCTTTACATATACCGCTTTGACTCACGAGTACCACCTGAAACGTTCCCGCGTACCACCGGTTGGGAACCCTTGGTGTATGGAACTTCATTTCTTTTAATAATTTTGGCAATACTTTTGTTATTATTTTACATTTTTCGAAATGAAATCATTCATTAAGAATTATTGTCTCTAATCACATTGACTAAACGTTAGTGTTACACCTGTATGATTTGTGAGTTCATTGCCCTCGTTCCATATCATATCATTTGTTTTTTAGTGAATTTCCAAAAAGCTTCAAATTTTTGATTGGAATGGTTTTCATTTCAAACTAATGAATAATTACTTTTTGTACGACTTAACCACCAAATAAATATTATTTTTCAAAATATGTAAAAAGCAGCATATACCCAATTGTCTTTGCTGAACCATAAATAAAAATATTTTCAAATTACCTATAGATAAATTATGGAAAAACATAAGAAATAACAAAAAGGGAAAACATGATCGCATCTAAAGTATTGGTTATTTAGTAAATGGGTATTCAGTGTCATGGACACTACCATAAATATTAATTATGACTCCACATATTCAACACTCATTACGTGGAAAGACACCTAGATCCATCAGTCCTACCCAACATTACTTGCTTACTTCCTGTATATGAACAAAGTGGTATGCGTTAATGTTTAGTAGACAACATTGTTTTCAGAAAACAAATTTAATTTGTAAAGATGTATTAAAACAGATTAATTAATTTGATTATTATTTACTGAATAGTTTTAATTTTTTTACTTGAATTGCAATATCAATATTTACCTCTAAAATTGCAAAAGAATTACTTTTCTGAGAATTTTTCTTTGTAATTGTTGCTTCCAAATAAACTACCTGTTTTACTTATGAAAAATCCGATAGATAACTCTGGTTTTATTTTAATATGAATCAGGAATCCCATTATTTCCATTGCAGATATGATTAATACAGTCAACGATATAAGATACTTAAAATGCTTAACTAATCCATTATATATTCACTATAAATAGGTTCTTCAAAAGTAGGTTCAACATATTTTTTCAGTATTTCAAAAGTTGTTAAAATGAAATGATGTTAGATAAAAGTAATTTATTCAAATTGTGATAATTTAAATAATTTTAATTAAAAACAAATATGGATAACTATTTCCAAATTGTAATACACTGATTTTTCATTCAGTATTTTTTCTACGCTTGTTTTGACACAAATATATTTATCTTAGTTTTATAATAATCCAATAGAGAAAACTTTTATAATATTTAAATATAAATTTTTATGGTAAATATTTCAAGTAACCCTCTTTTCAGTAAGACTTCAGTAACTAACATTTCTACATCAAAAGTACTTCAGATATTAACTTTATAAGAAATGCAAAAATCCTTAAAATTATGAAAAACCGTCACACGTTTGAAATACAAAAGCAATAAAAGTTCCAGAAATAAAACCTCGACAGACATGTTGCTTATTTCGTTACTTTTATATTGGCGGACATAATTTAAACAATTTTATCAAAATTAAAGTAAATGATTACTTTTAAAATCCTACTACTATTCATTTTATTGAGATCTCTGGTTGATTCACAATAGGAGTCTATGCTTACTGACATTTTCGTTACTTTGGCATCTACACAAGCTTGTCCAGAATATTATTTTTAAAAAATCTATTGAATATTTTGAAAAACGTCAATTACAAAAATCAAACACTTTACAAAGTTTTGCTTATACACACTTATTTTGAATTATTATTGTTACAGGATATTGTCCAGGATATTATTTTATTATTTTTTTAAATATATGTATATTTTGAAAAAAAAACAATTACAAAAATGAAACACTTTTACAAAGTTTTGCTTATACACATTTCTTTTGAATTATTATTGTAACTACTGAGTTTTCAATATTTGACACACGTTACGAGGATTGGGACATTAAGAACTATACATTTTGTTCTAGTATTTAAATTATATTTCAACAAAATTTAATGAAAATCGATCAAATATTGAATCAAATGCAATAAAAAAAAAAAAATGTGTTAGTTACACTTAGAAGGTCCTATTTTTAAATATGCATAAACATATGCTGCTACATTTTCAAATGTCTTTTCACAGATAAGGAAAATCGTTATCAAATTATCGACAGACAAATTGCAAAGAAAATGTCTCCAAATTGGCAAAAAGGGATGACAGGGTCGCATCTAAGATGTTGATTCTGGTTTCTAGTTAGGTTTTCAGTGTCATGGACACTACCATAATGAGTATTAATTATGAGTAATCATATTTAGCACTCATTACGTAGGACACCTAGATGCATCGGTCCTCCCCGATTTGTTGGTTACCTACGTCTAGTATATATGAACAATATAACATGGGTTTCATTAAAGCGAGAACGTTGTATTTAGAAGTAAAATAAATGTATTTAATTTCTTTTATAGCCAAGATAACTAATCAAATTTCAATTACTGTACTGTTTGAAATAATTTAACTTCAACATAAATGTTAACAACCTGATATAAATGTTGTAAATATAAAAACTAATGATATCTCTCTCTCTTCGTAATGCTGTGAAATAGTTAGTAATCATTTCGCCGTAGTTACAGATTATTCCGGTAGATGGGTCTCTTGTAGCATCTTAAAACAAATCTGTACTCAACAACGTTTAGTTCAGTATTTTGTAAGCTTATTAATGTTCAACTATTTATTAAAATTTTCAGTTTCTGCAACTGTTGAACTCAAAATATGAACATATATTTATTAATTTTATAAAAATTGACAAAACGTTTTTCAAGAAGTAAAGCGACTAAAACTTATCGCTTATTAAAAATATTGTTAAAAAGCTTCCCCCCAAAAAAGTATGGATATTCATAATTAATAGTCATTTTGGTAGTGTCTATGACACTGAAAACACACACAAACGTTTCCCTCAACACCTTAGATGTTACCATGTTCTCGTTTTTTGTTACTTTGATTTGTGTGTTGTTTTTTATAAATTGATGAACTTTAAAAATACAAAACTAAAAATTTGGTGAGCACAAAATTGTTTTAAAACACGACGTGATAGCCTACAACTGACTGTAACTACAGAAAAACAACCAAATTGTGAAAGACTGTATTTATTGCCAACTATGAGGAATTAAAATTATTACTCAATATATAGTAGTTAGTATTCATAATTAATATGCACTATGAAGTAATGTTTATGACAATGACATAACCAAGATCTTCAACTAAAAGTAGAGATGCAACTACTTCTCTTTATTTATCACATTGATTTTTTTTCAATATACTTGATTGTTGGGAACCATTTTAAACCAAATTGTAAATTTAGCGTTTTTAAACAATCCTGGGAAAAATGTTGCTGAGCATATATATATATATATATATATATATATATATATATATATATATATATATATATATATATATGTGTGTGTGTGTGTGTGTGTGTGTGTGTGTGTATAAATGGAAACCCATACATACATACCCAAAATTAAAAATACGATCACAGAAAGTAATACAGTCATTCACAAAAATAATATATCCCGTGCTTTTGTTTGCTTTAGTTTCTAATACATAGTTTAAAATGTTTTCATTTTACTATAACCATCAAGAATCAGATATGAGTGGCTTAAATTATTAAAGTAATTATTTTCATTTTTTCTTACTCTGACAGTCTAAACATTTCGCCGTAGTTACAGAACTGTCCGGTAGATGGATGCCACGTCGTGTTTCAAAATAAAACTGTATTTACTGACATTATTGTTGTACCTATTCTTCATAGACTAATTGTTAAGGTTTTGATTTTACATAATATAATTATTCATGAAGAATTATTTTTTTTAAGAATATTAAAGAATATTTTTTAATATTTAAAGAATATTAACTCAAGTCGTTTTGTTCTCTTCAGTTTCTCCGTACAATACGTATCACAATTTTTTCTCAATAATTCTCATCAAAATAATATTTTTGTACAAGATTTACTGCTGGTCTGTTTTCTCTTTTGTTGGTTTCCATTTTAGGTCTCTGTGTAGATCTTATTTTCTTAGTTACCACTGTTTATTCACTATATTACCCAGTTCTTCATTGTAATGCTTGGATTTTATTTCAATTTGTGTTTTTATCGTAGTTTCACAACTGGGTATTATAACTACATCAGTTTTAAAACTTGTTGGTAATTTACTATTTTGCACCAGTTATTTAATTTTTTTATAATTAAATACATATTGTTATGTCTAATGTTAAATTATATTTCTGTTCTTCACATGTGATTTCCAAATTATTCTAGAGTTTTATATGTGTAGCATATTGAGTTTTATTTCTCTTAATACTTTTTGATATACCTTTGTTATTATTTTACGTTGTTCAATAATAGAATCATTCAATAAGTATTATTCTCTCTAATCACACTGACTAAATGTTAGTTTTACAAGTGTATAATTTGTCAGTTCTTTGCCCTTGATCCTGAGTTCATCAGTTGTTTTTTAGTGAATTTTAAAAAATCTTCAAACTTTTGATTCACATCATACTATTACATAATTATGTATTTGTATCAAAATATTACATAATTGTTAATATTTTTGTAGGACTTAACTACCATTAAAATATTTTTGTCAAAATATGTAAAAAGCGGCTGTATACCAACTTGTCTTTGCAGAACCTAAAGTAAAAATATTTTCAAATTACTTATAGATAAATTACGAAAAAAATAAAGAATTAACAAAAAGAGCAAACATGATCACATCTCAAGTGTTGGTTATTTAGTAATTGGGTTTTCAGTGTCATGGACACTACCATAATGAGTATTAATTATCACTTCTCAATTAGCACTCACTACGTGGGACACCTAGATCCATCAATCCAATCCTCCCTAGCATTGCTTGCTTACTGTTAGTAATTGAATAAAATGATGTGTTTTAAACTTTAGTCGAGAACATTGTTTTCAGAAATCAAATTTAATTAGTAAATAAGTGTCAAAACAGATTAATTTATTTGATTATTAATCACTGAATAGTTTAAATTATTTTAATTGAATTGAAATTTCAATATTTATTTCTAAAATAGCGGAAGAATTACTTTTCTGTAAATATTTCTTTGTTATCGCTTCCAACTAAACTTCGCGATTTAGTTACAAAAATGTCCCATAGATGAATATGGTTTTATCTTTACAGTCAATGATATAAGATACTTAAGATATAAAATACTTAAATTTTATAAGATAAAATCAATTGTATATTCACAATAATTAGGTTGAAAATAAATTACTTTACCTAATACTGTTTTTTTTATTTATATTTAACTTTCAAAAACTTTATTTATATTTAACTTTCAAAAAATAAGTTAAGCAGTTAATTTATTATTTGCACTGTATTTTTGTTTAAATGTAGTCAACAAGTAAGCAATATCAGGTTTTACTGATGCATTTTTAGTCTTTTACATTTTTCAAACTAATTAATTGTCAAAAATGTACTGTTATTATTGTATTACACTTTTAAAAACAATGTTTTCAATTCGTTATTTTCTGAAATTGTTTTGTTATATACTGGAGTAGGGGAGAACCAATGTACATAATTAATGCTAAATGTGAGAAATCATAATTAATTAATATGCATTAAAATGTCATAATTATTAAGACTGGCAAATCCAAGCTGATCATAATCTAACACATTAGGTTCAATCACATTCTCTCATTTGTAAATTATTTTTTTCAAATTATTTGTTTGTCGGAGAGTTTTTTAACAATTTTTTTTCTAAGCGATAATTTTCATTAGTATTAGCAGTGATATATTCTATCTACCAGAATATTCTGTAACTACGGCAGAATTATTAGTAGACGACTTTCACAATATTATGAAAAGAAAGAAATCATTAGTTTTTTATTTACAACATTTATACCAAATTGTCAACATTTGTATTGAAGTTAAATTATTTCTAACTGTACAGTAATTGAAATTTGATTAGTTATCTTGGCTCTAAAAGAAGTTAAATATTTTTATTTTACTTCTAAATACAACGTTTTCGCTACCTACATTATATTGTTTGTATATACAAGACGTAGACAAACAACATATCGGGGAGGGCCAATGCATCTAGGTGTCCCCACATAATGAGTGCTAAATATGATTATCATAATTAATACTCATTATGGTTTTGTCCATGACACTGAAAACTCATGTATGGAAAATTCAACACCGTAGATGGGACCTCGTCAACTTAAACGAGATTTTTTTTGTAGTTTGTCTGTTGGTAATTTAATAACGATTTTCCTTATTGTGAGAAGACATGTAGAAATGTAGCTGCTCTTTTATGCATTGTTTATAAAAGGACGTTCTAAGTTTAACAGGTATATTTTTTTATTGAGTTTGATTAAATATTTGTTTTATCAATTTGTTTGTTAAAGATTTGTTTTATCAATTTTCATAAAATTTTGTTGAAGTAAGAACCAAGGCTTCCATCTATTGAAATATTTTCTAACTACAATGAATAGATTAATTTCTGAACAAGAGTTACAACAAAACAGTGACAAGAAAATAAAATTGAAACATTTTGAAGTAATAAACGATAACATAATAAACTAAAATAATTAAAACTATTTAATAATTCCAATTCCTATAATGAGCTTTAATATAATAATGAATTATTATGTATAAGTTACCTTAAAAACAATGTTCTGAATTACTTTTTTTATTGATAACACTTTGTTTATATGTCACTGTTATACGTGCTTTTATGGGAATAATATGAATTAGCTGGTACAGTTTTACAAAATCTTAATTTTGTAAAATTAAGACATTTATGACATTTTGGTATGTTGATACCTTCTTATGAATGGTTTTCGATTTATTACTAGTACTTAAAATATTACACATTAGTATTAAAATGTTATTTATTTAAAATAATATAAAACGTTCTGGTTAGAAAAAAATAATTGTTTCATTGTAGGGAATTAATTAACTTAATAAATTACAAAGTACACCAGTGATGTAAGCAGTGATAATTATTCACTAGTACGTTAATGGGTAAATAAAACAACTACATGCATTTATATTGGTATAGGTTTGTTTTATTAAAATAACCTTATGCATTGCTAAAAAAATGAGTTTATTTAACTTTTGGAGCATCCCAAGTTTTGAAAAAATTTTGTTGAAAGTTTTGTTCTTTGTGTGGTGACAACACATCACTTTGTAAAATAAATGACCTATTACCTTAATTAATTTTATTTAATAACTATTTTCAGAATAATCATTATGTGATAAATGCCCTTTAAAAATATTTCCTCCAAAAATCCTACAAGTCAACATAATTATTCTTCTTACATATGTGTCATTATTTTTTTTCACAAATAAGTAAATGATTGTACATAAACTTAACTAATTTAAAAACATCAGCAGAAGCTCTCGGTATATTTATTACGAAGTCTAGGTCTTTTGGGAAACTGAAAAAAATAGCACACATATTTTATATTGTTAAAAAAGTAACAAATAAGCCCTTATCGGCAAATAAACCTAAAATACAAATCAAATATTGTTAGTCTTTTGAGTGTTATAAACTTGCATATTTGGTAACTACAGTAGATTCTTTAGATACAAACCTAATACATAATATTATAATATTTTGAAAACTAGAGGTTTTTGATAGTATTACAGATATGTTATCAACCCAGATATAAGAATATAGAGAACCATGTATCCCAGATGCATGATACTCACATGTGAAATGTCACAACAGAATTTTTCTTGTGCAGTTATACGCAGCACAAGCATAAAGCATACTAAGAAAATGACAGGAAAAACATAAATAAAAAAAGTCACTCCATAAGCCACTCTACAATGAGCAAAAACAATCAGCTATAAATATAAATCACATGGCTGAGCGCCGTAATTTGACCAAGTAGTGGGGAGGGAGTAGCGAGACAGACAACAGACGGCTCCTTGTCGCTTGTCGCCATATCAGTCAGCAATCAATTTGCAGGTTATATATCTTTGGTTATAACCTAATATTTAGAGTTAAGTATTATTTCCTCATTTTTAGAAATAATTGTTAATATTTTTATTGAAGTAAAATAATTCAAACTATTCATATTTAGTATTCGAGTGTTTTATTCTTTTTAACACAAATTTACTAATTAAATTTCATTTCTGAAAGCAATATTCTGAAATAAATATTTGGATGAATCATTTTATTCATATACAGGTTTTAAGGCAATCATTATCGAGGAGGACAGATGTATCTATGTGTCCTTAATGAGTGCTAATATGAGGGATCATAATTAATGCTTATTATGGTAGTGCCCCTTACATTGAAAAACCCATTGGTAATCAACACAACACCTTAGATGCGTCCATGTTCTCATTTTTTGTCACTTTGATTTGTCTCAATTAGTTGTTTGTCTGTTTTTTGAAACCTGTTTTAAGAGATTTTTTTCTCACGTGTAGCCTTTCGAAAGTTTAGCGGCTTTAGACATTTCTGGATATAGTTTTGTGAACTATTATGATCAATAAATAAACACTGTTCTCAGTTTCTTGTTATGTTGAGAGTTATGCTAAGGAATAATATGAATATATGTGCATATGTTTAGTTTCTACAGTGGTACAAACCAAAAATTTTAACAATTATTTGTAACAAGAACAAGCTTCAAAAATACAGACCTAAAGTCGTTGAGTACAGATTTGATTTAAGATGCTACGAGACATCCATCTGCCGGATTATTCTGTAACTACTTCGGTACGATTGAGGGTCTGTCACAGCAATGTAAAAGAGAGGAAATCAATATTTTTAATTAATAACATTTATACTAGATTATTAATAATTATACTGAATAAGAAAATTGTCAAAAAATTTAGTAATTAAATTTTATTAGTTACTTTGAGCTTAAAGCAGTTTGAATCCTTTTATTTTACTTTAAATATAATGTTTTCATTTCCCTAGTTATCCTATTAGTTTTGTATATATACAAGCTCTAGGCCAGCAATGTCGGGGAGGACTGATGCATCTAGGTGTCCCATGTAATGATTGTTAAGAATGAGGAGTCATAATTAATACTCATTATGGTAGTGTCCATGACTCTGAACACTCAAATACTAACAACCAACACCTTAGATGTGACCTTGTCTTCACTTATTTTCTGACTGTACAAATTGCTATTAATAATACGATTAATAATAAAATAATACGATTTGACAAAACATCAAAGACGAAATTTATTATTTTTATTGGTGTCTGTTCTTCTATATATTTTTGTATATATTTTCTATATATATTCTTCTATATATGGTTTTGTTTGATATTTATCTGTTTTGAGTATATCACTGGAGGCAAAAACTAAATTAATGAAATTTAACTTGTTATATATAAGACACATTTTAATAAATGCTCTTGTTCTAAGTTTTCAAGTCCTTTTATGATAAAACTCTGTTAAATACATCATCCCCTCCCCCCGCAGAGGGTGTGCAGACTAGCTGCACCTATTGAGAGGATTTAGACGTCCCTCGCTGTACCCAAGTCTAACACACACTTACACTTACCACACTACACTTACGACTTTAGCACTTTACACACACACACCTACATTTAGGGAGGCGATAATAGCCTCAATGTCTTTTCGTCTTAAAAAAAAAGATTAAATACATAATTAAACATAATAAAACCTTTCAATTTAATAAAGTTGCAGTAATTCATTGTAGTATATACAATAATATAAATACAGAAAAAACATGTATTTGAACTAAATTTTAAAAATTCCAGTAATGGAGCTTTTAAAAAACCGAATTTCATAAATTCGTCTTATAAAAATATTTCAGAATTAACAATAGTCCTATTAATTAGCAAGTGTGTTAAGGTTATATTTTGCAATGCGTGTGTAAAACAAAACATGCCTTAAAACTTTCACATTTATAAATGATCTTGATTATCACTATGTTCAGTATAATAATCTGCCTTCCCTAGCTTCGTCAATTTTTCTTTCATTGACACATTTCAGAGAACCTCCAACTTCAAAATCTATTTCTATGCTCAGTAGCTAGGGAAGGCAGATTATTATACTGAACATAGTGACAATAATCCTAGCAGAAAAGAAGAAGAATATAAAATTGATCTTGATAATATTAAAGTATTTTTGGATGATTCATAAATTAATATAAACACAGCTGATGTAGATGAGAAAGTAACTGACAAATCAATAAATACAGATTTAATATGAAATACGATTACAGTTCCCCCTATCGGATTATTATGTAATTATGATACAAATACTGTACTACTGAAAAATTCCTATTTTACACATTTGCAATTACTTAACCAAAAATTAATTGCAATTAGAATAATTATCTCTCTTTCAACACAAGTTTACTGGTTTTATAAAAACAGTGTTAACTATTAACTATTTTAGTGCAACACACACACACACACACACACACACACACACACACACATATATATATATATATATATATATATATATATATATATATATGTGTGTGTGTGTGTGCACGCACACACACATCTTTCACAATAAATTTAAATTGAACATGTTTAAATAAAAAAAAAAAATATTGAACTTGATTATAAAAAGGCTTTTTAGAATGATTATGCAATTAATTTGTGTAGAATTCTTAATGACCTAATATCGTCAAGTGTTTTAATCAATTCTGTAACAAAGATATTGACAAGTACACCAGAATCACCTAACGGAATATTTTGCAACTATACATTCGAAAGTTTAGTTTCAGAGTTGGGATGGAGTTAAATAAATATTCACAGAAAAGACACTCTTTTAGGCTACATTTTCAAAAACAATTAGCAATAATTTAATTTCACTATGTAATTCAAATTGTACAATAACTTTCATTTCAATAATGAACTATAGTATTATACTAAACTACTATTTATATGTCACGCTAAAAAACAATGTTTTCAATTAATTAGGTTATTTCTGAAAACGTTTCCTTTATATACTGGCAACAGGCAATATTAAGGTTAAAGGATTCATCTAGGTTCCCACGTAATTAGTGCTAAATATGAAAATGAATGAACTATTAAGCATATCTTAGATTGTAGTATGTTTTAATCAATTCTGCAAAAGAATTGTTGGCAAATACAGATTCATATTAAGGTAAAAACAGACTCATCTATCGGAAGAGCTGTTATATCTATTTACATTGAGGAACATGTAGTTAATATTGCTCAATTAACTACATTGGTTACCATCTCTTCGAATAAAGTTATAACGAAATATTTATAGATTAATCTTTTTTCTCACTTTTAGAAATAATTATTAATTTTTCCATTAAATCAAAATAATTCTAAATAGTCATATTTATAATCCCAGTATTTTATTCTAATTTAACTCAAATTTACTAATTAAAGTTTATTTCTGAAAACAATGTTCTCAAATAAAGATTTTTTTTCATTTTATTCATGTACAGGCAGTAAGCAATCAATGTCAGGGAGGACCGATGCATCTACATGTCCTACGTAATGAGTGCTAAATATGAATACGCATATTTAATACTCATTATGGTAGTGTCCATGACACTGAAATTCCAAGGCTATTTAAATCAACAACTTAGATGTGACCATGTTCTCTCTTCTTTTCATTTTAATTTCTTCCCAATTAATTATTTGTCAGTTTTTTGGAACCTATTTTATTGATTTTTTTGGTCTGAGAGCAGTCTTTCAAAAGTATAGCAGCTTTAGAATCTACTGAAAATAATTTGTGAATATTTACGATCAATAAATAAACAATGTTTTCAGTTTCATGTTATATTGCGAGTTATGTCATGGAATAAATTGCATATATGTGCGTTTAAACAGTGGCAGAAACTAAACATTTTAACAATTAGTGGAACAATGACAAGCATCAAAAATACAAAGCTAAAAGTTGTTGAGTGTAGATTTGTTTTAAGACACACGAGACATCCATCTGCCGGGTTATTCTGTAACTAAGGTAAAAGATCGTCTTTGTGCTACTGCGACAGCAACAATAAGCTAGAAACATACTTATTTTGTTGCACAATGACAATGTTCATACTTTATTTTTAAAGTTTATATTGGTTTAAAAATATCAAAATTGACAGTAATTGAAATTTGTTTAGTTAATTTAGATGTAAAGTAGATTTCTTTCTTTAATTTTCAACTCTAATAACAATGTACTCATTTGATAAAGTACCCAATTTGTTATGTTCATATACAGACAGTAAGTAAGCAATGTTGGGGAGGACCGATGCATCTAGGTGTCCCACATAATGAGAGCTAAATAAGAATATTCATAGTTAATAATGTTAGTGTCCATGACACTGAAAACAAAAACTAGGCATACCAACACCTTAGATGCGACCATGTTCTTCCTTTTTGTCACTTTAATCGTTTTCTTAATAATTTGTTTGTTGGTTTTTTAAAAATATATTTTAAACAAATTTTTGTTTAGCAGCTTTAGACTGTTCTGGCAAAAACACTTTTGTTAAGTGTTAATGATCAATAACAAAATAATGTTTTCAGTTTCTTGATATAATGCGTTATTTCGTGGAATAAACTTGTCCTTTTTAATGTCAATATAAACACTTCTTTTTAGTAAATAACTAATTAATTAATTTAACTTTGAAAGAGAGAGAAATCAAGTGAAGGGCCACGGGGAAGAACGATCATAGTCCTGCACACCACAATTTTCAGATTTTAGTTTTTTAAGTTTGAAGTCGATTAAATAACTTATGAATAGGTATAAAAATAACTTTCTTAAGATTTGCACATTTTAAAACAGAATTTATTAGATATTCAGAAATAAAAAAAAAACACTTAACTGATGAAACATGAACAGTTAAATTCAAAACAAAAAGATGTCAGGACCTTGATCGTTTTTGCCAGTTATGGAGCATCATCAATTGGTCTGGATGCTCGATCGATGTCATCTTAGCCTCCTTCGTCTAATCCAAGGGCAGGGAACCAGTGAATTGTCGAATGCTTGAGAATTGCGACTGGTCAAGGACTGTTTTAAATGTAGTAGATCTTTTAATTTTGCGGGTTTAATGGGCAGTTTTCCATTGAAAAGTTCTCTCAGTATGTTTGGGTCATTTTGCCTGTTAGATTTTCTTAATGTCTTGTTTTCTGTGCCTTTATTACTATCAAAAACAGCTTTCAAATATCTACCCAAGTAGTTTTACTTGTAAAACGTGAATCTTTCCTGCTTTTGGTCAACTTTTAATATACTAATTGGTCATGTGGGCATAAGGCACTTTTTAACATAAAGCCCAAATAAAAAGTCTGTCTGAGTTTCAATTGTGATGTCTGTTGCACAATTTATGACAGTGAAAGGTGATGGTTTGAATTTGTTCTTTTTGATGACATCCCTCCCATCACTGGGTGTCTCAGTGTAAGATTTTGCATTGACAAGAGACTTATATCCTTGTCCCTCTCCATAAGGATATAAAATTTAAAAGTAAATTCTTAAAAGGAAAACTACTTTTACGGTTGCAAATCGTTTCAGTGTATGAACTGACTTGTACAGAAAGTGCGTAACTGTGACATTCTTGTTCTGCCCACAGAAAAGAATGATGTGTTTTACGTTTGGACTAAACGTCTTCTGATGGACACTTTCATCATATGTTAAAATACTGAGATTGAGTGTGACAATACATGTATATTAAAAGAAATGAAATTCAGTTGTTGATGATAGTATATGTCAGATGTAGTTGTGTTACTGTCTGTTTCACTAAAATCACTCCAGATAATTCACCTATATTGTTTAAACAGATTACATTATACACGTGAGATTATGTTTTTTGTGCACGTTACTTTCAACTAATCAAAAAACAAAGCAAGCACTGCTGACACTCAGATGTGAGTAGAGGGGAGCAAATAGGACCTTGATCTGTCTTGCCCGATGGTGTGTGAACTGTGATCATTTTTTCTCGTTAGCTCCACTTGTTTTCATATTATAACACAGTGACTATGATGTTTCTTGCCTGAATGATATCATAGTTTTATACTGTCTACAATAAGCTACCAGTTCCCACTGTAATCTCAATTTGGCGGGAAAATGGACTTTGATCGTTTTCCCCCGTGGACTTTTAAGTGTCATAACCAACAGTTGGAACACTAACTGATATAAAAGTAAAGAAAAAAACACAATGTTCCATTATTTAAACTTAAAATATTAACAATTATTGCATAAATAAATACAACTTCAAAAATGTTGGTAATTACAGATTTATTTTGAAACTCGCCTATTCATCCATCTACCGAACTATTCCGTAACTACGGTGAAATGATTAGTCTGTTAAGACGACAAAAAGTGAGGATATTATTATTTTTCAAATTAAACCATTGATATTTGATTGTTGATACTTTTACTGAAGTTAACAAAAATCAAAATAAACAATAAATATATTTTGTTTAGTTAACTTAGATCTAAAGTAGAATACATTCTTTTATACTAATTCTAATAACAATGATAATACTTGACACTAATATCAATGGTAATAACACTCGATAATATGCCTAAGTTATTTTCTTCATATACAAGTAGATAGCAAGCAATGTCAGCGAGGACAGATGCGTCTAAGTGTCCCAAGTAATATGAGGAGGCATAATTGATGCTCATTATGGTAGTGTTCATGAGACTAAAAAAAACCCAAGATGATGTAAACCAACACCTTAGATGCGACTTTGTCTTAGTTTTTGCTTGTCCTGTAATTGCTCTTGTTCTTCTGTAATTCATCTATAGGTAACTTGAAAATATTTTTACTAATGCATGTACATTTTTTATAGTTGGGTAGGGCTTATACTGCTGCTTTTTACATATTTTGAAAAAAATATATATTTCCTGGTTAAGACCCACAAAAAATAATTGTGTAATAGTTCTTGGGTTCTGTTTTAAATGTAATTCATTCCAATCAATAATCTGAATCTTTTTTGAAATTTACTAAAAACAACTGATGAACTCAGGGATGCGGGCAATAAACTGAAAAACCAAAGAGGTGTACACTAACTTTTAGTCAGAGTAATTCTTATTGAATGATTCTGTCTTCGAAAAACTTAAAATAATATCAAATGTACATTAACAAGTATTCACAATTAAATACTTAAAGATAACTCTAGAATAAAATAGAAATCACATGTGAAGGAACAGAAGAATAATTTAATATTATAAATAAGACTATTTACTTGTTTATTATAAATAATTCTGAATTATCAATAAAAAAAAAAAATCAAAAATACAATAACGAGTGGTCAGTTACAGCTACATAAAAGATTTGGATCAACTCAGTGAAGACATCCTGGCTGAAAGTCATAATAAGGTTTACCTGTGATGGAAAAGATTAAGTGTTTTGTTAGATCCCATCCAACAGTAAATATAAACTCAATTTTGGAATTCAATGAACACTATTCATCTAAAAAGTAAAAAAATATTTTAAACTTACTTATAATAATAATCTTTTGATAATGAATACACATTTAATTTGTCTAGCAATTTTAAGGATCTAATATTTATGAGTGTTTTAATCAGTTATGTAACTAGATGTTGGCAAGTACAAATTGGTATTCAGTTACAAAGTCATCTGTTGGAATTTAGTGCAACTACAATGGGAAGTTTAGTTTCGGAGTGAGAGTCAAACAAAACTTTCTCAGAAAAGTCACTCTTACGTCTTCAGAATTAATTGTATATAATTGAGCTTTACTAAATACTTTTAATTCTATTCAATAGTTACAATCCCAATAATATACTTTAGTATAACATTGAATTACTATTTATATTTGACGCCTAAACACAATGTTCTCAATTAAATATTTGGTCTAAACGTTTTGTTTATGTACGTACAGTAGACAAGTAATGTCGGGGAGGACCGATGCATTTAGGTGCCCTATGTAATGAGTGATAAATATGAGGAATCATAAGTAATACTCATTATGGTAGTGTCAATGACAATGAAAACCACCTAACCAACACCTTAGTTGCGATTATGTTCTCCATTTTGTTGCTTTAATTGTTTTTCTAATTATTTCATTTTTCATTTAAAACTTTCGTAAATTGAGCAGTTTAAACATGTTTAGAGAAAATAAGTTTGTTGAGTTTTTGTAATAAATAAAAAGGCAATGTTTTCAGTGTCATGTTATAGTGACACTTATTTCATGGAATATTTGCCTATTTTTAGTTTCAAAATAAACAACACTATTCAATAAAAACAAATATAATTTAACTCTAAAAGAGAGTAAAATCAGCTCACATAACCAACATGTGGGAAACTAAGTGATATAAATCTTAAGAAAAGTTCTTAATCATTTCTTTTATTATTTAAAATTAAAACCTTAACAATTAGTTCAAAAAACAAACTTCGAAAATACAGAAAAAAATGTCTTTAATTATACATTAATTTTAAAAAATGATGATACTTCTATCTATCAGACAACCCCAGTAGCACACATTGTTGGCCCAATGTTGGGATTTTATCAGCAAAGTTGGGCAATGGTTAGTTAATATGCCAACGAATTATCCTCAATGGGCCAAGGAGCAGTTTGTTTGCTAGGCCAACTGTTACATTCATGAAAACCTCTTCTGTTGGCTCAACATTAATTCTTAGTTGGCAGAAAATATAAAAACTATTTTGTTTAAATAAATATTTCATAAATTAAATAGAGTATAATTATTGCAAAAGTTTAAAAATAGTGTCTTATTTGTTAGTATATTAGTATTTTATCAATGTTTGTAAAATTTACTGCAAAGTGCAAGGGCACATTATGACTTACACAGAATTGCAAACAACAGAAAAACTTTTTTTTAGCATAATTGTGAACAGAATAATATATCTTTAATTACTATACCAACAATTGTGTTACAATGATTAAAAAATTTTAAAAAATCTAATTTTATTTCTACTTAACTATAATCATTTACTATGGATGATTTTATGATGTACTTATTATTTGAAATATTGCCAGCACTGTGGAAAAGTGAAAGTTTGTCCATTAGTGGTTTGCTTCTTTGTTTTCACTCAGCAAGCATAGATGTACAATCCTACATGTACAGTACAGTTATAGTTTTAATCTGGTGCTATAGTGCTTTTTTTGATTTGGCTTTTCACAATTGCCATTTAAATAAATTATGTTTGTGTGAATTTTGTCTCTTTTTGTAAAATAACCTTGTTTCAGTAAGGAAATATGCCATGTTTGTTACTCAACTAACTTTCACTAGTAGGCCTAACCCTACTAATTACCAATATGTTTAAAGTGTTATATTTTATTTAAGTGATTAGTTTTTTTTTTTTTTTTTTTTATTATTATTAATAATATTACAACTGAGTCAGAAACCCATCTAGTAATTTACATTTCTATGAACACAATCGGTAAATATAGTACATTTATCTAGAGTTATAACCCAATGGTTATTCTCTACTAATCAAATCAGAAGGCTTAGTTCTTTGCAGTCTTCTAGCTGACGTAGGTGTAACCATCAGTCCCCGAACCTCGGAGCATTCATGATGTGAGATGCGGTGTCCATGCTTCAATGCTTGCTTTTGATTTCTTCACTGACAAACTCTACATTCAAATCCCTATGAATGTTGTCATTTCAGTATATACCATGGTGCGTCAACAATGCTTCAAGTACCTTATTTTGAAAAACTTGAATTGTATTAATATTCGTCTTATTTGTACAGCCCCACAACTGTATTCCATAGTTCCACACTGGCTTTAAAACCTGTTTATATATTAATAACTTATTATGAATTGACAGTTTGGATTGTCTTCCAATTAGCCAATACAATTTTCTAAATTTAAAATTCAATTCTTGCTTTTTCTTTTACGTGTTCCTTCCATTTCAGTTTCACATCCAAGGTCATTCCCAGATATTTAGCAGAGTTAGCTTGGGGAATTGGTATAGAATTTATTGTAATTGGGATGGAATGATCTATCTTAAGATTTGTAAAATTTACATTCACTGACTTGGTTTCGTTCAGGCTAATGCGCCATTTTTGGTCCATTTGCACACCTCATCTGTAGCTCGTTGAAGCTTCATCACAGCTTCTTCAATTTTCTTACCCGTAGCTAAGATTGCAGTATCATCCGCGAAGCGTACCAGTGGCTGTATCATCTGCAGTAGGAAGGTCACTTGTGTACAGCAAGTAAAGCACAGGTCCCAAAACGCTACCCTGTGGAACCCCAGCTGATATTTTCTTCAATTCCGAGTATTCTCCTTCGTATTTCACTCGAAAATGTCTACCAGTTAAATATGACTTTAGAATTTCATAATATTGTTTTGGTAGATCTCTCTGCAGCTTCCAAATTAGGCCCTCATGCCATACCTTATCGAAGGCTTTCGCTACATCCAAAAATATACTTGCACAAACTTCTTTTTTCTCAAAAGAATTTTCTATAATATTTGTGATCCTATGAACTTGGTCTAATGTAGAATGCCTTCGTCTGAAACCAAATTGATGTTCTGGGATAAGTTTCCTGTTTTCAATGATGGGCCTTAGTCTTTTTAGCAACAGCTTTTCAAATAACTTGGAAATCGTTGGTAATAACGAAATTGGCCTATATGACGTCTTATCATTTGGTTGTTTGCCTGGTTTCAATATCATAATAACTTCAGCTGTCTTCCATTGAAGAGGAATATACTTCAATCTTAAAGCTGCATTGATTAGGTAAAGTAACTTCCTAAGTCCTTTCTCTGGTAGAGATTTAACTATCATACCAGTAACTAGATCAAATCCAGGAGCTTTCTTTGATTTTAACTTATTAATTTCATTTTTTAATTCTTGAAGTGTCACCGGAGTTATTTTTACATTATCCTGTTTTTCTATCAGAGGTATGCTTTCTTCGCACGTTTGCCTTGGCAGTGGAAGAAATATTTCTTCTAAATATTTTGCGAAGAGAATAGCTTTTTGCTGGGCACTTCTAGCCCAAGTACCGTCCTCATTTCTAATTGGATAATCTTGTGTTTTAGGTCTTTTAATTCCCTTTGTTAAGTGATTAGTGAACTTAATAATAATCATAACTTCTCTACATTCGTGAACATGTTTGAATACCTTTTCTTATCAAATTCAATATGTATTCTTACTGAAAATAATATGTACATTATAATATACAATTAAAAAGCTAAAGTAAGCAACATATTATATATTACTTCCAGTAAGAATATTCTACATTTGATAATAAAAGGTATTCAAATATGTTCGCGAATGTATAGAGAATTTATGATTACTATTAAGTTCACTAATCAATTGAATAGAAATATAATACTTTAAACATGTTGGTAATTAGTAGGGTTATCATTGAAAGTTAGTTGGGATAACATCAATGAGGCCAATAAACAAAAAATGTTGGGAGTAAGTTGGGCCAAGAATTTCTTTGTTGGTTTTTGGTGATGTTTAATTGTTGGCCCTATATTGGGATTTGGTTCGTTATTAATTGGTAGGCATTTGTGCCAATTTTAACCATTGCCTAAACGTGTGTGAAAACAAAATACCAACAATGGGCCAACAGAAAATGCTACTGGGGAATTCTGTAACTACAGAAAATAAATAAGCTGTCAGGACAAAAGAAATTAAAAAATATTATTATTTTGCAAATTTAAGTCATTTATATCTGATTGTTGGTAGTTATATTGATGTTAAAAAATTTGAAATTATACAGTAATTAAATTTTATTAATTATAAAGCAAGTTAAATTAGTTTATATTAAACCTAATAACAATTTTCTCACTTGATTGTTTGCCCAAGTTTTTTGTTCATATACAATCAGCAGGCATGTTATGTCAGGGAGGACCGATACATCTAGGTATCCCATGTAATGAGTCCTAAATATGAATACTCATTATGATATTACTGAAAACTGACTGTTTTCTACCAGAACCTTATCTGTGATTTTGTCTTCCCCTTTTCTTTCTCACTGTAGAATCTGCAAATATTTAAAAACAATGCCATGTCAATTGTGTTAACAAAACAACAAACATGAATAATTGTATTTTTTTTTATTGATAAATCGTCTAAGTCCAAAAAGAGGTTTTGTCTTGAATATCAGTCCACCTTGAACACATCACTGAAGGTAATCTAATTTAATGAAATTTAATTTGTTACATATAAGAGAAGTCTTAATTAAACCTTTATATCACTTTTCAGGAAATTGTTTTTTTCGAGCACCATTTGGGATGAAACTGTTTAAATATGATTTTAAACACCATAAATCCTTTCATATTCATAAAAAAAACATCTTTTTGGTAGAAATTGTAACGTTATCACAGAACTGCTACTTTTTCACAGATAGTCAAATCTCCATATTTATCTAATAGTGAATGGCTGAGTTCAACTGTTACTAACTGTGAACTGTAATCTTCAAAATCTAACCAATCTATGTCTCTAGCTTCTTTTATTTCCATTAAGATCAAATTGTTTTGCCCTGCACTTGCGTAATGAGTACCAACCAATCTAACACTATTCACACAGACACCACACTAACAGAGAACTGTGAAATTTTCACAGTTCACACTTTTGTTAGTATGGAAATACTGAGACATGATAAATATTGATTTTGCAATTTGTGTGCGCACCATAGTTGTTTCCCACCAGATTTATCTTTTTATTGGTATTATTTATTTAGAATTCTAATAATGTATTCTAATAATAGTATTCTAATATTCCACAAGGATTCTTGTTCTTCATACTTCACACTGTTTAATAAAAAATACTTACTATTAATGAACATTATTTACTCATTTTTAGAAAACTGTAAACAATGTTGAAATTCTAACATCCAACAGGGAGCTTGCACTTTGAACCAGCTGCCAAATGGCATGATATAGGACATGTCTACAATTTAGATAAGTCAGCAGCAGCATTTTGAAATCTTTTGAGGCTTAAAGATACCCATGTGCAGCCAATTGGAAATCAGAAGATGAAAGTTTCCACTGCTGCCCAAGTTCTAAGCCACTCTGTTGCAGCACCAGTAATGGTTGCAGTTCAATTTAGTAAGTGGATCAATTTCATATATTTTTAAAAAGGTATTAAAGTATGAACTTTTAGGTGTTAATGTATAAACCTTTAAGTCTTAACCTTGTATTACCTTGCATTAACGCTTCATATATTAAGCTATAAGTGTTACTGTATGAATATAGTATGATGAAAGAATTTTTTAACAAGCACAACCTTAGTTCCTCCTACTACGTAAAAATGTTCAAATTTTATATTAGAAATACTATGAATTTATATTTATTTCATTATTTAATGAACACAAAGTTGGTGAATCTCCAGGATATTAAAAAAAATTAGACAACTAATGCAGTTTCACAAAATTATTTATTTAGCGACATAGGTTTTGCCATGATACACCTTCTGACATAGTACATCTATGTATGATGGTATACATCTGACATAGTAAAAACAAAAATTATAAATTGTATTTATATACTTAGACAGTTGATGTTAAAACTGGAAGGGAGAAAGTAAAGAAAAGAAGGACTGACTTAATTGTACATGTAATTAGGTCAATGACCAGCAGTTTGGGGACACCATAAAGCAATATGCTAAATATAAATAGGTTATAAATTCTGGAAATAAAAAGATCTATTTGTAAAAACTAAAATATGAATTTAAATGAACAGACAAACTTTGATGTTTCATTACTGAAGCTCTTTAAGTTTTCTTCCTTAATTTAGTGGTTTTACCAAACCTGCTGGTCACCAACCTACTTACATACCTGTCAATCCTTCCTTCCTTTACCTTTTCTCTTCCAGTTTTAACATCAACTGTATTAGTTTAAAAGTACAATTCATAATTTTTATTTCCGTTGTGTATGTCTGAAGATGCCTCATGGCAAAACATATGTTATGAAATAAAAGTATTTTATGAAGCTATATTAGTGGTGTAATTTTCCTTAATATATTTATTTCACTTGAAAACAAACAA
Organism: Callitettix versicolor; assembly: GCA_022606455.1. Taxonomy (NCBI): domain Eukaryota; kingdom Metazoa; phylum Arthropoda; class Insecta; order Hemiptera; family Cercopidae; genus Callitettix; species Callitettix versicolor. The sequence continues at coordinate 37,887,653 of CM040186.1, read as the reverse complement.
CATTTGTTTTTGTGTGGCAAACAATATGTATTTCAATAATTAAAAAAAAATTCATAATACTGTTCCTGGATTATATTTTTTTTATTTTATATGCATTTTTGTTTGTTAATATGAGTACATAATTGTATTTTAAAAAAGTATATTTTTATAAATAAATTTATTTGAATATTTGTATTTTTAATGAAACAAATCATTTTTATACATTTTAACTATTATAATAAGCAATAATCAGTGTTATGCCAACAGATAAGTAAAATAATTTGGTTTTGTTTTGTTACAGTTTCTCTTCCAGCACTAGCTTTAGCGATTGTAATCTTTGTTAAAACATGTGACGACATTTATGATTAGTTTAATGGTAACACTTCCAACTTTGAAGGTGGTAAAAGCCTGATAACCTTTCTATGGGGAGATAGTGTCCATTTTTCATTATGGATTACTGTAATTCAGATTGTTGACTGCTGGAAGTTTCAATCAGAAAAGGTAAGGGATGGAGTATCACAGACAGTGCCTATGAGGCAGCCCTCATTTGATGGCTAGATTATTTCTATGAGAGTTATTGTCACTTTGCTTTGGGACTATCTGATTGACCCTCTATTCTTAAATGTTTTGTGTATTCACAATGAAAACCAAGATCCAGGGAGAATATATTTGGATCCATTCATAAAAACTGTGGATCCAATTACAATCCCAACAGATGTCCAGTTTGTGAGTGGTTGGAATAACTGCATCATCAGTGATCTTGGCTGTAATGTTTTGATACTGAATGGTAATTGTGAGATTGATGATGCAGATTTACAAATATTTTAGCAGTTTACAGATATTTCTTGGTATGGATTGTTCCAGAAATGAAGTAGTCACTAACCTACTAAAACAACTGGTGACAGATGATGGCAATAATGACCCTGGTGATTCTGGTGCTGTATCAGTCATTCCAAGCAACATGGCCTTGATATCAATGTCTTACATAAGTGGATATATTTTATGGAGACTGCTTGCCGTATATGATTGCGGGGCTGGTCTCTGTTTCGAACCTTCTGTTGATTTCATTCATGCAGTAGTTATGTTCAAAGAGTTTGTAGAAGGAGAACACAGAATAACAGAAAAGGTAGTCAGTTGTGTTGCTCTCAGTACAAACCTATTATATCAGAATTTGAATTAACATGGTCATGAGGAACATTGGTCCAACATCATTAATGATAGTATCAGGAAAACACTAAGATTTGATTGGCCTGAAAATTTGTGTAAAGTTCACTATCAAGATATGTACACCATCTTTATACAGTCTGTTATCAGATTGTGTATACCTTGTTGGCATACAAGTAAAAATAGGCTTAGAGTAGATAAGTATAGGAATAAGAGAAAATTTTATATAATGAGACATTTGTAAATTAGTAGCATATTATAATTTAGGAAAAATGGAATTTATTATTTGTTTAATATTTAAGAAAATTATGTTATTTTATAAAAGATTAAAGAAATAATAAATTCCTTATTATATATGCATATGTAAGTAAATTTTGTAAATGTAAATTTTATTAGTAATTAAGTAATGAAATAAATATCTTTTATTATTCTAGTTGCATTTTTGTATTTGGCTAAGGCATTCAGCACTGTAAATCATAGCGTTCTATTGTAGAAATTGTATTATATGGGAATTAGGGGTGTAACTAATGATCGTATAAGAAGCTTTTTAAAATTAACAGAATGAGTAGAGTAAAAATTAATGAAAGTTTGAGTGAAAATAAAGTAATGAAAATATGTGCACTACAAGGTACTAAACTTAGTCTCTATTTAGGGCAAATTTAGTTGCCCATACTTTATTAATTGAAAAGATTTGTGTTTAAAATTGTACTTAATAGCGTTTTATAACAAAAAGGGTGCCTGAAAGACAATTTCATAAAAAGCTAAATAAATACTATATATTATGACTTTTCTTATATCTAACAAGTTAAATTTCATTACAGTTAGTTTTGCCTTCAGTAATGTGTTCAAGATGGATAAATACTTAATGCAAAATATCTTTTTGGAGAGAAAAACAGAACCAATAAAATAATAAAATTTGTGTTTGATGTTTTAAATACTAACAGTTTGTACAGAGAAAAATGAAAAGGGATGACAAGGTCACATCTAAGGTGTTGGTTAAAATTCTTTGTGTTTTCAAGAATACTACCATAATGTACATTAATTATTAGTATTCCTGTGTAGAACTCATTATGTGGGACACCTAGTTGCATCGGTCCTCCCCGACTTTGCATATCAACTGCCTGTATATGAAAAAAACCACTTTTTCAAATACTTAAAGGAGAATATTGTTTTTATAAGTTATAAGAAGAATTTAATGTACTTCAGAAAAAAAGGTAACTGATTGACTTCGATTATTTTATTGTTTTAAATGGTTTAATTTAAATATACCTATCAAAAGTTAAATACAAGTTTTTTTTATTATAATAATAAATATAATAATTATAAACTCGTATAATAGTTAAAATTTGTAATATAATTATTTTTCTATTATTTAGGCACTGAATCAGTCTCTCACAAATTGTTTTTTTCTTGTAGTTACAAAATAATCCAGTAAATAGACGTCAGGCAAACAGATTTTAAAATAAATATGTATTTGAACACTTTTAAGTTCTGTATTTTTGAAGCTCATCAATAAAACGTTTCCAAATTATCAAAGTAACAAAAAAGGAGAACATGGTCGCATCTAAGGTGTAGAGTTACTATGCAACATGTGTTTTAGAGTCATTGACACTACCATAATAAGTATTAATTATAAGTATTCATATTTAGCACTCATTAATGGAACACCTAGATGCATCAGTCCTCCCAAACTTTGACGGCCTTCTGCATATATATAAACATTTGTTATCAATAAAAAATTAATTGAGAACATTGTTTTTATGAAAAAATTATAATAATAATTAATAATTCATTATTATATTAAAGCTAATTTTTAAAATTAGAATTATTAAATAGTTTTAATTATTTAGTTTACTATTTTATCAGTTATTACTTCAAAATGTTTCAATTTTATTTTCTTCTGTCATTATTTTATTGAAACTCTTGTTGAGAAATTAATCTATACATTGTATTTAAGAAATAATCTCATAGACAGAAGACTGGTCAGTTCTCATTACTAATCTGCACTTACTCAGAAATCAGTTATTTACAAATTTACACAAGCTTGTCTAGGATATTATTTTATTTCAATTTTTTTAAGCTTTACAAACAGAAAGTCCACAGTAAAGTTATTTTTCAAAGAAATGTTCACTAAAATATACAAAAGTAGAACACTATATTTTTTTTTTTTTTTTTTTTTTTTTTTTTTTTTTTTGAAATGCAGCTTCTATCAAATTAATCAATCATTAAACATTGTTTATAGTACGTAAAACCACAACATAATAAGATAGCTTAGTCAATAACAATTAAGGCTCTGTTGTAAATGTATGAAAAAATGAGTTTTCATTTATTATAAAAGAACAGCTAAGATCCTCTAAATGAATCTTACTTTTCAACCATAGTTACAGAATATTTTAATAGATGGAAGTATTGTTGTCGTCGTAAAACAAATCTGTAATTACCTACTTTCAGTTGTGTATTTCCAAAGCTAATTACTGCTCCAACAAAGTCAAAATAGTACTAATCTAAAAATAAAGAAAGCCTTTATAATACATACCAGCCCATCAACAAAAAACTGTCAGAGAGTTTAACTGAATGAATGAACTTGTAGATTTAATATTGCACTGCATTATTTTTAGATCGATTGCTCCCAATTTCTGTATTCCTGAGTTGCTCAGTTACGGTTCCTTCTCCAGTCCTAGTCTCTTTATAAAGTCTAAGATTTATAGGCGATACAAGCTCGTCCACATCTAATTTGGTGAATTCCAAGTTCCTTATTGAGTCGCTTTTAGATGCATGCTATGTTTATTCCCTTTAGTTTTCTTTATCCTTATTACAGAGGTTCTCATTTGTCTAACCTTTTTATTGTGCAGTAAGATCCCACATAGTTTAAATTATTTTCTTACTTGTGGGAATACCCACAAGAAGCTTTCAAAATGATCTCCCATACAGAGCCTTGCACCTACCGGTAAGACTGAGATGCACTGGGAGTTTGCCATTTCTACTTATACTACTCTACTACTTATAATACTCTTTGATACACCACTAGACGGTAACATTCACTCCATCAGTATGGGTCGCTTTCCACTTCAGAGTAGCAAAGCTATGGAGAGTAGTGAATGTGTGTGTTTTAAGTAGATGAGTGAGAGTAGTATGAGCTAGAGGTACAATTGGATTGCTAAAGCCACCTGCACCTTAATTCTGCCAGATATTAGAAGGTTTACAGTACATAAAAAAATATAAAACTTCATTCAGGCATACTTTACACAAGGTAGTACTTTAATTTATATAAATAAAGTTACTATTACATTTAAATTATAATTAAGGCCTTTAATCTACATACTCAGACAAACTATTGCAACATATTAGTTTTAACAGTTAAATATATTTTTAAAATTCTTTGAACGAGATTGCTCTTTAATATTATTAATAAGTTCATTAATTATATAAATTATAATTACCTAAATACATTAATTATTAAACTAGTTTATTATTAAATTATTTAAATTATTAACGAACACCAGCACTGAACTACATGCACAAGCCAGCCTTAAAAATAATTACAATTGTTATCAGTGTGATTACATTTATTGAAAGTTTCACTTCTGTCTGCGTCCACGACTTCCACGAAATTTGTATCCATTTTTATTTATTACAACTAGGTAGTAGATAAAAGGATTTAGTAAATTTTTGCAAATAATTTACAATTAATTGTTAGAAAACAAATTATTGAGTTTAGCCCAAAAATAAAAATATGACCTCAGAAAATAATACATTCATTTACATAAATAATAACTCTAGTGCTTTTGTTTTCTTTAGTTTGTAATATACAGTTTGATTTTTTTCCAGCTTTACTATAACTATCAAGAATCAAATATGAGTGGTTAAAATTTTAAAAATAATTTTCTCACTTTTTGTTGCTTTTTACAGTCCTCGGTAGTTGCAGGATAGTCTGGTAGATGGATGTCATGTCTTGTTTCAAAATAAAACTGTATTTAATGACATTTTTGTTGTATTTATTCTTTCATACAGTTATTGTTAAGGTTTTAATTTTACATAATAGTACTATGTGAAATTTTTCTTCTTTTATATTATACCACTTAGTGATCACACCAATTAGTATTCACAACAAAGCAGTTAGTATTATCTATGAGTCAAGTAATTCAAGGTTAATTGTTGGAAAATAACATAATAGCTAGGTCTAAAAATAAAATAAAATTTCACAATGTAGTAACAGTAACAAAAATATTTACTGCACAAGATTTACTGTTGATATTTTTTCTCCTTTGTTGGTTTCCATTTTAGGTCTCTGTGTAGATCTTACTTTCGTAGTTACCACTGTAATATGCAGTTTAATATTACAATGTTTGAATTTTTTTAATTTGTGTTTTTCTTGAAGATTCTCAACTTAATATCATAACTACTACAGTTTTCGAATTTGTCGGTAATTTGTCATTTTTTGTACCAATAATTAAAAAAAAATTTCTAATAAGGAAATATTTATTGTTATATCTAATGTTAAAATTATACTTCTGTTTTTTTACTTGTGATTTCCATATTATTCTAGAATTAACTCTAAGTGTGTATTTGTGTAGCATATGGAACTTAAATTCTCTTAATACTTTTGGCAATACCTTTGTTATTATATTACATTTTTCGAAAAAAATTCATTCATTAAGAATTATTGTCTCTAATCACATTGACTAAAAGTTAGTGTTACACCTGTATGATTTGTGAGTTCATTGCCCTCGTTCATTTTTGTGGGATTTAACCACCAAATAATAATTTTTTTCAAAACATGTAAAAAACAGCTATATACCCAATTGTCTTTGCTGAACCATAAATAAATAAAAATATTTTCAAATTACCTGTAGTTAAATTATTGAAAAACATAAAAATTAACAAAAAGGGAAAACATGATCTCTTCTAAAGTGTTGATTATTTAGTAATTGGGTTTTCAGTGACATTGACACTACCATAATGAGTATTAATTATGACTCCTTATATTCAGCACTTTTATGTGGGAAGACACCTAGATCCATCCATCCTCCCCAACATTGCTTGCTTACTGCCTGTTCATTATTCATTGTTATTTAGTTCTTAAGTATTCGTTATTGTAATATATTATACCTGTTATTTAAAATTTTGTTTAATTTATTTTTACTATCATAGTTTGTTGTTTTTTCTTATTTACGTAAATTGTTAATTTTTTTTTATATACTTTCATTTTCCAATCTATGCTTACTGACATTTTCGTTACTTTGGCATCTACACATGCTTGTCCAGATTATTATTTTATTATTTTTTAAAAATTTACTGAATATTTTGAAAAAAAAACAATTACAAAAATCAAACACTTTACAAAGTTTTGCTTATACACATTTATTTTGAATTATTATTGTTACTATTTTTCATATTTGACACATGTTTAGAGGATTAGGACATTAAGAACTATACATTTTGTTCTAGTATTTAAAATATATTTCAATAAAATTAAATGAAAAATCGATAAAATATTTAATCAAATGCAATAAAACAAAAATATGCCTGTTAAACTTAAAACGTCCTATTTATAAAAATACATAAACAGCAGTTATATTTCCAAATGTCTTTTCAAAGATAATTAAAATTTTTATCAAATTATCGACAGATAAATTGCAAAACAAATGTCTTGAAATTGGCGAAAAGGGATGACGAGGTTGCATCTAATTTGTTGATTCTGGTTGCTACTTAGGTTTTCAGTGTCATGGACACTACCATAATGAGTATTAATTATGAGTAACCATATTTAGCCCTCATTACGTGGGACACCTAGATGCAGCGGTCCTCCCCAACATTGCATGCTTACTGCCTGTATATGAACAAAACAACTTAGGCAGATTATCAAGTGGGAATACTTTTATTAGAATTGAAATGAATGAATTTGACCTACTTTAGATCAAGGATTATTAATGAATTTCAGTTACTGTATATTTTGAATTTTTTGCCTTCAATATAACTATCAACAATCAAGTATGAATGGTGTAATTTTGAACAACAAAATAATGATGTTCTTTTTGCATAAAATAACTTTTTGTTGCTGTCGCAGTAGTACAAAAACATTCTTTCGCCGTAGTTATAAAATAATCCGGTAGATGGATGTATCATTGTATTTCAAATTAAATCTATATATATCAACATTTTTGTTGTAAATTTTCGAAGTACAATTTGGTGGTTAAGTCATATAAAAACTAATTATGTAATAGTATGAAAAAAAATCATTCCAATCAAAACTTTGAAGCTCTTTGGAAATTCACAAAAACAACTCATGAACTCAGGGTCAAGGGCAATGAACTGAAAAAACATACATGGGTAACAGTAACACTAAGTAAATGTGATTAGAGAGATTAATTCTTATTGAATGATTCTTTTATTGAACAACCTAAAATAATACCAAAAGTATTGCCAAAAGTATTAAGAGAAATAAAGCTCCATATGCTACACAAATACTTGGACATAACTCCAAAATAATATGGAAATTACAGGTGAAGAAACAGAACAATAATTTAACATTACACATAACAATATGTATTTCCTTATTAGAATTAATTTTAAATTATCAGTATAAAAAAAGACAAATTACCGACAAATTCGAAAACTGGTGTAGTTACAATACCCAGTTATGACCCTACGATAAAAAAACAAATTTAAACAAAATCCAAGAATTATAATGAAGAACTGGGTACTATAGTGAATGAACAGTGGTAACTAAGAACCTATGATCTACACGGAGACCTAAAATAGAAACCAACAAAAGAGAAAACAGACCAGCATTAAATCTTGTACAAAAATATTATTTTGATGAGAATTATTGAGAAAAAATTTTGATATGTGTTGTAGGGAGAAACTGAAGAGAACAAAATGATTTGAGATAATATTGTTTAAATGCCTGTACTGTATTGTGAAATTGTATTTTATTTTTAGGCCAAGCTATTAAATTGTTTTAAAACAATCCATTGTGAATTATTTGATTGGTTGTTTATTGGTTTATTGTAAATACTAACTGGTATTAACTCTAAGTGGTATAATATAAAAAAAGAAAAATTCCTCATGAATAATTCTATTATGTAAAATTGAAACATTAACAATTAGTGTAGGAAAACGAACTTCAAAATTATAGGTACAATAAAAATGTCGGTAAATACAGTTTTATTTTGAAATACGACATGACATCCATCTATCCGACTATTCTCTAACTACAACGAAATAATTAAACTGTTCGAGCAACAAAAAGTGAGAAAAATTATTTTGAAAATTTAAACCACTCATACCTGATTCTTGATAGTTGTATTGAATTTAAAACATTTAGAAATATACATTAGAAACTAAAGAAATCAAATGTACTAGAGTTATTATTTATGTGAATGGCTGTGAAACTTTCTGAGGTCGTAATTTTATTTTTGGGCTAAACAAATAAATTGTTTTATTACAATTAATTGTATATTACTTGCAAAAATTTTACTAGATCATTAAATTTACTAATTAGTTGTAATAAATAAAAATTGATAAAATTATTCTGGAAGTCTTGCATGTTTCCGACAGCAGGAAAATTTTAATAAATGTAATCACACTTGTAAACATGGTAATTATTTTGAAGGCTGCCTTGTGCAGGTAGTTCAGAGAGGGTTTTCATTATTAATTTAAATTATTTAATTATTTACTAACTAATACATTTAAGGAATTTTAATTTATATAATTAATGAACTTATATATTAATATTAAAAACCAACTTAATATTAAAACTTAATATTAAAAACCAATCTCGTCGTTCAAAGAATGTGTAAATATATTTAACTGTTGACACTAATATTTTTGTGCTATTTGGTCTGGGTATGTAGTTTAAAGGTGTTAATTATAATTTAATTTTAATAGTAAATTTATTTATATAAATTAAAGTATTATCTGGTGTAAAGTAGGTCTATGTGTTGTTTTTAATGTACTGTAAACCCTCTAAGATCTGGCAGGATTGAGCCGCTGGTAACCTTAGCGATCCCATTGTACCTCTAGCTCATTCTACTCTAAATCATCTACTCAAGACACACACATTCACCACTCTACATAGCTTGGCTAACTCTGAAGTGGAAAGCGACCCGTGCTATAGGAGTGAATGATTCCGGCCTAGTGATGTATCAAGGAGCCGTAAGTAGAAATGGCGACCTCAGCGTGTACCTCAGCCTGACCCGTAAATTCAGAGCTCTGTGTGGGAAGACCTAATATCCTTTGCTACTTGTGGGTATTTTGTTTTCTTAGTTATAAGTGGGATAATAAAATATAATATGTGAGAACTTACTGCACAATAAATGGTTGGCCAAATGAGATCCTCTGTAATAAGGGTAAAGAGAAAGAAAAACTGAATGGGAATTGGAAGAGCAAGCATCTATAAGCAACTCAATAAGGAACTTGGAATTCACCAATTACAAGTGGTCGAGCTTGAATCCACTTTAAATCATAAATTTTATAAAGAGACTAGGACTGGAGAAGGAGCCGTAACTAAACAACTCAGGAAAACAAAAATTAGGAGCAATCGATCTAAAAGACAGCAGTGCAATTTTAACCCTACAAGTTCACTCACACATTTAAACCCTTTAACAGTTCTGTGTTGATGGGCTGGTAGGTATTATAAAGTTTATAATTATATTTAGATTAGTATTAATTTGACGTTGTTGGAGCAGTAATAAGCTTTGCAAATACACATCTTAAATTATGTAATTACAGATTTGTTTTTTGAGATCTACCGAACAATAACATTCATAACTATGGTAGATTATGAATGTTATTATAATGAAAGAAATTATAATTATTTGAGATCCATAACTATGGTAGAACAATAACATTCATTTCCAGTATCATAGCTTTATTTTTACAATACTGAAAATTCACTTTTTCATACATTTACATATCCTTAATTGTTATAGACTATGCCATGTTATTATGTCATCTTATTATGCTCTTATTACTATATAATGTTGTTATTATTTTTAAGTGACTGATTAATTTGTTGCAAACTGTGTTTCAAATAATGAACACATATATATTATATTTTTTTGAACAGTAATTTGAAAAATAAATGTATTGCGAACTTTCTTGATAATTTGTAATTAAAAAAATAAAAAAGTAATATTCTGGGAATTCTTGCTTATATGTCAAAATACCTGAGTTGTTGATAAGTACAGATTAGTACAGTGAACCAACCAGGCTTCCATCTATTGGATTACTTTCTAACTAGAATAAATAGATTAATTTCTGAACGAGAATTACAATTAATAATGGAAAAAAATACAATTGAAATATTTCGAAGTAATTACCAATATTATAAGTGAACGGAATAATTACAACTATTCAGTAAATCCAATTTTAATAATGAATTATTATTAATAATTTTCTTATACAAACAATGTTCTCGAATACATGTTCCATGATAACATTTTGTTTATATAAATGCAGTAGGCAGGGAAAGATGGGGAGGACAGATGCATCTAGGTGTCTCACGTAATGAGTGCTAAATTTGAATACTCTTAATTAATACTAATTATGGTAATGTCAATGACACTGAAAATACAACTTACAATTGATCCTTCACCATGTTCTCCCTTTTAGTTACTTTGATTTGTGTCTTGATAGTTTGGAAGTATTTTGTTGATGTGCTTCAAAAATACAGAATTACAAAGTGGATAAATACAGTTTTATTTTAAAATCTGACCAGGTGACGTCTATCTACCAGATTATTTTGTAACTATAGCAAACAAGCTACTTTTGAGAGTCTGATTCTGTGGCTAAATAATACAAAAATGAATATTCAACATTTACAATAATTATATATAATTGTTGATATTTATGTTTAAGTTGAAATATTTTAAACTATAAAATAATTGAAGTCGATCAGTTACGTTTTTTTCTGAAGTAGCATAAAATCTTTTATACAACTTATAAAAACAACATTCTCATTTCAGTATTTTCCAAAGTGATTTTGTTCATATACAGGAAATAGACATGGAAAGTTGGGGAGGACCGATGCATCTAGTTGTTCCACATAATGAGTGCTAAATATGAATGCTCATAATTAATACTGATTACGGTAGTGTTCATAACACTGCCAACCTAAAAGATACCATCCAACACCTTAGATGTGACCCAGTCATCCCTTTTTATTTTTCACTGTACATAAAACATCATACACGAATTTGGTTATTTTTAATGGTTTCTGATCTTCTATGTCCAAAAAGATATTTTGTCTTGAGGTTTTTCTATGTTAATGTGTTTTGTCTTCACAAAACTAATGTTAATGGAAAATTTCATTGTTTTTTGTTATATAATGAGCATTTACCTTAATCAGGTATACGATTCATTTTTTAATTAAACTCTGTTGGACAAACCTTAGCATTAACGTTTTTATTTATAACAAAAATTTCAATGAAATTGCAGGATATTTATTTTGAAATAACAATAACACCTCACTTACAAAATTGACAAACTAGTCATAGAGCGCGGAGAATCAGTTGAAACATCCTTAGTTTACTAAATTTTAAAGTGTGTAAGGTATAAATAATATCCACAAATAATATCACTTATTGCATGATTAAAAAAATATGCAGAATAAATCAATATCTTTAAATGTAGATTTGTTTTATTACACGATTTGACTACCACCTACCGGATTATTCGGAACTACAAGGAAATAATTACAGAATTGATTTTAATATTCTGGCAATATTGTGTAGACGTCAAACTGAATTTCATTAAGCAGAGATTAGTATTGAGAATTAACTAGTGTTCTATGTGTAGGAATATTTTGTAACTACAACTATTAGATTTGTTCGTAAGCAAGAGTTACAACAGAAAAATTTACAGAAAAATATACGGGCCCGTTGTTGTACAACCCGTATACTAACAATATGCCAGCCCAAGAACTTGTGTCACTGCGGCTCTTTGATGACGACTTCCATGTTCTTATTATTCATCAGCAAACTTTGAGTTTAGGGCCCAAATCTTTCAACAACAGTTGGACTTACTTGAGCCATGGTTTAGAAATGCTGAAGGGTCTTATTGTATATTCACTGTAAATAGGTCGCCAAAAGTAAGATCAAAATTTTCTTAGTAGGTGTCTCAAAAATAATTATTCTATTTAAAATTTCTAACGAGAACAAAGCTGAGTCGATTATTAAAGTAATTACATCAGTTTTCTTTGAGTTCTTTGTTATATCCTGAACATTATTACTGGATAAGTTCGAAGACTTGCCAATACTTGAAATACTTATTTTCGCAAAAGTATTAAAGTTTAATCACTATTTCAATATTTAAATATCAGCAAATACTGAAGCAGTATTCTATCTTCGAACATCTGATTATGGAATGATCCTCATTAAGAAAAACGAAATATTTTGGGTAGGGAAAAATATATTGCAGTTAAATAAAATAGTAATTATTAAATAATAAGAAAAAGAAAAAAATACAAAAGTAACATGGTAGCAACTAGTTTTGTTGGGATATTTTACAGCTTTAAGTTATTAGTGATAAGAGTACTATCATAAAGAGTACTTCATAAATCATGAATTCTCGTGTTTATATTTATTTTGGGAAAATCAGTTGTACTAACTTTCCCACATATTGCTTATCTGGTGTCTGTATAAAAAAAAATGGCAAGTAAAAAATTGATAACATCTAACTGAAAAATGTAATTTTTAAGTTTTATATAATATCAATAATAAATCAGCATTAGACTAAGTAATTTTCATGGCAGTGTTTCATTACAAATCTCATTCCAACAAATAACAGATTCTCCAATAGTTCGATAATTGGATTAGTGGTTATATTTAAAAATAAATCTGTAATTACCAACATCTATTCTTGTTATAACATTAAGCTGAATCTCGCATACTAGATTTGTCATAATTAAAATAAGTACTACAAATATGCAGAATTTGTAATTATATAATCCGATATATTTTTATATAAACTTATCCAAAATACCAACATATATATTGAAGAGACAAAAGGAGATATCATGGTCACATCTAAGGTGTAGTTTTAGAGTTCTGAATTTTTCTGTCATGGACCCTACCATAATGAATATTAATTATCAGTATTGTTTTCATATTTAGCACCATTACATGGGACACCTAGTTGCATCGGTCCTTCTCCATCTTGTATATCTACTACCTTGTATACATGAACAAAATATTTTGACCAAGAATTTGGGAACTTTGTTCTTGGAAGTAAAATATATACATTTTTTACCTACTTTATACCTAACTTAGTTACTCGAATTTCAATTACTATATCGTTTAAAATGTTTTAAATACAACAAAACTATTGATAATGACTTATAATTGTTGTAATGTAAAATAATGTTTTTCCTGTCATTTCACTTATGTCAGTACTGTTCGCTTAGAAACTGGTTATTCCGTCGTAGTTACAGACGTGTCCGCTAGGTGGATAATCTAGTCGTGTTTCAAAACAAATCTGTACTTATTGATTTTCAGTTATCGTTATTATTTTCAAAGATCATTTTTGGTCCACTAAAATTAAATTTCTACTAAGAACCTGATAAGAGTTTACTTAATATAGTAGAGTTATCTAAAATATACTTACGTTTTTTTACTTACACAATGTAAAAGTGTTTTCCAACTTCCGGTTTGACCAACTGATTAATCTCTTGCATCCTGAATCATTTTAACTATTTAATTTTCGCATTGTGTAACATTTATTTCGACTTAAAAATTTCATTTTTGAGCAACAATTAAAATTTTTAATTTTATAAGAATTCATTAAACTATTCTCGTTATAATTTATAACTGTTAGTGTTCCAACTGTCGTTATGTAAGCTGATTTTCCGTTCATTCAGATGAAAATTAATAAATTTATTTAGTCAATGAAATCTTTTATTTTTATGCTGAAAAAATACAATATAGTACATGAAAAAAATTACATTTTAATAAGAAATTGTAAACAATATCTCTTTTATTGATCAAAAATACTCAACAATGTTTTTTCCATAAGTATTTAAAGCCGATAATCTTATAAGTGTTTAAACTGCTCAATTTACGAAAGTTTTAAACCAACAACAAAATAATTAAAAAAACAATTTTGACAAAAAAAGTGACAAAAAGGGAGAACATGGTCGCAACTAAGGTGTTGGTTAACAGTTTTGCTTGGGGTTTCAGTGTCATAGACACTACCATAATGAGTATTAACTATGGGTATTCATATTTATCACTCATTACGTGGGACACCTAGATGCATCGGTCCTCCCCGATATTGCTTAGCATGAAGGTTGTATATAAACAAATTGATTTCGTGCAATCCCTAGTTGAGAACATTGTTTTCAGAAATCAAATTTAATAACTAAATATGTGTTAAAGCAGATTTATGTACTCGGTTATAAATCAATGAATAGTTTGAATTATTTTACTTCAATTGAAATATCAACATTTACTACCAAAATTAGAAAGAGTGACTTGCTATTAATACTTTGATGTAATTGTCGTTCCGAATAAACTTTCAGTTTTAGTTATGAAGAGATCCGATAGGTGTCTCTGGTTTTATCTTAAATGAATCTGTATTTCCCGGCATCTTTATTGCAGAAATGATTAATACAGTCAACAATATAATATACAACATTTAAGTAAATATTGAGAATACCATTGTATATTTACTGTAGAAAAAAAATACTAAATGGAAAATCAATGTATCACAATATGGAAGTAGTTATATATATATATATATTATTTTATTTTCATTAAATTTATTTAAATTTGACAATTTGAATAAGTTACTTTGATCTAACATCATTTAATTTTGACAATCTTTGATATCCTAAAAAATATGTTGAAATTTGAAGAACCCATTTATAGTGAATATAGAATTGAATTTTTAAGCATTTTAAGTATCTTATCGTTGACTGTATTAATCATTTCTGCAATAGAGATATTGGGAAATGAAGATTCTTACAAAGATAATGAATCTTATTATCTTTGTATAGATAGTAAATACTTATCTATCGGACTTTTTCGTAACTAAAACGTGAAGTTTATTTGGAGGCAATATCTATAACAAATATTAAAAGAAAAATCATTCTTTCGCAATTTTTGAGGTAAATGTTGATATTGCAATTCAAGTAAAATAATTTAAACTATTCAATAAATAATAATCAAATAAATTAATCTGTTTTAACACATATTTACTAATTAATTTTGATTTCTGAAAACAATGTTATCAACTATACAGTTTAACACATCATTTTGTTCATATACAAACAGTAAGCAAGCAATGTTGGGGAGGACCGATGAATCTAGGTGTCCCACGTAATGAGTGCTAAATATGAGGAGTCATAATTAATACTCGTTATGGCAGTGTCCATCACACTGGAAAACCAATTAATAAATAACCAACACTTTAGATGCGATCATGTTTTCCCTTTTTGTTAATTCTGTTGTTTTCCCCGTAATTTATCTATAGGTTATTTGAAAATATTTTTACTTACGAGTTCAGCAAATACAATTGTATATAAAGCTGGTTTTTACATATTTTGAAAAATCATATTTATTTGTGGTTAAGTCCCACAAAAAGTAATTATTTACTAGTTTGATATGAGAATTATTCCAATCAAAAGTTTAAGGCTTTTTGGAAATTCACTAAAAAAACAAATGATAAAATATGGAACAAATGCAATGCACTAATTGATACAAACACAAATTTAAACAAAATCCAAGCATTGCAATAAAGAACGGGGTACTATAGTGAATGAACAGTGGTAATTAAGAAACTACGATCTGCACAGAGACCTAAAATAGAAACCAAATAAGGAGAAAACAGATCGCAAGTAAACCTTGTGCAAAAATATTATTTTTCTTTGAATTATTGAGGAAAAATGTTGATAAGTCTTGTAGGGAGAAACTGAAGAGAACAAAACTACTTGAGTTAATATTTTTGTAAATGACCGTACTGTATTGTGATATTGTATTTTATTTTTAGACCAAGATATTATGTTGTTTTGAAATAGGTAATTTTGAATTATTTCATTTATTGATTATTATTTTATTGAGAATACTAACTGGTGTTAACACTAACCGGTATAATATAAAAAAAGAGTAATTCTTTATGAATAGTTCTAATATGTAAAATTAAATCCTTAACAATTAATGTATGAAAGAATGAATAGGTACAACAAATACTAACTTTATTATATCTAATAACAATCTTTTATAATGGTTGTAAATGTAAAAAATAATGACCTCTCTGTTTATGTTGCTGTTAACATGGCTCACAGACTCACTTGTCACTCTTAGTTTCAGAATAGCCATATAGATAGATGGCTTGTGTTTTAAAACAAATCTGTACTTAACGACTCTTAGTTCTGTATTTCTTTAGCTTGTTTAAAAAATTCTTAACACTTTCTGTTTCTATGATTGTTTATACTAATAAAATGCATATATATTCTATGTACTCCTTGGAACAACTCTCAATATAACAAAAAATTCTAAACATTGTTCGTAATTAACACATATTTACAAATTTAATTTCATTTCTGAAAACAAAGTTCTCAATTAAAATATTTAAACAAATCATTTTGTTCTGTCAATGTCTGGGAGGACTGATGCATCTAGGTGTCCCACATAATGCGTGATAAATATGAATACTCATAGTTAATATTCATTATGGTAGTATATCACCTTAACAACACCTTAGATGTGACCATGTTCTCCTTTTGTCACTTTAATTTGTCTTAATAATTTGGACATTTTATATACATTTTTGTCATTTGTGATCCCTTTTTTTTAAATGTGTAGTACATTTTTTAATTATGACAAAACTTGTACACGGGAAACAAATTAATGTTAGTGTTTAAATGAGACGTCGGTAATTACAGATTTGTATTTAAATGTACCACAGTTCCATCTATAGGACTACTCTGTAACTACGACGAAGCGGTTAATTTCTTTACCGTGAACTGTAACGAAATATTACAAAAATATTACTTGGTCTGATACCTATTTAATAGTTATATGTAACTTTTAATAAAACATTGTTTTCACTTTATTATTTGCACAATTTTGTTTTGTTTTGCTTAATTACAGACACAAGTAAACATTATCAGGGAGCACTTTTGCGTCTAGGAGTCCCGAAGTAATAAGGAGGATTCATAATTCATGCTCATTATGGTGGTGTTCATAAAAGTAACAAGCCCGTAATTAACGAAATTTAGTATCTATTTTTGAATTTCATAATATTTATTTTGAAATACAAACTTTTCAAACAATACAATATTTGAAATTTGATTTAGTTATCGTCAAAAATAATGGAGTCGTTTGAGTACAGATTTAAAGACGCAGTGTAGATTCTTTTGTATTACGATTAGTTTACAAATAATGTTCTTGTTTATTTATAATTTTCCTAATAGTTTCATACATTAGTTATCTTGGGTCTAAAGCAAGCTTTACAAATAATGTTCTTGTTTATTTAATCAAGCTGTGCAATCAATGCTGGGGAAGACGATTCATCTAGGTGTCTCACGTAATGAGTGATAAATTTGAAAGCCATAATTAATACTCATTATGGTAGTGTCCATGACACTGAAAACCTTGGGGTGTTTCAAATAACACCTTAGATGAGACCTTGTCACCCCTTTTTGTCAATTATAAAGAGACAAAAGTTACTCCTTATCGCGATTTGTCTGTCGGTATTTTGATAATAATTTTCGTTGTTTGTATGAAGATATTTTTATAAAATGTTGTTTTTTCAGCATTTTGAAGAAAGATTTGTTCAAAGTTTGACAGCATATAATTTTTCATGTATTTTCGTTATATTTTTCTAATGTTTTCGTTAAATTCTTTTTAAATATAATCAATAAACACAAGAACAAAACATATAGTTCTCCATAAACCCCCCCCCACGTGACGTGTGTTAAATATGCCCCAGTAGCACACATTGTTGGCCCAATGTTGGGATTTTGTCGGCAAAGTTGGGCAATTGTTAGTTAATACGCCAACGAATTATCTTCAATGGGCCAACGAGCTGTTTGTTTGCTAGGCCAACTGTTACATTCATGAAAACCTCTGCTGTTGGCCCAACATTAATTCTTAGTTGGCAGAAAATATAAAAAATATTTTGTTAAAATAAATATCTCGTAAATTAAATAGGGTATAATTATTCCAAAAGTTTAAAAATAGTGTCTTATTTGTTAGTATAATAGTATTTTATCGATGTTGTAAAATTTACTGCAAAATGCAAGCGCACGTGATGACTTACACAGAATTGCAAACAACAGAACAATTTTTTTTAACATAATTGTGAACAGAATAATATTATATCTTTAATTATTATACTAACAATAGTGTTACAATGATTAAAAATTTTTAAAATCTTATATTATTTCTACTTAACTATAATCATTTACTATGGATGATTTTATTATGTACCTATTATTTGAAATATTGCCAGCACTGTGGAAAAGTGAAAGTTTGTCAGTTACTGGTTTACTTTTTTGTTGTCGCTCACCAAGCGTTGTTGCACGATCCTACATGTACAGTACAGTTATAGTTATAATCTGGTGCTATAGTGCTTTTTTTATTTGGCTTTTCACGATTGCCTTTTAAATAAATTTTGTTTGTGTGAATTTTGTCTCTTTTTGTAAAATAACCTTGTTTCAGTAACGAAATATGCCATGTTGGTTACTCAACTAACTTTCAATAGTAGACCTAATGCTACTAATTACCAATATGTTTAAAGTGTTATATTTTATTTAATTGATTAGTGAACTTAATAATAATCATAACTTCTCTACATTCGCGAACATGTTTGAATACCTTTTCTTATCAAATTCAATATGTATTCTTACTCAAAATAATATTTACATTATAATATACAATTAAAAAACTAAAGTAGGCTACATATTATATATTACTTCGATTAAGAATATTCTACATTTGATAATAAAAGGTATTCAAATATGTTCGCGAATGTATAGAGAATTTATGATTACTATTAAGTTCACTAATCAATTGAATAGAAATATTATACTTTAAACATGTTGATAATTAGTAGGGTTATCATTGAAAGTTAGTTGGGTAACTGTTAGGAGTAAGTTGGGCCAAGAATTTCTTTGTTGGTTTTTGGTGATGTGTAATTGTTGGCCCTATGTTGGGATTTGGTTCGTTATTAATTGGTAGGCATTTGTGCCAATTTTAACCGTTGCCCAACCGTGTGTGAAAACAAAATACCAACAATGGGCCAACAGAAAATGCTACTGGGGTAACATCAATAATAAAACTGATAACCCAAACCGAATGTATAAGCAACTAGTTGTAAAAGTGGTATTTTTTAAATTAATTAACTATAGGTAGTAACTATAATTATGTTCTAACTATTACTAATAATGGTAGTAATGAAGATATTAAATGATTAATGATAATAAAACGGTTATTAATGATAATTATATACTTTTATATAAACAATATGTTACACTATCGAAAATATATTTTCTTTTCACTCATAAAGTTTGTAATTTTTTGAATAAACATTAAAAAAAATATTTTTAATTAAATTTTTTTTTAATTTTTTAAAAATGTTTAAATAAATATTTTTTTAAAACCGTACATTACTGCGTAAAAGATCAATTTTTTTTTTTTGGAAAATGATCATTATCGTTTTGTTCATATACAGACAGTAGGTAAGTAATGGCAGGGAGGACCGATGCAACCAGGTGTCCTCGTAATGAGTGCCAAATATGAGGAGTCTTACATAATTAATACTCAATATAGTAGTGTTTTTAACACTGAAACCTAGGTATTTGAAATAAATACGTAATATCACATTAGAAACCAACACATTAGATGCGACCTTGTCATCCTTTTTTGACAATTTATTTGACTGATTAATTTATTCTTAGCTACCTTTCAGATAGTGAACATCTCGTCTGTGAGGTATTTTTTTTTAGTAGATTTTTTATTGCCGTAATTTATCTGAAAAATCTACTCTAATGTTATTGTTTTTTTATTTATTTTAAAATTTAAATAAAATAATAATTATTCTGAACAAACTTGTAAAGATGTAACTAAAATGTCAGTAAACACAGATTCGTATTAAGAACCAACCAATGCTCTATCTATCGGAATATTTTGCAACTACAACGTACATATAAATTTTAGAACAAAATATTGGCAGATAAAGTTGGATTTAAAACATTTAGAATTTTTGTTTGTTTGTTATTTTAAGGCGAAACCACATTGAGGCTATTATCGACTCCATATATGTAAGCGTGAGTGTAATGTGTTAAAGTCGTAAGTGTAGTGTTGTAAGTGTACGTGTGTATTAGACTCGGTTACCGCGAGGGACGTCTACATCCTCTCAATAGGTGCAGCTAGTCTGTACCCACATGCGGGGATTTAGAAGTATCGGTATATCAAGTAAAATGAAATAATGCAATATATTCAGTAACGTCAATTCCAGTTAAAAATGATATATGATACACGAATACTATTTATATTTCACTCATAAAGGCAATGTTTTCACTTAATTATTTTCTGAACACTTCTGTTTGTATATAGGTAGAAAACAAACAGTGTCGGGAAGGACCGATGCATCTAGATGTCCCACATAATGAGTACTAAATATAAATACTCATAATTAATACTCATTATGGTAGTGTCCATGACACTGAAAAACAAAACATAAAACGACCCAACACCTTGGATGCGACCATGATAACCTTTTAACACTTTAATTTGTTTAATTATTTGTTAAATTTATTTATATAAAAACCGATTTGTTCATATAAAGGGTTGTCGAGAAACAATACATCAGGGTGTCCTACGTAATTAGAGGTAATTATAAGGAAACAATTTAATTCTCATTATAGTAGTGTCCATGACGCTGGTAAACTTAACGTATATACAAACTGAAGCCAACACCTTCGATGTGACCTTTTTTCTTCATTGTACAAAATGAATTATAAGATAATCGTTAGAAAATAAAAAAAAGATTAAGAATTAATGCTTTAGTTTTAGTTGTACATAGTGCAATACATTTTTGTTTTCCGTGTCTGTCCATTTAGCATAACGCTGCGGTATAAACTAATTATGACTTAACTGTTCTTGTTAATATTTAGAATGTACAACAAATATAAATTGTTTCTTCAGTAATAACAAAATATAACATTTTATAATTTTATATTAAACATATGTTAGATATGTGTAGGTCAAAGATATAAAAAAATATTTTAAAATTTTCATTTTGTTCAATGATAAATAATTTGTTAATAATTGGAAAATGTAAGAAGAATTTATTAAAGCAAAAATAATTCACTTAATGTTCTTTATTAGGGCTGGTATGTATTCTTAAAGGCTTTTATTATATTTAGATTAATACTAATTTGACTTTGTTAGAGCAATAATTAGCTTTGCAAATACAAGTTAAAGTAGGTAATTACAGTTTTGTTTTCCGACGACAGAGCTTCCATCTACCAAAAGCATCCGTAACTACGGTTTAAGTAAATAATTTTAAGTGACTGATTAATTTGTTGAAAGCCGTGTTTCAGGTAATGAACACATCTAAGAGGTTTATATTTTTGTACGTCCTTGTGAATGGTAATTTGAAAAATAACTTTATTGTGAACTTTCACAATGCCCTGGACAAGCTTTCATAGACGTGAAAGTAACTGAGTTGTGTCGGTAACTACAGATTTGAACTGAGAACCAACCAGGGTGCCATCTAGCGGAATATTTTCTAACTATAACGATTTTAATTTCTGCGCGAGCTATGCAGCAAAGCCAGTGACTAAAAAAAAAAATACCATTGAAATATTTCGAAGTAATTTAAATGAACTAAAATTATTGTACATAGTAAAACGATTTCAACATATAATTAAATGAGAACATTGTTTTTAGGAATAAAATATAAATAATAATTCTGTGTTATGCTAAACTTAATCATTGAATTATCAAATTTTTTGAATTATTTTAGAAGGTTTATACTATCGTAAATTACTTCTGAAAATGAAAAAAGACTCTTTTTTTTACAACGAAAAATAATAATATCCAAAGCAGTGATATGCATGTTTTTCTATATTTATAGACAAATTACATATTTTTTGAATGTAAAAAATTATATCTACGATAGTCTAACGTAATGCTCACACAAACCGCAACAATTATCAATAATTAATGTTTCATTATCATTAATCATTAAATATCTATCAATAACGAGTCTAATTATCGCCAGGTAAACAGGAAAGGAAAACGATTTAAGTGACAAAAGGGAAACAATATCACATTCACAAATTAATTGTTACGCTATAGTTACAGAATAGTCCGGTAGAAGGACGTCATGTCGACTTTTAAAATAAATCTGTATTTACCGACTTTTTAGTTCTATATTTTTGAAGATCATTAATAAAACTTTCCAAAATTATTAACAAATACATTTAAATAAGAAAAAGAAAGAACATTAGCGCATCTAATGTATTGAATGTGTTTACTACTTGGGTGTTCAGTGTCATAGACACTACCGTAATGAGTATTAATTATGTGTATTCATATTTTTAGTTGTTTTTTCAGTTTGTAAAGTTAAAAAAATAATGATAAAATAAATATCCTTCGGAAGCTTGTGTTGATGTAAAAGTAGTCGAGTTGCCGGTAAGTACAGATTGGTATTGAGAACCAACCAGTGTACTCTCTATCGGGATATTTTGCAACTACAACGAATTAATTTATTTCTGCGCAATAGTTTCAACAAAATACTAACAGAAAACATACTATTTATACATTTAGGAGTAATTATAGATATTTTAAGTAAACAAAAATAATTTAAACTTTCAATAATAACTACACTTAAAATAAATATTTTCTTGCAACACAGAATTACTAACTATATATCACTCCAAAATACAATGTTCTCGATTTATTACTTCAATAAATTCTTTGTTCTTATACAAGCAGTAGGCAATCGATGTTGGGGAGGACCGATGCATCTAGGTGTCCTACGGAATGAGTGCTAAATATGAATTTATGAATACTCATAATTAATACTCATTACGGTAGTGTCCATGACACTGAAAACACAAACACAACCACTATAACCAACACCTTAGATGTGACCATGTTCTCCCTTTTTGTCGAATTAATTTATGAGTTGGTAATTTGGAAAAGTTTTATTGACATTTTTGTTATTTGGGAATGTTTTGAAACTAAATAGAAATTTGTATATATCGCCTTCTTAATTACTTTAATATCTACATAAATAATATTTCGGTTATTAGATCTATAAAAGATGCAAGAATAATATGAAATTATAAAAAACGTTTACACACGAAAAAATGTAATACAAGTTATTATTTACAAAAAAAGTTCTGCAGTTTTACAAGAGCTCTGAAATAATTTTATATATTTTATTTTATAATTTTTTAATATTGATGGACAAGTTTTAAGCAATTTTATCCAAGTCGAAATGATAGATTACGTGTAGTGTCTTACACGTCCCATTTTAAATAAGATCTGTTAATTAGTTTCGTCTGAAGCAATGTGCACAAAACGGAGAGACATACGAAACAAATAATCCTTTCATCGAACTACACTGAACGACTTTTCCTCTTTGCTCTCTAGTTACTTTTTTGTCCACCTGTAGCAGTAATGTTTCTTTCTAATACACAGTTGGTCTTATTTTGTTAATAATTGTAATTTAAATAGAAATACGGTAACTTTACAATTGTTTTATTAACTTGTTTTAAAATGGCCAATGAAAATGTTTGTAATATATCAGGTAAGTTATTAATCAAAGCTGCAGAAACAACAGGAAAGTTATTACCAGAAAAATCAAGATATAGATAAGAGGATGAATATGTTTTGTTTATAAAGAAATGTTAGGCCTACTCAAGTAACTGATTAATTTCTTTTACAAATGATGATATGTTTGAAAACACACAATAACATTTGATTGAATTATGAAAATAATCCTTAATAAGTGAATCCACATTGCAAATAATAAAGATTACTCCATTAATAATTTACTTGAATATCATTGATGTGTGACTTACATTCAATGATAAATGATTTGTTATGATAATTTTGTTTGTAATATGAGTTTACAAATTTATGTTATGAAAAATGCAACATATTCTTTACTGTGTTATTTTGTAGTATGATGAAACGTGAAACACCAAAAAACAATAAAATGAGTTCGGGCCCAATTAATTAAGGTGTGTATAAGGTGGACAGACTTTTTATCGCATGAAGTTCCCTCATAAGCTAACTAGTCCATTGTAGTTACAAAATAGTCCAACGGTGAGTGGAACCGTGTTTCAAAACAAGTCTTTTTTTTATTGATTTTGAGTTGTTCTGTACATTTTCCAAAGATATTAAAAATTATTTTAGTATCTCATTTTTATTTAAAAAAATGATTTCTACGCAGTGTGTGTGTGTGTGTGTGTGTGTATGCGCGCGCGCACACACGCCCTTTAATGTTTATAGATTAATTGCAAAGTTGATGAATAAAAATTAAATACATTTCCGGTGGTCCCATTTAGTTCTTAGATAAATAGAATCAATTATCATTAATTAATGTTTCATTTATCATTTAGTATATTTAACATTAACTTTTCTAGTTATAGTTAACAAAGGGCAAATAAAAATGGTCTAATAGACGAGAATACCACATTTACTAGGAATTGCTTATACATTCGGTTTGGGTTGTCAGTGTTACAATTGATGTCTCATATTTAGCACACGTTACGTGGAGTGGGACGTGAAAATTTGCAAGTTCTCAAAAAATCGATAAGAACTTAAGAGCTTGTTAAACTTAAAAAAACCTTTCTTCAATATGAATAAAAAGTTAAGATTTACAGAAGAGGAAAAACGTTATCAAATTACCAACAGACAAATCGCAAAGAAAATAGAAAATCTGCTATATTTAAATTGATAAAATGGGGCGACAATGTCGCATCTAAAGTGTTGATTTTAAATGCTATTTTTGGTGTTTATTTCAAACATCTAAGTGCTTTCAGTGCTTTCATTAAACACTACTATAATGTGTTTTAATTCTGACTCCTCATATTTAGCACTCATTACGTGGGACACAGATGCATCGGTTCTCCCCGACATTGCTTGCCTACTCTCTTCTATATGGATAAAAAAGGGGAAGTAAAAGGGAAGAGAGGACATTACTTTTAGAAGTAAAATAAAAGAATGCAATATTCTCCAGACGAATTTCAATTACTGTATTGTTTGAAAAACAGTAACTTCAATACAACTAATAACAATTATGTATAATTGTAGTACATTTAAAAAATAATGATTTCTCTTATGTTGCTGTAACCGAGGCTCATAGGCTTCGTTCCAGTATATTCCGATAGATGGCTGTCTTGTCGTTTTTATAAGCAAATCTGTACTTAAAAACTTTTAGTTCTGTATTTTTGAAGCTTGTTCACCTAATTCTTAAAAATTTTCGTTTCTATAAATTTCTATACTAATAATTCACACATATTATTTGTATTCATTGTTATAACTCCCAGTAAAAAAAATAAGTTAATATCTGAAGTACTTTTGTTGTAGAAGTGAAAGTTACTGAAATCGGTAAGTACAGATTTGTATTGAAAAATTATAAGAGTTTCCTCTATCGGATTATTTTATAAATACGACATAGATTATTTTATTTCTGAGCAAGCTGTAGAAAAATTCTGAATGAAAAATCATTTTATTTTGGAAGTAGTTACCGATAATTAATTTTTATTAAAATTATTTAAATTATGAAATTTGAGTAAATTACTTATAAAATTAAGTTTTTTAAGTAACTTACGCTCGTTGACTCTATTAATCATTTCTGTAATAGGGATATCGGGAAATACAGATTCATATTAAGGTAAAACCAGAGTTTTAAGGTAATCTGAATTTTTCATAACTAAAACGGAAGATTATTTGTAAGCGACAATTACAAAGAAATATTCACAGAAAAGTCACTCTTTCTCAATTTTAGAAGTAAATATTAATATTTCAATTTAAGTAAAATAATCCAAACTATTCAGTAATTAACAATCGTTTAAATTAATCTGTTCTAACACATATTTACTAATTAAATTATTATTTCTGAAAACTAAATTCTCAACTTATTCTCAACTACATATTTGAACAAATCATTTTGTTTAGGCTGTGAGCTAGCGATGTCGTGAACAGATACATCTAGGTGTCCCACGCAATGAGTGATAAAATATGAGGAGTCATATTTAATACTCATTATGGTAGTGTTCAAGAACTCAAGCTGATTTAATCACCATTTTAGATGCGACTATGTTCTCCGTTTTAACATGTATAATGTTTTAGATCTGGTTGTGATGTTGGCCAATGTCATATTGCATATAATTGTATATTTAGAGCGTTGGGTGCAATTGTGTAAGAGGTGTGGCTATTAAATAACGAGACTGACGTTGTAAAAAATTTTATTTTCATTTTATACATAATTACTTATTATCACCTTCAATATACACCCCTTCTCTATCCCTACAAAGCTCCATGCGAATTTTCCATTGTTGGGTACAGTGCTGGAAATCATCTTCTGTCAACTCCTTCAGGACTCTTGCCGCTTTCACTTTTACAGCTTCCACGGACTCAATTCTCGTCCCTTTTAATGCAGATTTCACCTCAGGGAACAGATAGAAGTCACATGATTGAAGTCTGGTGAGTAAGGTGGATGTTCTAACACTGGGATGCTGTACTTGGCCAGGAACCTCTTAACAGATAACGCGTAATGAGCTGGCGCATTATCTTGGTGGAAAAGCCATGATTTGTCCTTCCGCATTTCGTATCGTTTTTTCCTTACTCCTTCACGTAGTTTACCAAGTACCTCAAGGTAGTAATATTGATTAATTGTTTGACCTTCAGGAACCCAGTAAAGGTACACAATCCCGTGAATATCGAAAAAAACAATCATCATTGCTTTAAATTTTGACTTGCTGATTCTTGCATTTTTGGCTCTCGGTGAAGTTGGGATTTTCCAATGCATGGATTGGCGCTTTGTTTCCGGATCATATGTAAAAAACCATGATTCATTACATGTTATTATCCCTTCCAATAAATTTGGGTCATTTTCAATGGCATCCAAAGTGTCAGTACAAACATTTTTGCGAGCTGCTTGTTGTTCAAACGTGAGAATTTTTGACACCATTTTGGCACACTTTTTTCGCATGTTCAAATTGTCACGTAAAATTTGCCGTACACATTCTTTATCAATGCCTACAGTTTCACCAATTGCACGAATACTTAATCGACGGTCAGACCGAATCAAATTAGCAACTTTTTCGACATAACTTAAAATTATGGAAAACGTTAATACATGAGAAATTCAAGTTACGGTTTATTGGTCCTCAAGTCAAAATTTGGTCCTCTTTTGTTATGAATTGTAATTTCAGAATAAATAGTTTTAGAGTTGTTGTATTTACTTTTTTCAAATTGGATAATGCAAATGTTTGTAATATTCCAGATAACCTATCAATCAAAGCTATACATATAACCGGTCGTTATTACCATAATATCAAAAATTAGTAAGTAGATGTTATTATAATAGTATTGTGGGAGGTGCAAAGTTGGAAATGTTAGGCCACTTATAAACTTAAACTTAAAAATATAAACACAAGACAACAGATTGTGACCTTGATCTGACCATATTTGACTTAGGAACAAATAAATCCTAGGTATGTGACCTTGATTTCGCCTAAAATATAATATTCTCGCACAAAGCAACAGATTATGACCTTAGACTGACACAATTTGTTCTAGAAACGCATATAACATCGGTCTGTAACCTAGATTTGGCTGAAGTAATAAAAATCATAAGCAAAATTTTAGTTTGTGTCCTTGCTTTCACAAAAATTGTCTTTGAAACGCATAAAACGTAGGTCTGAGATCTTGATCGGACCAAACTTATAAAAATCACACAAAAAACAACAGATTGTGACCTTGCTGTGACCACGTTAGTAATAGAAATGCATAAAATCTTCATACCTGACCTTCATTTGGCAGAACTTATAAAAAATACATACAAAGCAACGATTATGACCAACGACTGACCCACATTGTTTTAGTAACGCAAAGAATTAGGGCTGTGACCTTGAACTCGCCCAAAATATAATATTCTCGCACAAAGCAACAGATTATGACCCTGGACTGACCAAATTTGTCCTACAAACGTATAAAACATCGGTCTGTGACTTCATGATGGTCAAAGTTATACAAATCGTACACAAAACTTTAGTTTGTGACCTTACTTTTACAAAAATTGTCCTTCAACGCATAAAACATAGGTCTGTCAATTTGATCTGCTAGATGAATTAAAAATACGCCATTAAACAACAGTTTGTAACGTTACTCTGACTTTGATTTTCCTTGAAACGAATAGATTAATTTCTGAACGAGAGTTTCAATTAATAATGGAAGAATAATACACTTGAAATATTTCGAAGTAATTACCGATACTTTACGTAAACTAAAATTATTTGAATAAATCCAATTCAAGTGACAAACTTAAGATAAAAATGAATTATTATTAATAACTTGCTCTTAAAACAATGATCTTGATTACGATTTTTTAGTGATAAAACTTTGTTTTATATACATGCATTAAGCAAGCATTATCGGGGAGGTCCGATGCATCTAGCTGTCCCACGTAATGAGAGCTAAATATGAATACTCATAATTAATACATATTATGGTTGTGCCCATGACACTGAAAACCAAAGTAGTTCACAGTTCCAACACCTTACATGCGACCATTACTTCTTTTTTGTTAAATTGATTTATTTATGTGTTAATAATTGCAATACGTTTTATTAAAGAGCTTCAAAAATACAGAACTAAAAAGTTGGTAAATACAGATTTATTTTAAACTCTGACGACTTGAGATCTATCTACCGGATTATTTTGTAACTATAGCAAACAAGCAATTTATCAGAGACGGCTACAGTACCTAAATAATAGAAAAATAATTATATTACACATTTACAATTATTACATTTAACTTTTGGTATTTATGTTTAACCTGAAACATTTTAAACTATAAAATAATTGAAGGTGATCAGTTAAATTTTTTTCTGAAGTAGTTTAAAAACTTTTATATAACTAACAAAACATTATTCTCGTGTCACTATTTGACAACGTGGTTTTTTTCATATACAGGCAGTTGGCATGCAATGTCGGGGAGGACCGATGCATCTA
Organism: Callitettix versicolor; assembly: GCA_022606455.1. NCBI lineage: Eukaryota > Metazoa > Arthropoda > Insecta > Hemiptera > Cercopidae > Callitettix > Callitettix versicolor. Next base: position 37,858,305 of record CM040186.1, on the reverse strand, counting down.
GGTGTCCCACGTAATGAGTGCTAAATATGAGTACTCATACTTAATACTCATTATGGTAGTGTTTATGACACTGAAAAACCCAAGGTTTATAACCAACACCTTAGATGTGACCCTGTCATCCCTTTTTATTATCCTGTTAACCTGTTTAAAAAACAGTGACGTTTTATACATTTATTATTTATTGGCATGTGTGTTTAAATTATTTTAAACGCTATGTTCAGTATAATGCCTTCCCTAGCTTCGTCAGTTCTACTTTCGTTGACGCGTTTCGGAGAATCTCTATCTTCAAAAACTATATCTATACTCTGGTTTATTTTATAGTTTAGGAGTATAGACATAGTTTTTGAAGATAGAGGTTCTTCGAAACGCGTCAACGAAAGTAGAACTGACGAAGGTAGGGAAGGCAGATTATTATACTTAACACGGTGATATAATCCCAGCAGAAAAGAAGAAGAATATAAAAAGTATTTTAAACGCCATTATATTACTTATCCAGTCCAACGTTATTATTTAGTATTTAGTTTTGTGACGTGTGTTAACTGTACAAAAGTCACATGTAATACGTTTTAATAATATTTTATACTTCTTAATATAGCCTCATAAATCTGAAAGTTTGTATATATATATATATATATATATATATATATATATATATATATATACACACAAATTATTAGTGAAATAAATCATTTTTTTTTTATTAATCATAAATCCTCAACAAAATGTTTTTGTATTTTTTATTTGAAAGTTAAAAGCTCATCACACTATGCATTACGTATCTGAGGATGTTCCTTGACAATTATTTGGTTGACGGTGAAAACATACATCTGGAATAATAAATTAAATTACAAAAGACCAACATATGTACGAGCTTTTATGCCCCCTTTAAGACCTTTTTTGTATATATTTTTATATATAATAGGAATTTGGTAGTAAATAAATAAATAGCACACAGACGTATTATGCATACAGTAAAATAAATCTCGCTCACACACACAATAGTATATGTATATGTATGTGTAAATATATATATATATATATATATATATATATATATATATATATTATTCATATATAGATAACAAACTATTTTTGATACCTAGTACAAGTTATTGTAGTTTACTGAGTTTGTTACTTTTCTTCCTTCCGGCACCAGTGGATTTATTTACGTAACTTTTTTTAAAAGACTTCTTTTTATTTAAATATTTCATCCTCATAAATGTACGGGCACGGACATAATAGCATATTGTACATTCACCTGCTGAAAAATAATTATTATTTAGTTTATCAGATTTTTCATCACACATTTTCCTTTATTTAGCCCATTCTCACCGTGATATTTCAAAAAGTCCCTTTCCATTTTTACCACGACGTTCAACCATTCTTCAGTAGGATACATAAGGTAGCCTTTTGACAAAGTTGACAGCCAATCCCTTTGATTATTATAGCACTCGTTTGTTGGATGACCGTATACAAAAGTTGAGACGATTTTTTTTTCTTGACTATACTCTATGTAGCCAGCCATCATCTTCAGTAGATCAGAGTTCTCTTGTAGATCACACTACACATTATCTTCACTAGTTTGCAATTCATTTAAGGCTCCTCCTATTCGTCAGATTATCAGAAAAAAAATCTTAAACTTAGTAACATTGCTTTGTAAAACCACATTTCTATTTTTAACAGAGGCAAGTTCTTTTAATGCAAGTTGAATTTGTTCTATCAAAAGTAAATTTTCATTTCTTAAACATTTCATTTCTTCTACAGAGGCATTATTTACAACGATATTTGTATTAAAATTACTGACTACGGAAAGTGGGTTTAATTTACAGAATTACACGTTACAATTGCACCAACGTAATTTCAATTTACAGGTGATTTTTCTTGTAGATTTCCATCGGACTCGTCAATAAGTTTTTCTTAATGTTTCTTGGTTTTCACGTTTTTTAATCCTTGTCGCTCGTTTAGAACCAACACATTTATTTTCAACGGTAGAAATGTTAAAACGAGGAATGGCACCGGATTACACAGGTATTGTATTTAATAATTAGGATTTAAAATCCCTTTCGAAAAAATCGTCATTAAAATGAAGTGAACAGACTTAAACATTATCAAAATTAAAATAATCTGCTCGTTTACACGCATGAACCCACGCTTTGGAATTTTTTTACGAATATACAGAAAACATTTTTTGTTATTTACAGATTTATTTTAAATAACTACCATACATCCATCTATCGGACAATTCTATAACTACAGAGAAACAAATATTCTGCCACGAAAAAAGAAAGTAAAAAATATTATTATTTTGCAAATTTAAGTCATTTATACTGATTGTTGGTAGTTATACTGATGTTAAAAAATTTGAAATTATACAGTAATTGAAATTAGTTGAAATCTAAAGCAAGTTAAATTCGTTTTCATTAAACAAGATAAAAATTTTCTCACGAATGCTTGCCCAAGTTCTTTGTTCATATACAGGCAGCAGGCAAGCTATGTCGTCGTGGAGGACCGATACATCTAGGTCTACAACGTAATGAATACTGATAAATAATACCCATAGTGTTGATATGACACTGAAAACTGAATGTTTCCTACCAAAATCTTAGCTGCGTCCTTGTGCTTCCCTTTTCTTTCTCACTGAAGGATCTGCGAATATTTAAAAATAATGTGATTGTCACAAAACAACTAACACTACTTGTATTATTTTTATTGCTAAATCGTATAAGTCCAAAAATCGGTTTTGTTTTTAATATCAGTCCACCTTCAACAAATCACTGGAGGTAATCTAATTTAATGAAATTTAATTTGTTACATATAGGCCTAATAGAAGTCATAATTAACACATTTATTTCACTTTTCACAAAATTATTTTTTCGAGCACTATTTGAGATGGAATTATTTAAATATGTTTTTAAACACCATAAATCATTTCATATTCATAAAATTCCAGGAATACAAAATGGAATACAGCATAATATAAATCGTGTGTGTGTGTGTGTGTGTGTGTGTGTGTGTGTGTGTGTGTGTGTGTGTGTGTGTGTGTGTGTGTGTGTGTGTGTGTGTGTGTGTGTGTGTGTGTGTGTGTGTGTGTGTGTGTGTGTGTGTGTGTGTGTGTGTGTGTGTGTGTGTGTGTGTGTGTGTGTGTGTGTGTTTGTGTAAGACAGTGAAAATTTAAACTGTTATCATCACAACACCTTAATGCCGATCATGTTCTCCCTTCTTATTATTTTAATCAACTCATTATTAAGTTGATTTTTGGGATCATTTTTTTAAAGATTATCTTTTTTAGACACTTCTGGAAAAAAAATTGTTGAGTATTTGTGATCAATAAAGGAACATTATTTATTTATTATTTAAACTCTAAATTAGTACACACAAAAAACTTTTAATTCAAAATAAATCTTACACATTACTAAAAAATAATAGTCACGTTAACTAATTGTACAAGAGACCAAAACAATCAATCAGCTGACCAAACCGGAAATTGGAAAACACTTTTATATTGTGTAAATAAAAACAAGTAAGTATATTTTAGATTACTCTACTATCTTAAGTAAACTCTTATCGGTTCCTTAGTACACACTTAATTTTTGTGGACCAAAAATGACCTTTGAAAGTAATAACTGAAAATCAATAATTACAGATTTGTTTTGAAACACGAATATTACATCACCTAGCGGACACTTCTGTAACTACGACGAAATGATCAGATTTAATTTTTGTAGTAATTATTTGTAAACCGTTGCTTGCCTTAATACATTCTCATGCGTGAACGTTTTTCATATTTGAAATTATTTTCCATATTTATAAAACTAATATCCAATGTACATTTATTTGATTTAGATGTGAAAGATAACTGTACTGTAGTCGTTAAGTATAGATTTATTTGTATTGATTAAAGACAAAATTTTCCCCTAGCGGATTATTGTGTAACTACAACAATATTATTTGTCTCCTAGCAAACTGTACAACGAAACATGCAATGAAAAATTAGTATTTTATAATTTAGATGTAGATATTATTTAATTTAATTAAAATTATTATTTCTTACTTGTTGTCTGTATTTAAACAAAACAATTCAAACAAATAATGAATTAAAATCATTGCTTTTAGAAGTTAGTTAATCATTTTTAGACCTTCTAATTTGTATGGCTATATTTATTTGCGTTTGACAAGTAATCAACTACTTTGACTTATAAACAAATAACCAATTCGTAATAGTTAGAAAATAGTCCGTTAGATGGAATTATGGTTACGTTTAAATTACAATTTGGTGTGTGTTACCATATATAACGTGTATAAATATGAATAACATAAAGGTGTCCGTGTAATAATTTAATTATATTTTTTTTTAAATATGTAAATATTAAAAAAAAGCCAAATTGTTTATTATAACGTTTCCAAATTAAATACAAGTAAATTTAAAGTAAGAAAATGGGTGGTAATCTGCGACAAAAAGCATTGTCGTATATGATCAAAAACAGTACACAACTTACAGTAAGTAATTACAAATTTGTTTTAAGTCGACAAGGCTACCATCTACCAAAATATTCCGAAACTACAGTTAAACAATAACATTAATTCGAGTATCATAGCTGTTTATAATAACTGAAAATTCACTTTTTTATACATTTACACATCATTAACTGTTTCGACTGGGTTATCTTACTATGTTATGTCTTTAAGTAAATAATTTTAAGTGACTGATTAATTTGTTGAAAGCAGCTTTTCAGCTAATAAACGCGTCTATGAGAGTAATATTTTTGTATAATTTTGTGAATGTTAACAAAAAATAACTATATTTCGAACTTTCATGACAATTTGTAAAGCTTAAAAAAATTGAAATAAAATAATGTCCTGGACAAGCTTGCGCAGATGTGAAAGTGGCCGAGTTGTGTCGGTAAGTACAGATTAGTACCGAGATCCAACCAGGGTTCCATCTATCGGAATATATTCTAACTACAACGAACTTACAAATTTCCGAGCAAGCATTATAACAAAATATTGACAAAAAACCGTTGAGACATTTCGAAGTAAATACCGTTATTTAAAGTAACTAAAATAATAAAAAATATTCACTAATTCCAATTCCAATAATGAACTTTAGTATAACAATGAATTATTATTAATAATTTAATTCTAAAAACAATGTTCTCGATTACATGTTTTCTCTGATAACCCTTTGTTTATATACAAATGGAGTAGGCATGCTAAATCAGGGAGGACCGATGCATCTAGGTGTCCCACGTAATGAGTGCTAAATATGAATACTCGTAATTAATACTCATTATGGTAGTGTTCATGACACTGAAACCACAAATCGTATCTTTACTCAACACCTTAGATGTGACCATGTTCTCCTTTTTTGCTACTTTGATCTGTGTTTTGATAATTTGAGGACTTTTTATTGATGAGCTTAGAAAATACAAAACTAAAATGCGGTTAGCACAAATTTGTTTTGAAACACGACGTGATAGCCTACAACCGACTTATTCTGTAACTACAGAAAAACAACCAAATTGTGAAATACTGTATTGAGTGCTAAATATGATTTAAAATAATTAATACTCAGTATAGTGTATTGATAATTAATAGTCACTATGAAGTAATTTTCATGAAACTTATAAAACCAAGCTCTTCAAATAACACTATAGATGCAACCACTTCTCTTTTTTTATCACATTCATTGTTTTTTCAAGTTATTTAATTTTTTTTAACCGTTATAATCATTTTTTTTTAATTTGGCGCTTTTAGACAATATTGGGAAAAAATTTGTTGAGTACAATTATATATATATATATATATATATATATATATATATATATATATATATATATATATATATATATATATATATATATATATATATATATATATATATATATATATATATATATATATATATATATATATATAGACCGATAGACAAATGCATCTAGGTGTTCCACGTAATGAGTGCTTTAATATGAAAGCTCATAATTAATATTCATTATGGTAGTGTTCATGACACTGAAAACCTAAAGGATTGCAACCAATACCTTAGATGTGACCCTGTCATCCCTTTTTATTTTTCACTGTACATGATTTTTTTAAACACATTAGTTTTTTTAAAAAACTCCTGTTAATGAAAATTAACTTGTTAGATATAAGAGAAGTTACAATAAATACTGTTTATTTAGCTTTTAGTACATTGTTTTTATAATACAAAAATATAATTTAATATAGTCTATAACCAAATGAACTAATCCAGTTTCACGTACCGTTTTCTTTGGAATATATTAACTGCATTATAGCTATAAGCAATCTGGTAAAAATGTTGAAATTGGAAAAATAATTTTCTTCCTTCATTTTGTATTGACTCACACACTAATTGTTTGGCCGTAGTTATAGAATATTCCGGTAGATGGATGTATTGTGTTTATAAACATATCTGTAATTAGCAACTATTAGATTTACATTTTTAATGCTCGATATGGTTCCACTAATTTTTAAAAGTTTTTAGTTTCTGTAAGTGTTGAAACTAAGGAAATACACACACACACACACCCTTATTGTTTACCTAATTATTTCGCATTTCGTTTAAAACTTTCGTAAATTGAGCAGTTTAAACACGTCTGGAGAAAATAAGTTTGTTGAGTATTTGTAATAAATAAAAAGACAATGTTTTCAGTGCCATGTTATAGTGACACTTATTTCATGGAATAAATTTGACTATTTTTAGTTTCAAAATAAACAACACTATTCAGTAAAAAACAAATTTAATTTAACCATAAAAGAGAGTAAAATCAGCTCACATAACCGACATGTGGGAAACTAAGTGATATATTTGTTAAGAAAGCTTCTGAATTATTTCTTTTATTATTTAAAATTAAAACATTAACAATTAGTGCATCGAAACCTAACGTCGAAAATTTACAAGAAAAATTTCATTAATTACACATTAATTTTAAAAAGCGACGATACAACCATCACAAGTCTGTACCGCACAAGTCTGTAACTACAGAGAAACAAATATGCTGTCACGAGAAAATAAAATGAGAAATATTATTATTTTCTAAATTTAAGTCATTTATATCTGATTGTTGATAGTAATATTGAGATTAAAACATTTGAAATTATACAGTAATTGAAATTCGATTAATTCTAAAGCAAGGTAAATTCGTTTTCATCAAACCTAATAACAATTGATTGATTGCTTGCCCAAGTTCTTTGTTCATATACAATCAGGAATCTGCAGGCAAGTTATGTCGGGGAAGACCGATACATCTAAGTATACCACGTAATGAGTCCTAAATATGAATACTCATAAATAATACTCATTTTGATAGTGCTCATGACACAAAAAACTGAATGTTTTCTATCAATACCTTATCTGCGACCTTGTCTTTCTCTTTTCTTTCTCACTGTAGAATATGTGAATATTTAAAAACATTGCGATGTCGATTGTGTTAACAAAACAACTAACGTGAATTTTATTTGTTTTATTGCTAAATCGTCTAAGTCCAAAAAGAGGTTTTGTCTTGATTATCAGTCCACCTTGAACACATCACTGAAGTTAATCTATCTTAAAGAAATTTAATTTGTTACATATAAGAGGAGTCTTAACTAACACCTTTATTTCACTTTTCGGGAAATTGTTATTTCAAGCACCATTTGGGATGAAACTATTTAAATATGATTTTAAACACCATAAATCCTTTCATATTTATATAATTAAAAGAATTCAATATTAAATATAGCATAATATAATGTATGTGTGTGTGTGTGTGTGTGTGTGTGTGTGTGTGTGTGTGTGTGTGTGTGTGTGTGTGTGTGTGAGAGAGAGAGAGAGAGAGAGAGAGACCGTGAATATCTAAACTGTTACCACAACACCTTACTGCCGACCATTCTCAATTTTAATTGTTTTAATTATTTTTTAATTAGTTTTTCAATCATTATTATGTCGATTGTTGGAATCTTTTTTTTAAAGATTAACGATTTTAGACACTTCTGAAAAAAATATTGTTGAGTATTTATGATCAATAAAGGAACATTGTTTTCAGTTTCTTGTTATAATGGGAGTTTTTCATATACTATATTGATTATATTTGTTTCTTTTAATTTAAAATTAAAAGTTTTTTATCAGTAAGTAATTTATTAATTTATGTCTGAAAGGACAGAAAATCATCTTACATAACCCCATTTTTAACACTAACTGTTATAAATTAAAAAGAAATTGCGTAATGAATTCTTCTATTATTTAAACTTTAAATTAGTGCACACAAAAAGCTTTTAATTCAAAATAAAACTAAACATTACTAAAAAATAATAGTCACGATAACTCAATGTGCCCGAGACCAAACCAATCAGCTGACCAAACCGGAAGTTGGAAAACACTTTTACATTGTGTAAATAAAAACAAGTAAGTGTATTTTAGATTACTCTACTATCTTAAGTAAATTCTTATTGGTTCCTTAGCACACATTTAATTTTTGTGGACCAAAAATGATCTTTGAAAGTAATAACGATAACTGAAAATCAATAATTACAGATTTGTTTTGAAACACGAATATACTATCACCTAGTGGACACTTTTCTAACTACAACGGAATGATCAAATTCTGAGCAAACGTTAAAGACACAAAATAAATTGACAGGAAAACAATATTTTACAAAATTACAACATTTGTACGTAATTATCATTATTTTTTTATACTTAAACTATTTTAAACGATATAGCAGTTTAAATTCGTATAATTAAATTAGGTATAACGTAGTTTAAATATTTATATTTTACTTAAAAGAATAACGTTCCCAAATTCTTAGCCAAAACATTTAGTTCAAGTATAGAAGAGAGTAGATATGAAATATCTGGAAGGACCGATGCATCTAGGTGTCCCACGTAATGAGTGCTAAATAATAGTCAATATTAATACTCATTATGGTAGTGTCCATGACACTGAAAACTCAATAGGTCATTACCTATTAAGATGTGTCATTACCAACACCTTAGATGTGACCTTGTCTTCCCTTTTTCCAAGCAAAAGAAAATTTAACTTGTTAGATATAAGAGAGGTAATAATAAATGCTCTTTTTTAAAGTTTTCAGAAAATCGTTTTTCAAGACCTGTTTGGTATAAAACTCTATTAAATACACAATAAATTCCTTCCATTTAATCAATATGGTGAATACATTGTAATATATACTATAATATAAATAGAGAGAAAAATGTATGGGCAATCAAATTTTTAAAATTCCAATTAAACTCGCTTTAAAAACTCGAATTTGTTAAAATAACCTTATCACATATTGCAGAATAAACAATATTAAGGAGTAAGTCTATTAAGGTAATATTTTTTGCAGTATATTTTTAAAGCAAAATATTTCTTAAAACGTATTTCGCACATATCAATTTATTTTATAAGAACGAAGTATTTTCGGATCATTCTGAAACTAATATAAACTCAGCTGTAGATAAAAATCTAACGGACAAATCAATAAATACAGGAGTGTAATGAAATACGATTGCAGTTCCACCTATCGGATTATTATGTAACTACTACGACACAAATACTTGTTTCGGAGCGTACTTTACGATTCATTTTACAGTGAAAAATTATTATTATACATATTTACAATTAGTTAACCACAAAAATACAATGTTACCAGTTAACTAATTTAGTCAACTTAATTGTAACCATTTTGCTTTCTCACATTATGTAAGTACGGTGAATATGAAAAATAGAACTACAAATTTTGAGGAACGTACTTCAAACTTCAAGTTTTTTTACCTGATTTTTATCGTTTTTTTTTTGTTTGTTGTAGGGAAGTTATGTTTCGCAACGAGTTATAACGAAATATTTCGAGATCGGTCTCTTTTTATTTTTAGAAGTAATTTTTAATATTTTTACTCAATTAAAATAATTCAACCTATTCATATTTATTATTCGAGTATTTTATTCTGATATAACTAAAAATTACAAATTAAAATTCATTTCTAAAAAATGTTTTCATATAAATGTTTGGATAAATCATTTTGTTCTATATATATATATATATATATATATATATATATATATATATATATATATATATATATATATAGACAGTAGGCAATCAGTGTCGAGGAGGACCGATCTATCTACGTCTCATGTAATGAGTATTAAATATGAATATGAATACTATTAAAAAGTACTCAATATGGTAGTGTCCATGACACTAAAAACCCAAGGATTTTCAACATAACATTTTAGATGAGACCATGTTCTCTCTTCTTGTCACTTTAAATGTTTTTATATTAATTATTTGTCAGTTTTTTGGAACGCATTGTAAGGGATTTTTTGTCTGAGCTCGGAAAGTTTAGCGGCTTTAGGCACTCTGGAAATAATTTTTGTGAATATTTACTATCAATAAATAAACAATGTTTTCAGTTTCGTGTTATATTGAAAGTTATGTCATTGAATAATATGAATATATGTGCATATGTTTAGTTCCAACAGTGGCAGAAACTAAATTTTAACGATTAGTGGAACAATAACAAGCTTCAGAATACTGTACTAAAAGTCGTTGAGTACAGATTTATTTTAAGACGCTACGAGACGTCCATCTGCCGGATTTTTCTAGAACTACGACGGTACGATTAGCAACTGTAACAAAAGAAGAGAAGAAACCCAATATTGTTTAATTACCAATAGTTATACCAATTCCTTAATATTTATTTTGAAATAAAAACTTTTGAAATAATGTAGTAGTTGATATTTGTTTAGTAACCTTGGGCCTAAATCAGTTTAAATCCTTTTGTATCACTTTTACAAATAATGTTCTCGTTTACCAAGATTTCGTAATAGTTTTGTACATATACAAGCTGTACGCAATTAATATCAGGGAGGACCGATGCATCTAGGTGTCCCACGTAATGAGTGCTAAATGTGAGGGATCATAATTAATACTCATTATGGTAGTGTCCATGACACTGAACCCTTAGGTGTTCCAAATAAACTCCTAAACATGAGATAAAATCAACACCTTAGATGCGACCTTGTCATCCCTTTTGTCAATTTAAAAGGGATGAAAGTGCTCTATATCGAAATTTGTCTGTCATTATTTTGATAATATTTTCATATTTGTACAGACATTTTTAAATGTAAGTTTTTTTAGCATTTTGAAGAAATATTTGTCCTAACGTTTAAAAGGCGTATAATTTTGCTTCTGTTTTCATTACATTTTAAACTGTTTTCATTACATTTTAAACTGTTTTCATTGAATTGTTTTCAAATACAGTCAATAAACACAATGACGAAACGTATAGATCTGCATATCCCACTGCTTGTGACGTGAGTTAAATATGAGACATCAATAATAAAATCATTTAGATTGAACTGTTGTAGAAAATGAATATTTAAAAAAATAGTTGAATAATAACAAATCAATTAAACCAGAAACCTTATATGCAGCTGAAACATTATCTCTCACAACCCAGGGCCCACTTGAATAGTTGTAGAAATGAATATTTTTTAAAAATAGTGGAATAATGACAAGCTTCAAAATTACAGAATTAAAAGTTGTTGTGTACAGATTTGTTTTAAGATACTACGAGGCATCCCTCTGCCGGACTATTCTGTAACTACTGTGGTATGATGAGTCTTGAATCACTGTCAAAAAGCGTTTAAAATCAATATTTTTTAATTAACAAACATTTATAACAGATTATTATATTTATATTGATGTTGAAATTTTTCAAGCATCAATACAGTAATTAAAATTTTATTGGTGGCATTGCATTTAAATCAATTTAAATCCTTTTATTTACTTTTAAAAATAATGTTATTATTTCATTAGTTTGCCTAATAGTTTTGTACATATACAAGCTCTAGACCAGTAATTTCAGGGAGGACTGATGCATCCAGGTGTCCCACGTAATGAGTGATAAACACAAATACTCATAATTAATACTCATTATGGTAGTGTCCATGACACTGAAAGTTTAAACGGTTAAACCAACACCACCTTATATGTGACCATGTCTTCCCTTTTTTCTCACTGTACGAATTTGTAATATTTAATATTTCTTTACAAAACATCAAATACGAATTTTATTTTTATTATTGGGTTCTGTTCTTCTATGTCCAAAAAGAGGTTTTGTTTTGAATATTTATTTGTTTTGAGCATATAACTGGAGACAAAACTAATTTTAATGAAATTTAACTTGTTAGATATAAGAGAAATAAATGCTCTTTTTTAAAATTTCAGTTAATCGTTTTTTAAGCTCTTTTTCGGATAAAACTCTGTTGAATAAATCCCTTAAACACAAGAAATTAAATAAACTCTACAAAAACACAATAAATTCTTTCAATTTAATCAATGTGATGTAATATATTGTAAAATATGCTATAATATAAATACAGTGAAAAGTGTAACGGGATTACAAATTCATATTGAAATATAACCAGAGTTATCTATCGGACATTTTCTTAACTAAAACGGGTAGTTTATTTGGAAGTAACAATGATAAAGAAATATTCTCAGAAAAGTCATTCTTTCGCAATTTGAGAAGTAAATATTGATATATCAATTCAACTAAAATAATTAAAACTATTCAGTAAATAATAATCAAATAAATTTATCTGTTTTGATACATACTTATTAATTAAATTGTTTTCTGAAAACAATGTCCTCGACTAATATTAAAACTCACCACTTTGTTCATATACAGGCAGTAAGCAAGCAATGTTGGGGAGGACCGATGGATCTAAGTGTCCCACGTAATGAGTGCTAAATATGATTAGTCATAATTAATACTCATTATGGTAGTGTCCATAACACTGAAAACCCAATTAGTAAATAACCAACACTTTAGATGCGCTCATGTTTTCCCTTTTTATTAAATCTGTTGTTTTCACCGTAATTTAACTATAGGTAATTTGAAAATATTTTTACTTATAGTTCAGCAAAGACAATTGGGTATATGCTGCTTTTTACATATTTTGAAAAATAATATTTATTTGGTGGTTAAGTCGCAAAAACAGTAATTAGTTTTTATTAGTTAGAAATGAGAACCATTCCAATTAAAAATTTGAAGCTTTTTGGAAATTCACTAAAAACAAATGATAACATATGGAACAAGGGCAACTCACAAATCATACGGATGTAACACTAACATTTAGTCAATGTGATTAGAAAGAATAATTCTTAATGAATGATTTTTTTTTTTGAAAACCGTAAAATAAAACTAAGGTATTGCCAAAAGTATTAAGAGAAATAAAGCCCCATATGCTACACAAATGAAGAAATACAAGTATAATTTAACATTAGACATAACTTATATAGTTCCTTATTAGAAATATTTTTTTAAAATTATTGTTAAAAAAAAGGCAATTTAACGAATAATTTAAAAACTGATGTAGTTATGATATCAAGTTGTAAAGCTTCGATAAAAACATAAATTAAAAAAAATTCTAATATTGTAATAATGAACTGTGTATTAAATTTAATGAACAGTGTTAACTGAGAAAGTAAGATCTATACAGAGACCTAAAACGGAAACCAACAAAGGAGAAAAAAAGATTGGCAGTAAATCTTGTGCAAAAATTTTATATTCCTGTAAATAATTGAGAAAAAAGTTTGATATGTGTTTAGAGAGAACCTGAACAGAACAAAACCACTTGAGTTAATATTTTTGTAAATGTCTGTACTGTATTTTAAAATTGTATTTTATTTTTAGATCTAGCTATTAAATTGTTTTCCAAGTAACCTTGAATTATTTGACTTATAGATAATACTAATTGGTTTGTTGTGAATACTAACTGGTGTGAACACTAACTGGTATAACATAAAAGAAGAACAATTTCACATGGTACTATTATGAAAAATTAAAACTTTAACAATCAGTGTATGAAAGAATAAGTACAACAAAAATGTCGGTAAATACAGTTTTATTATGAAACACGATGTGACATCCATCTACCGGACTATTCAGTAACTACGGAGGAATTATTAGACTGTCAAAGCAACAAAAAGTGAGAAAAATTATTTTGAAAATTTAAACCACTCATATCTGATTCTTGATAGTTATAGTAAAGAGAAAAAATTTCAAACTGTGTATTAGAAACTAAAGAAAACAAGCACTAGCGTTATTATTTATGTGAATGAATGTATTATTTTCTGAGGTCATATTTTTATTTTTGGGCTAAACTCAATAATTTGTTTTCTACCAATTAATTGTAAATTATTTGCAAAAATGTTACTAAATCCTTTTATCTACTACCTACTAAATAATTTAACTAATTTAAAAATGAACTAGTTTAATAATTAATTAATTTAGGTAATTATAATTTATATAATTAATGAACTTATATTTGTATATAATATTAAAAACAACCCCATTCAAAGAATTTTTAAAATATATTTAAATGTTAAAACTAATATGTTGTAATAGTTTGTCTGAGTATGTAGATTAAAGGCCTTAATTATAATTTAAATGTAATAGTAACTTTATTTATATAAATTAAAGTACTACCTTGTGTAAAGTATGCCAGTGTGAAGTTATATATATATGTATATATATATATATATATATATATATATATATATATATATATATATATATATATGTACTGTAAACCTTCTAATATCTGGCAGAATTGAGGTGCTGGTGGCCTTAGCGATCCCATTGTACCTCTAGCTCATACTACTCTCACTCATCTTCTCAAGACACACGTATTCACTACTCTCCATAGCTTTGCTAACTCTGAAGTGGAAAGTGACCCGTGCTGATGGAGTGAATGTTACCGGCCTAGTAGTGTATCAAAGAGACATAAGTAGAAATAGCGACCACCCAGTGCATCTCAGCCTTACCGGTGGGTGCAGGGCTCTGTATGGGACATCATTTTGAAAGCTTCTTGTGGGTATTCCCACAAGTAAGAAAATAAAATAGGCTATGTGGGATCTTACTGCCCAATAAAAAGGTTAGCCAAATGGGGACCTCTGTAATAAGGATAAAGAAAACCAAAGGGAATTAACATAGCATGCATCTAAAAGCAACTCAATAAGGAACTTGGAATTCACCAATTAGATGTGGACGAGCTTGTATCCCCTATAAATCTTAGACTTTATAAAGAGACTAGGACTGGAGAAGAAACCGTAACTTAGCAACTCAGGAGTACAGAAATTGGGAGCAATCGATCTAAAAACAATGTAGTTCAATATTATCCCTACAAGTTCATTCTCTCAGTTAAACTCTCTGACAGTTTTTTGTTGATGGGCTGGTATGTATTATAAAGGCTTTCTTTATTTTTAGATAAATACTAATTTGACTTTGTTGGAGCAGTAATTAGCTTTGGAAATACACAACTTAAAATAGGTAATTACAGATTTGTTTTATGACGACAATACTTCCATCTATAAAAGTATTGTGTTACTATGGTTGAATAATAAGAGGATCATAGCTGTACTTTTATAATAACTGAAAATTCACTTTTTCGTACATTTACAATATTTTCACAGCATTAATTATTATTGACTTGGCAATCTTATTTTGTTGTGATTTTACGTGCCATAAATAATGTTTAGTGCTGCATTTAAAAAAATAAACACATATATGAGGGTTCTATTTTTGTACATTTTTTTTGAACATTTTTTTGAAAAATAACTTTACTGTGGACTATTTTGACAATTTGTAAAGCTTAAAAAAATTGAAATAAAATAATATCCTGGACAAGCTTGTGTAAATGTGTAAGTAACTGATTTGTGAGTAAGTGCACATTAGTAATGAGAACTGACCAGTCTTCTGTCTATGAGAATATTTCTTAAATACAATGTATAGATTAATTTCTGAACAAGAGTTACAATGAAATAATGACAGAAGAAAAGAAAATTGAAGCATTTTGAAGTAATAACCGATAAAATAGTAAACTAAATAAATAATTTTAATTTTAAAAATTAGCTTTAATGTAATAATGAATTATTAATTATTATTATAATTTATTCATAAAAACAATGTTCTCGATTAATTTTCTATTAATAACAAATGTTTATATACAGGTAGTTGACATGCAAAGTCGGGGAGGACTGATGCATCTAGGTGTCCCACATAATCCGCTCTACACAGGAATACTAATAATTAATATACATTATGGTAGTATTCTTGACACTGAAAACACAAAGGATTGCAACCAACACCATAGATGTGACCTTGTCATCCCTTTTCATTTTTCACTGTACAAACTGTTAGTATTTAAAACGTAAAACACAAATTTTATTATTTAATTGGTTTCTGTTCTTCTCTCCAAAAAGAGATTTTGTATTGAGTATTTATCCATCTTGAACATATCACTGAAGGCAAATCTAATGTTAAATAAATTTAACATGTTGGATACAATAGAAAATCCAACCAATTAATACCAATAGAAAAGAACGACCTAGTGGATATTGGTAAAGTAACATACAACGAGCTTGTAAAGGTAATAACAGGTTTAAAAGCTAATAAAGCTCCTGGTTATGAATTAATAACTGGAAAAATTGTTAAGGAATTACCAGAAAAGGCTGTTCGAAAATTATTACATTTGATAAACGCCTCTTTTAGGCTAAGATATGTCCCAAGACAGTGGAAAATAGCAGAGGTTATAATGATACCTAAGCCAGGAAAAGATCACAGGGAGAAAGCATTTTACCGTCCCATCTCTCTTTTGCCAATTATCTCAAAAGTCTTTGAAAAACTCTTGGTAAAACGCCTCAAACCTATTATTGAAGAGAGGAACCTAATCCCACATCATCAGTTTGGGTTTAGAAGTCAACATTCGACGATTGACCAAATACATCGGATTACCAATGTTGTTGAAAGAGTACTTGAAGAGCGTAAAATCTGCTCATCACTGTTTCTGGATATGGCACAGGCTTTTGACAAAGTCTGGCATGAAGGCTTATTATATAAGTTACAAAGAGATCTTCCAAACCAATTTTATGAATTACTGAAGTCATACATGTCAGAAAGATGCTTTAGGGTCAAATGTGATGGTGAATATTCTAGAAGAAAGGATATAGCTGCAGGAGTTCCTCAAGGAAGCGTATTAGGACCTATTTTGTTTCTGTTATATACAAGAGACATACCTCAAGATTCCGATACAGTAATTGCTACTTTTGCAGATGATACTGCAATTTTGGCCGTTGGGGATAATGTAGAGGAAGCAAAACTGAAAATTCAAAAATCTATTGATAAAGTCAGTATCTGGATAAGGAAATGGAGATTAAAATTAAATGAATCTAAATCAAACTACATAAACTTTACCAATAGAAAGATAAACCCAACCAATATTGAACTAAATGGTCACTCATTAGCTCCTGTTAATACAGCAAAATACCTTGGGATGACGCTTGACGCAAAACTTCATTGGAAAGAGCATGTCAAGAAGAAAATAAGGGGATTAAATATTAAATTCAAGAAAATGAATTGGCTGCTTGGTAGGAGATCTACACTAGACCTACACAATAAACTTTTAATTTATAAGCAATTACTCAAACCTGTTTGGACTTATGGAATACAGCTGTGGGGTGTACAGAAGAAAACAAATGCTAAAGCCGTTCAAGTATTCCAGAACAAGGTTCTGCGTTAATGCACCATGGTTCGTGCGTAATGATGACCTGCATCGTGACCTCAGGATGAATACGGTTTCAGAAGAAATAATGAAATACGCAATCATGCATAAAAACAGACTACAAAAACATGTCAATCCTGAAGTGTTGTGCTTGTTGAATAACACAGATGATGTTCGCCGTCTTAATAGAACAAAGCCCTTGGATATTAGTGGACGATAATAAATAAAACAAGAGTAACACATGAACATTGTGTTTAAAATTTATGGGACTCCATTACTGAATGGTGATCCAAACAAAGTGACATCGTAATATCAAATGTAAATTACTTGTTAAGTGTAAATTCTTAGTTGTAATTGTTATATAATAAAAAAAAAAAAAAAAAAAAAAAAAAAAAAAAAAAAAAAAAAAATGTTGGATACAAGAAAAGTCATAATATATAGTATTTACTTAGCTTTTTATGAAATTGTTTTTCAGGCCCTTTTTGTGATAAAACGACATTAAGTACAACTGTAAACACAAATCCTTTCAATTAATAAAGTATGGGCAACTAAATTTGCCCTAAATATAGTCTAAGTACAGTACCTTGTAGTGCACCTATTTTTATTACTTTATTATCACTCAAACTTTCATTAGTTTTTACTCTACTCATTCTGTTAAGTAAATAGTTTCTTATACGATCATTAGTTACACCCCCCAATGTAATTCCCATATAATACAAATTCTGCAATAGAACAAAATGATTTACAGTGCTGAATGCCTTAGCCAAATACAAAAATGCAACTAGAATAATAAAAGATTTTTATTTCATTACTTAATTACTAAGAAAATTTACATTTACAAAATTTACTTACATATGCATATATTTTTTTTTTTTTTTTTTTTTTTTTTTTTATTCACTACAATCTGTCACATATTGGGGACATTAAGTAGTAGGTAGGTCGGGACTTGTCATGACATGCTCGGAATGCGACTAGGGTCACATCCTACTTTACTTTATTATTTAAGTATGTCTTGGGGCATTTTCCGTTTAAGTCGACGAGTTGCGCGAGTTTCCTCCATCAAGACTTTCGCTAGGCGATTTGGGTGGTTTATGATCCTTTCTTTGTAGGTTTTCGTATGACGCAGAATTTCTTGTTTGACTGTATATACTTGAAGGTCGTGATGCAGCTGTTCGTTTGTCACGTACCATGGAGCGTCGGTTACCATTCGTAGCATTTTATTCTGGAATCTCTGCAAGATTTCAATGTTGGAATGAGAGGCGGTCCCCCACAATTGGATACCATAGGTCCAGATTGGTTTAAGCATAACATTGTAAAGAAGAAGTTTGTTGCCCATTGACAGTTGCGAACGGCGACCAATTAACCAATAGTACTTCCGTATTTGCAGTCCCAGCTGTTTGCGTTTGGTAAAGATGTGCTTCTGCCATGTAAGTCGCTTGTCCAGGTGTAAACCTAAGTATCTGACATGATCTGCTCGTGGAATTTCGACGTTATTAAGCGTTACTGGTGGGCATATACCCTTTTTTAAGGTGAAGGTGACATTTATTGACTTCGTTTCATTAGCCTTGATTCGCCACTTCTTGAGCCATGTTGAAATCTCGTTTATTCCTTTTTGTAGGATTTTTGACGCCTCTGTTGGATCCTCGTGAGAGGACAAAATTGCGGTGTCGTCGGCAAAGGTTCCAGTTGTTACACAGTCTGACGTTGGTAGGTCAGACGTGTAAATCAGATAAGTAGCGGTCCCAGGACGCTACCTTGGGGAACTCCGCGTTAATATTGCAAAGACCCGAGAAAGCCTCTCCGTGATTCACCAAGAAATATCTATTCTCTAAGAAGGATTTGAGGATCTTATAAGTGTTGCTGGGGAAGAACGATTTTATTTTAAATAATAATCCTTCATGCCATACTCTGTCGAAGGCCTGCGATATATCAAGAAAGACACTCGCGCAACACCTTTTAGATTCAAAAGACTTGTCTATTTCGCCTATTAACCTGTGCACTTGGTCAACAGTCGCGTGTTTTTGACGAAATCCAAATTGGTGGTCGGGTATCAGTCCATGCTGTTCCACTAATGGCATAATACGTTGTAGTATTAATGTTTCGAGTATCTTTGATGGTATAGGTAACAGGCTTATTGGTCGATATGATTTTGGATCTTCAGGCTTTTTATCTGGTTTTAATAACATAATTATTTGTGCAGTTTTCCACTGTGGTGGAATAAATTGGAGTCTAACTATAGCGTTATAAATAGCTGTAATCATTGTTATTCCAGAGTCAGGTAGCTCTTGCAAAATTTTATTTGTAATGAGGTCATATCCTGGAGATTTCTTTGATTATATGCATATATAAAAAGGAATTTATTTTTCTTTAATCTTTTATAAAATAATATAATTATCTTAAATATTAAACAAATAATAAATTCCTTTTTTCCTAAATTATATAATATTACTAATTTACAAATATCTCATTATATAAAATTTTCTATTATTTATATACTTATCTACTCTAAGCCTATTTTTACTTGTACATCACCAAGGTATCTGATAACACACTGTATAAAGATGGTGTACATATCTTCATTGTGAACTTTATACAAAATTTCAAGCCAATCAAATCTTAGTATTCCTGATACTACTATTGATGATGGTTGAAGAAATGCCATGACCAAGTTAATTGAGAATCTAATATACTAAGTTTGTATTGAGAGTGACTCAACTGACTACTTTTTCTGTCACTCTGTGTTCTCCCTCTACAAACTCTTTGAACATAACTACTGCATGAATGAAGTCATCAGAAGGTTGATAAACAGACACATCCCTGCAATCATCAGAATCATATACGGCAAGCAGTCTCCATACAATATATCCACTTAAGTAAGACGTTGATATCAAGGCCATGTTGCTTAGAATGCCTGATACAGCACCAGTGTCATTATTGCCATCATCTGTCACCATTTGTTTTAGTAGGTTAGTGACTACTTCATTTCTGGAACAATCCATACCAAGAAATATCTGTAAACTTCTCAAATATCTGTAAATCTGCATCCTCAGTCTCACAATTACCATTCAGTATCAAAACATTACAGCCAAGATCACTGATGATGCAGTTATTCAAACCACTCACAAACTGGCCATCTGTGGGATTGTAATTGGATACACAGTTATGAATGAATCCAAATATATTCTCCAAGGGATATTGGTTTTGATTGTTAATACACAAAACATTTAGGTATAGAGAGTCAATCAGATAGTCCCAAAGCAACATGACAATAACTCTCATAGAAATAATCCAGCCATCAAGTGAGGGCTGTCTCATAAACACTGTCTGTGATACTCCACCCCTTACCTTTTCTGATTGAAACTGCCAGCAGTCTACAATCTTAATTACATTAATCCATAATGAAAAATGGGCACTATCATTTTATAGAAAGATTCTCAGGATTTTACCACCTTCGAAGTTGGAAGTGTTGCTATTAAATGAATCATAAAGGTTGTCAAATGTTTTAACAAAGATTGCAGTCATAAAATACTTTTATTTAATAACATATGTTTTGCCATGAGGCATCTTCAGACATACACAATGAAAATAAAAATTATAAATTGTACTTTTAAACTAACACAGTTGATGTTAAAACTGGAAAAGAAAAGGTAAAGGAAGGAAGGATTGACAGGTATGTAAGTAGGTTGGTGACCAGCAGGTTTGGTAAAACCACTAAATTAAGGAAGAAAACTTAAAGAGTTTCAGTTAATAAAGAAACATCAATGTTTGTCTGTTCATTTAAATTCATATTTTAGTTTTTACAAATAGATCTTTTTTTCCAGAATTTATAACCTATTTATATTTAGCATATTGTGCTTTATGTTGTTCCCAAACTGCTGGTCATTGACCTAATTACATGTACAATTATGTCAGTCCTTCTTTTCTTTATTTCTCCCTTCTAGTTTTACATCTACTGTCTAAGTATATAAATACAATTTATAATTTTTTTTACTGTGTCATAAGGTGTATCATGGCAAAACCTATGTCACTAAATAAATAATTTTGTGAAACTATATTAGTGGTCTAATTTGTTTTAATATCCTGGAGATTCACCAACTTTGTGTTCATTAAATATTGAAATAAATATAAATTCACATTATTTTTAATATAAAATTTGAACATTTTTACATAGTAGGAGGAACTAAGGTTGTGCTTGTTAAAAGATTCTTTCATCACACTACATTCATACAGTAACACTTAAAGGTTAATACATGAAGCGTTAATGCAAGGTAATACAAGGTTAAGGCTCAAAGGTTTATACATTCACACCTAAAAGTTCATACATTAATACATTTTTTATAAATATATGAAATTGATCCACTTACTAAATTGGAGTCAATCAGAGACTAATCTTACCGCAGTAGTTCCAAATAAACCAACAGATGGATGTCTCTTAGCGTCTTAAAACAAATCTGTACTCAACTACTTTTAGTTCTGTATTTTTTAAGCTTTTTATTATTGTTAAAATCACTAATTGTTAAAATTTTAACATCTGTCACTCTTGATACTAAACATACGCGCATATATTTACACACACACACACATATATATATATATATATATATATATATATATATATATATATATATGATATATATATGTAAAATATATATAAATATAATTTATGGATATATGATATCCAATAAAATGATTTATGGATTTTTTTTTTTTTTTTTTTTTTTTTTTTTGGAGTTTAACGTCCGACTATTGTGCACACTTGGGCTAATGCAGACGGTGGGGATGATTTATAGCGTATGAAAATGCCAATATTTATATGAAAATATTGCTTTCAAAAATGAAAGTTAGTTAGTAAATTTGTGTTAAAACAGATTAAAATCCTCGAATACTAAATATGAATAGTTTGAATTATTTTACTTGAATAAAAATATTAATAATTACTTCTACAAATGCGAAAATAAGAACTACCTCTAAATATTAGATAACACACTGTGTAACGGTACTTCCCATTATAGTTACATAAATATCCGATAGATGACTCTGTTTTTATCTTAATATGAATCTGTATTTGCCTACATCTCTTTTGCAGAATTGAATAAAACAGACTGTGATTTAAGATTTGTATAATAATTCTGTAATATATTTACTACAAATTAGTTCGTAATAAGTAACTTCAGTTAATTAATTACAAAATAATCCGACAGAGATAATTGTGAGTATATTTAAACACAGATATGTAATTACCAACATCTCATTTCATCATTAAAATGAAGCTGAATTCCATAAAAAATTCTATACATTTTAAAAAAAAAGGTTCATAAATATAAAAATCTTTAATAGAACTTTTACCAAATTACCAGCACACAAATTAAATTGACAAAAGAGAGAATATGGTAGCATTTAAGATGTTGAGTGTTCACATATTTGGTTCTCAGTGTCATGGATACAACCAGAATGAGTATTAATAATGAATTGCTATTTAGCACTCATTACTGGGACACCTAGATGCCTCCCCGACATTGCTTGTTTACTGCCTGTGCATCAACAAAACAATTTTAGCAAATAATTAATTGAGAACATTGGTTTTATCAGCAAAATATAAATAGGAATTCAGCCTTATACTAAAGTGCATTTTTGGAATGATAATTATTGGAGAGTTTGAATTATTTCATTTTACTCAAAATATTGATACTGACTTCTAAATGTTTAAAATTGTATTTTTTTGTATATTTTTTGTTGTAACTCTCACCAGTGAATAGAAGTACAGATACTATTATAAAAAAAAATATCTTAATATCAGATGATGAAGTTCAAGTAATTTAAATATTTGCCGCTACAAACGCTTCAAGAATAGAAGAGCAAGATGTTAGAGTAAATAGACAGTTCTTATATATATTTACCCCAGGCCCCTAGTGACCTTTTTGTTTTGGAGGAGACACGTAAAGCATCATATAGACTGCAGGGATGTGTTGTCTGGCTGCCCTCTACTCTTGGGCATGTAAGAATCACAGAAAAATCAGTGACCCAGTTTTTTTGATGGGGACTGAACAGATGGTTAAACGGTACATAGTATCTAGGACCCTTTGATATCCAATGACTTTTGAGGGGAGAGATTGTATGTTGGAAAATTCTGGAGACGATGTATATGGAATGCTCCAAGACACAGACAGGTACAGGTGCTGGTATGTTATCCCTGAGACCGGAGTTGAGGAAAGTTACCAATCTGGGATAGTATGTAACAGTATTCCAGGCTGAAGTAATGGGCATTAATGACTGTGTTCAGGAGAACTTGAAACGAGCCTTCAAGAAAGCAAGCATTCATATTCATACCGATAGTCAGGCGGCAATAAAAGCACTTGTAGTTCCTACATTTTAGTCAGCTAGTCTGGGAGTGTTGGAAGAACCTCAATGCTCTGTCCCTTGGTAAACTGGGTAACTCTTCATTGGGTTTCGGTGCATAGGGGAGTTGAGGGTAATGAGAAGGCAGACTGACTGGCTGGACTTGGATCTGCATCTGAATTCATCAAACCTGAGCCCTTCGTGGGAATTCCAATAATAACGTCTTCTAGGCAAAATTCCTTTTATAGGACTCAAAGAGGCAGCAGATGTTCTGGGCAGAGCACAACTCAGGAGGTTCATTGGGATCACAGTTTACTGTGGTCTGAAGGTGCACATGAAGAGGATAGGTATGTACTATGAAGAAACAGTGTGTAGGTTGTGCAGGTAGGAAGAGGAAACTGCAGGTCACATATATCATGATTATGAGGCTCTTGCTAGTAAGAGTCTAGGGTTTTTTGATTCCCAAGACTCTAGGGATGTTCAGCAGAATGACCTAGTCAATGTGTTGCTGGAACTTATTAAGGGCACCAATCTGATGAAATAGGTATTTTTAAAAGGTTTAGTTGCGCAATAGGTCAATTGATCCCAATTCCTGGGGTTGTACTATCCCTTTTTGTAATCTCTAATTTAACCTACATATATTTAATGTATGTAGCAGCGTGTGGGTACATATCTTTCATAAGGGTTATCATTATAGTGCATTTATATTAATTGTTCTCACTTGTAAATTAATCTATTCGTTACAGAATAATCCTATAGGTAGAACACTGGTTGTTTTTCAATACGAATCTCTCTGGAGTGAGCTGACATCCACACAAGCAAGACCATGATATTATTTTATTTAATTAAACAAAATTTCAAAGCAAATTACCGCACTGCAGAAAATTTTTTGGGCAATAACGGCTTACTAGAATAAAATAAAAATGACCCTCCAGACATGTTCATATCTGAAAAGAAGATTTAAACAAATTCATTATTTATCAACAATTATTTAATAAAAACCATAGTCATAATAAGATAGCCTACACTTAAATCAAGTTTACCCATTTCCTTTTTGTACATAAGTAAAGTCAGACTAAAGTGAATTCAGTATATACATTTTCAAATATTTTTTAAACACATTTTTCTCAATTTTGAAAAACATTATTAATATTATTTTATCATTGAACAAAATCAGAAAGTTAAAAGCACACACTGTTTTGCCTTGGGCTTACATATGTTGCTGATAATTTAAACTTTTACCTATTAGCGAAGTATAGAAAGTTTCAAACTTCAAATTTTATTACATTTCTCAGATGTAAGCAACAACATAAAACGAATTTAGCTAAGCTAATTTTGGTTCAATATTATGAGATTCATTGCCACATGAATGGACATTTGTTATTTAATAATCAGATGTTTTTGTGTAAATTTGTGTTGCATTTTTGCTGTAACAATTTAATTGCTTAATGTTACTCTATAATCTGTGTAATATTTGAAATATTAGGAAATTATAATCATATTTCATAACAACTTATATTTATTGATTTCTCAGTTATTTTTACATCTACATCAGCTGTGTTCGTATTAGTTATATGAAGACCCCAAAATATTTAACTGTTATAAAAACCATTGATATGTGAGAACGTTTTAAAGCGTGATTTGGTTTACAAATGTATTGCAAAAAACATAACCTTAACAGACTTGCTCTTTAATATTGTTAATTCTGTATAATGTGATAAGACGATTTTAAGAAATTCGGTGATTTAAAGCTTCAAAGTTGGAATTTTTGAAATTTACATGTCCATACATTTCTTCTCTATTTATATTACAGTGTATACTACAATGTATTAAAGGCAAATTTAATATATTGGAAGAATTTATTGTGTGAAAAGTTGTATTTATTGGAATTTTCCCAAAAGGGGCTTGAAAAACGATTTTCTGTAAAGTTAAAAAACGTAGTTATTATTATTTCTCTTATATTTTATAAATAAAAAATCACTATAATCAAAACATTTTTTACATAGCAGAACAGAAACCAATAAAATAATCAAATATGTCTTTGATGTTTTGTGAAGAACGCATTATTTTAAATAATAGCAGATTGCACAATGAGCAGGCAAAAGGGAAGATAAGGTCACATTTAAGGTGTTGGTTGCTATCCCTTGGGGTTTCAGTATCATGATCACTACCATAATGAGTATTAATTATGATTATTCATAGTTAGCATTCATTACGTGGGACACCTAGATGCATTGGTCCACCCCCAAATTGTACATAAACTACCTTCTATACATGAACAAAATATTTTAACTAAGAATTTGAGAACATTGTTCTTGGAAGTAAAATATTTTTTTTTTTGACCTACTTTATACCTAATTTAGTTACTCGAATTTCAGTTAGGCCTACTATATCGTTTAAAATGTTTTGAATACAACAAAACTATTGATGATGACTTATAATTGTTGTAATTTTGTAAAATAACGTTTTTCCTCTCATTTCACTTATGTCAGTACTGTTCAGTTAGAAAATCTTCATTCCGTCTTAGTTACAGAAGTGTCCGCTAGGTGGATAATCTATTCGTGTTTCAAAACAATTCTGTAGTTATTGATTTTCAGTTATCGTTATTACTTTCAAAGATCATTTTTGGTCCACTAAAATTAAAAGTGTACTACGAAACTGATAAGAGTTTACTTAATATAGTAGAGTAATCTAAAATACACTTACGTGTTTTTATTTACACAATGTAAAAGTGTTTTCCAATTCCGTTTTGTTCAGCTGATTGTTTTCTTGCATCCTGAATCATTTAACTATTTAATTTTCGTATTGTGTAAAATTTATTTCGACTCGAAAATTACGTTTTTTGAGCATTAATTTAAATTTTTAATTTTATAAGAATTCATGAAAATATTCTCGTTATAATGTATAACTTTTAGTGTTTGAACTGTCATTATTATGCAAGCTGATTTTCCGTTCATTCAGATGTAAATTAATAAATTTACTTAGTCAATGAAATCTTTTATTTTTAAGCTAAATAAAAATATTTCAATATATTACATAAAAAACTCACATTTTAAAAAGAAATTGTAAACAATATATTTTATTGATCATAAATACTCATCAATATTTTTTCCAGAAGTATTTAAAACCAATAGTCTTAGAAGTGTTAAACTCCTCAATTTACGAAAGTTTTAAACCAAAACAAAATATAATTATAAAAACAATTAAATTAACAAAAAGGGAGAACATGGTCGCAACTAAGGTGTAGGTTACGGCTTCTGTTTGGGGTTTTAGTGTCGTAGACACTACCATAATGAGTATTAACTATGAGTATTCATAATTATCACTCATTACGTGGAACACATAGATGCATCGGTCCTCCCCGACTTCGCTTAGCATGCAGTTTGTATATAAACAAATTGATTTTGTTATATCTATAGTTGAGGACATTGTTTTCAGATATGAAATTTAATTACTAAATATGTGTTAAAGCAGGTTTATGTACTCGATTATAATTCACTAAATAGTTTGAATTATTTTACTTTTATTGAAATATCAACG
Source organism: Callitettix versicolor (assembly GCA_022606455.1). Taxonomy (NCBI): domain Eukaryota; kingdom Metazoa; phylum Arthropoda; class Insecta; order Hemiptera; family Cercopidae; genus Callitettix; species Callitettix versicolor. Next base: position 37,830,862 of record CM040186.1, on the reverse strand, counting down.
TTTACTTCCAAAATTAGAAAGAGTGACTTTATATTAATACTTTGATGTAATTGTCGCTCGGAATATATTTTCAGTTTTAGTTACGTGGAGGTCCGATAGGTGTCTCTGGTTTTTTCCTTAAATGAATCTGTATTTCCCAGCATCGTTTTGCAGAAATGATTGAAACAATCAACAATATAATATATAACATTTAAATAAATATATAAAATGATTCTTAAGTATTCTTTTGTATATTCACTATAAATAGCCGCCTCGGTGGTCTAGTGGATAGCGTACTAGGCTTTCACCCCGAGGACCCGGGTTCGATTCCCGGCGAGGGCTTGGCATTTTCATCGCTATAAATCATCCCATCGTCTGCATTAGCCCAAGTGTGCACAATAGTCGGACGTTAAACACCAAAAAAAAAAAAAAAAACTATAAATACGTTCTTGAAAAGAACGTTTAGCCTACCATATTTGTTGTATTTCAAAAAAATTCAACATTAAATGATATTAAATCTATGTTATTTATGCTTTGAATAATTTTATTTAAATTAAATATCGATAACTATATCCAAAATGTACAATAGTAACGTTTTATTAAACATTTTTTTCTACAGCTTGCTCTGAAACAAATATTTTTGTTGTAGTTATATAACAATCCGATAAGTGAAACTCTTACCATATTTAAAAGCTAATCTGTGCTTACTGACTTTTCAATTACTTTCACATTTACAAAAAAAAAAGTATTTCGATAATAGTTTCTTAAAATGTACAAAGATAACATAAAGTTATGAAAAACGTTAATACGTGAGTAATTTGACATTCAAGTTACGGTTTACGAATAAAACTTCCAAAAATAAAATCTCTACAGACGTGTTCCTTACTTCGTTAATTTTATATTGCTGGAGACAAATTAAACAATTTTATCGAAATAGAAGTGATTGATTACGTTTACATTCTTATTCCTACCAGTTTTACACCAAATAGTTATTAAAATTCGATTTTCAGAAACATTAAAAAGGCGAATGGAGGTAATGTCTTATACACCAAATATGAATAAAATCTCTTAAAAAGTTTAGTCTGAAGCGAGGTGCACAAAACAGACAGACTTACAAAACAATCTTTTCATCATACTACAGCGAAAGCACCTTTCTCTCGTGTTTTCATTTAGTTACATTTTTGTCCACAGGTAGCACTAGTGTTTCTTACAAGTTCCCGGTTTTGTTACGGATCAAGAAAACAATCAGCTGACTCAACGGACTTTCGAACACACTTTTAGCTAGTGTTATTAAAAACATTTTTATAAGTTATTAGATAGTTCTACTGTCGTAAGCAAAATACCGTCAGTTCCTTAGTACACTCTTGATCTTATTAGAGCAATAACAATCTTTGAAAATAATAAGGATAACTAAACCGCCTAGGTGGCCTTGTTGTTTGCGTACTGGGCTTTCACCCTGAGGATCCGGGTTTGATTTCCAGCCAGGGCTTGGCATTTTCATACGCTATAAATCATCCCGACGTCTGCATTAGCCCAAGTATGCACAATAGTCGGACGTTAAACACCAAATAAAATAATAAGGATAATTAAAAATCAATAAATACAGATTTGTTTTGCAACACGACTAGATTACCACCTAGCGGAATTATCTGTAACTACGTCGGAATGATTAGTTGTGATAGTAACTGAAATAAAATGTCAAGAAAACTATTTTACAAAATTTATACGTCATTACCGATAGTTTTTGTTTCACTTCTAACATTTAAAACAAAATAGTAATTGAAATCCGAATATTTAAATTAGGTGTAAAGCTGATTAAATATTTATATTTTACTTCCAAAAAACATGTTCTAAAAAAAATGTATATCGAAATATCTTGTACATATATACAAGTCAGTAGATAAGCTACGACGGGAAGGACCGATGCATCTAGGTGTCCCACGTAATGAGTGCTAAATATGAATACTTATAATTAATACTCATTATGGTAGTGTCCATGACACTAAAAACCCAACGTATATCACTTTAACAATACCTTTGATGCGACCTTTTGTCACTTTAATTTGTCTTATTACTTTGGACATTCTATATACATTTTTTTCATTTGTGAGCCCTTTTTTTTAAATGTGTAGTACATTTTTTAATTATGACAAAACTTGTACACGGAAAACAAATTAATGTTAGTGTTTGAATGAGATGTCGGTAATTACAGATTTGTATTTAAATGTACCACAGTTCCATCTATAGGACTACTCTGTAACTACGACGAAGCGGTTAATTTCTTTACCGTGAACTGTAACGAAATATTACAAAAATATTACTTGGTCTAATACCTAATTAATACTTATATGTAACTTTTAATAAAACATTGTTCTCAATTTATTATTTGCCCAATTTTGTTTTGTTTTGTTTAAATACAGACTGCAAGTAAACATTATCAGGGAGCACTTAAGCATCTAGGAGTCCCGTTGTAATAATGAGGATTCATAATTCATGCTCATTATGGTGGTGTTTATAAAAGTAACAAGCCATAATGCTGTTCGAAAAACTAGCAATTTTGATGCAAGCACGTTCTCTGTTTTTGTCACATAAATTGTTTTTCGGTTATTTTTTGTCTATTTTTGAAATTTTTGTAGCGCAATCTTTTTTATGTTAACGGTTTTATGATCAATAAATAAATAATGTTTTCGGTTTCTTGTTATGAAAGTTATACATGGAATAAATTGAATATATGTACATATGTTCCGTATCAATACTGGCAGAAGCTAAACATTTTAACAATTAGTAGAACAATGACAAACGTCAAAAATACAGAACTGAGAGTCGTTGAGTACAGATTTGTTATAAAATGCTACGACAAAAATTTGTTTTAAGGACAATAATCCATTTACCGGATTATTCTGTAACTACGGCGGTACGATTAGTCTATGAGCAACTGTCACACATAGAAAGAGAGGAAAACCAATAATGTTTTAATTAACGATATTTATACCAATTTCCTAATATTTATTTTGAAATACAAGCTTTTCAAACAATACAATATTTAAAATTTAATTAGTTGCCTTAAATCTAAAGCAGTTTAAATCCTTTTGTATAACTTTTACAAATAATGTTCTCGTTTATTAACTTTTCCTAATATCTTTGTACAAATACAAACTGTATGCAATTAAAATCGGGTAGGACCGATGCATCTTGGTGTCTCACGTAATGAGTGCTAATGTGACGGATTATAATAAATATTCATTATGGCAGTGTTCTTGACATAATATTAATTGGTTGTTTCCAATTAATACATAAAGTATATGTGCATTTTGTTTGTATAAGCAGTCTTAGATTGAGAAAGTTTTTAAAATTATTTGAAGAAACTTGAAAAATACGAAACCAAATTAAATACAGATTTGTTTTAAAACACGACGAGACATCCATCTACCGGACTATTCTGAAACTAAGGCGAACCGGTTAGTTGGTGATATACAGTGCTGTAACAAAAACAGAAAAATCATAATTTTTAAATTTACAACATTTATAATTGATTGGTATTAAATATATTGAAGTTAAGATATTTCAAACAATACTTAATTAAAATTAAAATAGTTACCTTTGATCTTGGGCATGTTTCATTCATTTATTTTACTTCTAAAATCAATGTTCTCTTTTCTTTATTTTTCTGAGCCATTCTGTTCATTTACAAGGCAGTACGCAGGCAACTTCGGGGAGAACCGATGCATCTAGGTGTCCCACGTAATGAGTGATAAATATGAGGAGCCATAATTAATACTCATTATGGTAGTGTTCATGACACTGAAAACACTAGGGTGTTTCAAATATAAACACGTTAACTATAAAATGGAACCAACACCTTAGATGTGACTTTGTCATTCCTTTTTTTCAATTTTAAAGGGACAAAAGTTACTTCTTATCGTTATTTTTCTGTCGGTATTTTGATAATAATTCTCCTTGTTTATATATAGACATTTATAAAATGTTTTTTAGCATTTTGAAGAATGATTTGTTCCAAGTTTAACAGGCGTATAATTTTTCATGTATTTTCGTTATTTTTTAAAATGTTTTCGTTAAATTCATTTCAAATATAATCAATAAACACAAGAACAAAACGTATAGTTCTCCATATCCCCCCATGTGACGTGTGTTAAATATGACATCAATATTAAAACTGATAACTCAAACCGAATGTATAAGCAACTAGTTGTAAAAGCGGTATTTTTTTAAATAATTAAAGTAATTAATTAACTATAATTAGTAACTATATTAATGTTCTAACTATTACTAATAGTGGTAATATTTAAGATATTAAATTATGAATGATAATAAAACGGTTATTAATAATAATTATATACTTTTATATAAACAATATGTTACACTATCGAAAATATATTTTCTTTTCATTCATAAAGTTTGTAATTTTTTCAATAAACATTAAAAAACCGCACATTACTGCGTGAAAGTTCAATTTTTTATCTTTCTTTTTTTTCAAAATGATCGTTAATCCATAACCAGGTAGACGTACATTTTTCTTAAAGTATTTTCCAAAAAGCACAATCGATTTACAAAAGTCACAGTGCGATATTAACCCTACAAGTTAATTAATTCATTCAAATCGTTTAACAGTTTTGTGTGTGATAGACTGGTATGTATTATAAAGGCTTTAATTATATTTAGATTGGTATTAATTTCAATTTGTTGTAGCAGCAATTAGCTTTGCAAATAGCCAACTTAAAGTAGGTAAATACAAATTTGTTTAACGACGATAATCTTCCATCTACAGAAATATTCCGTAACTACAGTTGACACTATAATAAGTTTAATTTCTACGAGGGCTATTTTTTTTCAAGGTCCGATCAGTCGCAAAATAAAAACCACAGTAAAAATCAAAAATTATTTATTTGTAACAAGTACTTACATAATTACGCTATTTTTCTACATAGTCGCCACTCAGATTTAGACATTTATCGTAGCGTGGTTCCAACTTCCCAATACCCTCGTTGTAGAACGTAGCCGCCTGTGTTTTCAGCCATGTTTGTACGCTGGTCTGCAGCTCAATGTCTGTGCCAAAATGTTGTCCTCCTAACCAGCGTTTCATGTGAGCAAACAGGTGAAAATCGGATGGAGCCAAGTCCGGGCTGTATGGTGAATGACCAAACACTTCCCATTGAAAAGACTGTAGGAGCGTCTTTGTTGAAGCTGCAGTGTGCTGCCGAGCATTATCGTGGAGAAGGACAATGCCTGATGACAACATTCCTCTCCGCTTATTCTGAATTGCCCTTCGTAGACGTTGACGAGTCACGCTGTATGAGGCTGCTGTAATGGTTGTGCCACGTTCCATGAATTCCACCAAGAGAACTCCATTTCGGTCCCAGAACACAATAGCCATGAACTTTCTGTGGGAGAAGGTTCGCTTGAACTTCTTTGATTTACTGGGAGAGTGAGAATGCATCCATTGTTTGGATTGTTCTTTTGTTTCTTCAGTTTCGTAATGGACCCATGTCTCGTCCCCTGTGACAATTTTGTTCAAGAAAGTTTCTCCTTCATTGTGGTAACGCTGGAGAAACATTAGGGAGGCTTCCATTCTCTGTGTTTTGTGATGGTCGGACAGCATCTTGGGAACCCATCTATCGCACAGTTTGCGGTACCGATGTTTCTCGCTCACAATGGTCTAGAGAGCTGACCTTGAAATTTCAGGAAATGAATTGCTCAATTCAGAAATTGTGAACCGACGATTTTCTCGAATTGCCTCATCCACTCGCTGAACGAGATCATTGGTTGACACTGGCTTCCTTCCCTGACCGCCTGCATCATGAACATCTGTACGTCCTGCTTTAAAGTTTCTGCACCATTGTCGCACTTTGCTGTCACTCATTGAAGTTTCATCGTACACAGTACTTATTCGTCGATGAATTTCGGCTGCATTACACCCCTCAGCCTGAAGAAATCGAATTACCGCACGAACTTCACACTTGGCGGAAGATGCTATTGTTGTAGACTTATTTACGTCCTACCTACGTGAACACGACTAAACGGAAATGACGCGACGCGATTGACAGCCATACTAGAGACGCTGCGCAACACATCTGTCACGCAGTTCTTTTTACGGGAGTTTTTATTTCGCAACCGATCGGACCTTGAAAAAAAAATAGCCCTCGTAGCTATACTTTTATAATAACTAAAAATTCACTTTTTTATACAATTAAATTTACATTTACATTCACATTCACATTCACATTCACATTTACATTTACATTTACATTAACATTAACATTTACATTTACATTTATTTTTACATTTATATTTACATTTACATTTACATTTATATTTTCATTTACGTTTACATTTACATTTACTTACATGTAAATTTCTCACTTGGATAAATTGCCAATATTTTTGGTTCATATACGAGCAGCAGGCAAAATATGTCGGGGAGGCCGATACATCTAGGTGTACCATATAATGAGTACTATTTATGAATAATCATAAATAATATTCATTATGGTATTATTGTATATGATACTGAAAACACTGGATTTTCGCTACCAACACCTTAGTTGCGGCCTTCTTATCTGTTTTTGTCAATTTAATTAATTTACTATCATTGGTCTGTTGGTTTTTGCACTCATCTTTTAAACATTTTTTTAAGATTATCGGCTTTAAATACTTGTAGAAAAAATATTGTTGAGTATTTACGATCAATAAAAATTATTGTTTAAAATTTCTTATCAAAATGTGAGTTTTTTATGTAATATATTGAAATATTTTTATTCAGCTTAAAAATAAAAGAATTTATTGACTAAATAAATTTATTAATTTATATCTGAATAAACGGAAAATCAGCTTACATAAAGACAGTTTGAACACTAACGAGGATAGTTAAATCATAACGAGGATAATTTAATGAATTCTTATAAAATTAAAAATTTTAATTAATGCTCAAAAAACGTAATTTTTAAGTCAAAATAAATGTTACACAATACGAAATGTAGTAGTAAAAATGAATAAGAGAATAAAGAGAACAATCAGTTGGCCAAACTGGATATTGGAAAACACTTTTACATTGTGTAAATAAAAACACGTAAGTATATTTTAGATTAATCTACTACGTTAAGTAAACTATTATCAGTTTCATAGAACTTATTTAAATTTAGTGGACTAAAAGTAATCTTTAAAAGTAATAACGATAACAGAAAATCAATAAGTACAGAATTGTTTTGAAACACGAATAGATTATCACCTAGCGGACACTTCTGTAACTACGACGGAATAATCAGTTTCTAAGCGAACGGTCTGAAATAAATAAAATGACAGGAAAAACATTATTTTACAAAATTAAAACAATTCTAAGTCATTGTCAATAGTTTTCTTGTATTTAAAACATAATAAATGATATAGTAATTGAAATTTGAATAAATACATTAGGTATAACTTTGATTAAATATTTATATTTTACTTCCAAGGACAATGTTCTCTAATTCTTTCCTCAAAAATTTTGTTCACGTATACAAGGTATTAGACATGCAAACTCGGGGAGGACCGATGCATCTAGGTGTCTCACGTAATGAGTGCTAAATATGAATAATCATAATTAATACTCATTATGGTAGTGTTCATGACACTGAAACCTCAAAGAGAAGTAACCAACACCTTAGATGTGACCTTGTCTTCCCTTTTGCCTACACACAGGGCAAAGTACAAGTATTTAAAAAACAACAATCATCACAAAATTTATAATTTTTATTGCATTCTGTTCTTCTATGTCCAAAAGAAGGTTTTTATAATATTTATTTTTTTTAACGTGAAATGTTAAACAGAAAGGAATACGATTTCAATTAAATTTAACGTGTTAGATATATGAAAAATCATACTAAACTCTCTCTCTCTCTCTCTCTCTCTCTCTCTCTCTCTCTCTCTCTCTCTCTCTCTCTCATATCTAACAAGTTAAATTTCATTAAAATGAGTTCTTTAAAATTTGTTTTGTTTCCAGTGATATGCTCAAAACAGATAAATATCCATAACAAATCCTCTTTTTGCACATAGAAGAACAGAAACCATTAATAATAACAAAATTCGTATTTGATTTTTTGTGAAGATCGTGTTATATTAAATATTATAAATTTATACAGTGAGAAAAAAGGGAAGACAAGGTCACATAAAAGGTTTTGGTTTAACCATTTAAATTTTCAGTGTCATGGGTACTATCATAATCAGTATTAATTAAGAGTACTCGTAGCCTATTTATCACTCATTATGTGGGACGCCTAGATGCATCGGTCCACCCTGAAATTGCATAACTTCAGCTTGTATATATACAAAACTATTAGGAAAATTAAGAAATAAGAAAATTATTTTTAAAAGTAAAATAAAAGAATTTAAACCGCTTTAAACGCAAGGCCACCAATAAAATATCAATTACTGTATTGATGCTTGAAAAATCTCAACATCAATATAACAATCTGTTATGAATGTTTGTTAATTAAAAAATATTGATTTCCATGCTTTACATTGCTGTGACAGTCATTCAGGGACTAATCCTACCGCAGTAGTTACAGAATAATCCGGCAGAGGGATGCCTCGTAGTATCTTAAAACAAATCTGTACTCAGCGACTTTTAGTTTCGTATTTTTGAAGCTTGTTATTCTCTTTATTTGTTTCACCCAACTTTGGGGTACACTAAATCAATCACTTTTTAATGTTCTGTGCCTTCCTCGTAGCCCACTTTCATTCGTTGTGATCTTTCTTCGTCAGAGATTTGGATCGTTCGCTTGGATTTGACTTTGCCTTGGAACCGTTGCTTCTTGTCCTTGGTTATTGTTTTTGCTGTTTTGTCCATGAGCATAGTGTCAGTGATTTGCAGTTCTGTTATGTCCTTCTCTGTTTCTCTAAACCAAAGTGGTTAGGCTCGTCTATTGCGAAAGTAGTCAAATATTTTTTTGGTTAGTCTATTTTTGTCCATTCGGAGGATGTGCCCATAAAAATCAATTCTCCTTTTTCTTATTGTGTCTGATAGTGTTTCAGTATTTTGGTAAAGAGTTTCATTACTGATGTGGAGTAACTGGCTGTTACGGAATTTGGGGCCTAAGATTTTTCGTAATATCTTTCTTTCTTTGATCTCCAGCCTTTCAAGTGGGCCCTGGGTTGTGAGAGATAATGTTTCAGCTGCATATAAGGTTTCTGGTTTAATTACCACTTGAAGTTTGTTATTATTCCACTATTTTTTTAAATATTCATTTTCTACAACTGTTCAATCTAAATGATTTTATTATTGATGTTTCATATTTAACTCACGTCATATGGAGTAGGATATGCAGATCTATACGTTTCGTCATTGTGTTTATTGACTATATTTGAAAACAATTCAATGAAAAAGATGCAAAATTATACGCCTGTTAAATTTTAGAACAAATCTTTCTTCAAAATGCTAAAAAAACTAACATTTAAAATGTCTGTACAAAGATGAAAATATTACCGAAATACTGACAGACAAATTTTGATATAGAGCACTTTCATCCCTTTTAAATTGACAAAAGGGATGACAAGGTCGCATCTAAGGTGTTGATTTTATTTCATATTTAGGAGTTTATTTGGAACACCTAAGGATTTCAGTGACATGGACACTACCATAATGAGTATTAATTATGACCCCTCACTTTTAGCACTCATTACGTGGGACACCTAGATGCATCGGTCCTCCCCTAATTTAATTGCATACAGCTTATATATGTACAAAACTATTACGAAATATCCTTAAACGAGAACATTATTTGTAAAATTGATACAAAAGGATTTAAACTGATTTAGCCTAAGGTTATTAATCAAATATCAACTACTGTATTATTCGAAAAGTTTTTATTTCAAAATAAATATTAAGAAATTGGTATAAGTATTGGTAATTAAACAATATTGGGTTTCTTCTCTTTTTTTTGTTACAGTTGTTCATAGACTAATCGTACCGTCGTAGTTCTAGAAAAATCCGGCAGATGGACGTCTCGTAGCGTCTTAAATTAAATCTGTACTCAACGACTTTTAATTCAGTATTTTTGAAGCTTGTCATTGTTCCACTAATCCTTAAATTTTAGTTTCTGCCAGTGTTGAAACTAAACATATGCATACATATTCATATTATTCAATGACATAACTTTCAATATAAAACAAAACTGAAAACAATGTTTATTTATTGATAGTAAATATTCACCAAAATTATTTCCAGAGTGCCTAAAGCTGATAAACTTTCCGAGCTCAGACAAAAAATCCCTTAAATGCGTTCCAAAAAACTGACAAAAAAATTAAAGTGACAACAAGAGAGAACATGGTCGCAACCTATAATGTTATGTTGAAAATGCTTGGGTTTTCATTGTCATGGACACTTTTAAATTAAATACTTTTTATTAGTATTCATATTTAATACTCATTACATGGGAAGTAGATGGATCGGTCCTCCCCATCACTGATTGCCTACTACCTGTATATGAACAAATTGATTTATCCAAATTTTATTTGAGAACATTTTTTAGAAATGAAATTTAATTAAAGATCTGTGTTAAATCAGAATAAAGTACTCGAATAATAAATATGAATAGTTTGAATTATTTTAATTGAGTATTAACAATTACTTCTAAAAATGACCAATTTCGAAATATTTCGTTACAACTCGCTGCGAAACGAAAACTTTCCTACAACAAACGAAAAAACGACAAAAATCAGGTAAAAAAACGTTGAAGTTTGAAGCAAATTCTTCAAAAATTTGTAGTTCTAATTTTCACATTCACCGTGCTTACATAATGTGAGAAAGCAAAATGGTTACAATTAATTTCACTAAATTAGTGGAAAAATTGTTTTTTTTTTTTTTTTTTTTTTTTTTTTTTGGTTAAGTAATAGTAAATGTGTATAATAGAAATTGTTCACTGTATTATGTATCGTAAAGTACGCTCCGAAACAAGTATTTGTGTAGTAGTTACATTATATTCCGGTAGGTGGAACTGCAATCGTATTTCATTACACGCCTGTATTTATGGATTTGTCCGTTACTTTTACATCTACAACAACCGGCTTTACATTTAGTTTTATGAATGATCCGAAAATACTTTGTTATTATTAAAAACATTGATATATGGGAAATACGTTTTAAGAAATATTTTGCTTTACAAATATACTGCAAAAAATATAACCTTAATAGACTTACTTCTTAATATTGTTAATTCTGCAATATGTGTTAAGGTTATTTTAACAAATTCGAGTTTTTAAAGCTCAATAATTGGAATTAAAAAAAAAGTAGCATATACATTTTTTCCTGTATTTATATTATAGTATATATTACACCATATTGATTAAAATGAAAGGATTTATTGTGTATTTAATACAGTTTATCCCAAACAGGTCTTGAAAAACGATTTTCTGAAAACTTTAAAATGAGCATTTATTATTACCTCTCTTATATCTAACAAGTTAAATTTCATTTAAATTACTTTTGCCTCCAGTGATACGCTCAAAAAACAGATAAATATTCAAAACAAAACTTTTTCGTATATATAGAAGAATAGAAAGCAATAAAAATAACAAAATTTTTCTTTGATGTTTTTCTGAAGAACGCATTATTTTAAATAAAAGCAGATTGTACAATGAGAAGGAAAAGGGAAGACAAGGTCACATGTAAGGTGTTGGTTAATTTTATGTGGGTTTTCAGTGTCATAGACACTACCATAATGAGTATTAATTATGGACTATTCATATTTAGTACTCTTTACGTGGGACACCTAGATGCATCGGTCCTCCCCGAAATTACATAACTACTGCCTTGTATACTTGAACAAAATATATTGGATAAGAATTTGGGAACATTGTTCTTGGTAGTAAAATATAAATATTTGAACTACGTTATACCTAATTTAGTTATTCGAATTTCAATTGATATATCGTTTAAAATATTTTAAGTATAAACAAATAATGATAATTACGTATAAATGTTGTAATATATTGTTTTACTGTCAATTTATTTTGTGTTTGTAATGTTAGAATCTGATCATTTCGTCGTAGTTACAGAAGTGTCCGCTAGGTGATAGTTTATTCATGTTTCAAAACAAATCTGTAATTATTGATTTTCAGTTATCGTTATTACTTTCAAAGGTCATTTTTGGTCCACAAAAATTAAGTGTGTACTAAGGAACCGATAAGAGTTTAGTTAAGATAGTAGAGTAATCTAAAATACACTTACTTGTTTTTATTTACACAATATAAAAGTGTTTTCCAACTTCTGGTTTGGTCAGCTGATTGATTGTTTTGGTCTCTTGTACAATTAGTTAACGTGACTATTATTGTTTAGTAATGTGTAAGATTTATTTTGAATTAAAAGCTTTTTGTGTGCACTAATTTATAATTTAAATAATAGAATAATTCATTAAGAAATTTCTTTTTAATTTATAACAGTTAGTGTTAAAAATGGGGTTATGTAAGATGATTTTCCGTTCATTCAGATATAAATTAATTACTGATAAAAAAACTTTTAATTTTAAATTAAAAGATACAAATATATTCAATATAGTATATGAGAAACTCCCACTATAAAAATAAACTGAAAACAATGATCCTTTATTGATCACAAATACTCAACAATATTTTTTCCATAAGTGTCTAAAAACGATAATCTTTAAAAAATGATCCCAAAAATCAAAATAATTACGATTGGAATACTAATTAAAAACTAATTAAAATAATGAGAATGGAGAAAATGGTCGGCATTAAGGTGTTGTGGTAACAATTTAAATTTTCACTGTCTCACACACACAAACACACACACACACACACACGATTTATAGTATGCTGTATTCCATATTGTATTCCTCGAATTTTACGAATATGAAATGATTTATGGTGTTTAAAATCATATTTAAATAATTCCATCCCAAATAGTGCTCGAAAAAATAATTTTGTGAAAAGTGAAATAAATGTGTTAATTATGACTTATATTATATGTAACAAATTAAATTTCATTAAATTAGATTATCTCCAGTGATTTGTTGAAGGTGGACTGATATTAAAAACAAAACCTATTTTTGGACTTATACGATTTAGCAATAAAAATAATACAAGTAGTGTTAGTTGTTTTGTAACGATCACTTTCTTTTTAAATATTCGCAGATCCTTCAGTGAGAAGGAAAAGGGAAAGTCAAGGACGCAGCTAAGATTTTGGTAGCAACCATTCAGTTTTCAGTGTCATCAACACTATGGATATTATTTATGAGTATTCATTTCGTTGTAGACCTAGATGTATCGGTCCTCCACGACGGACATAGCTTGCCTGCTGATTGTATATGAACAAAGAACATGGGCAAGCAAATAAATGAGAAAATTGTTATTTTGTTTAATGAAAACGAATTTAACTTTCTTTAGATTTCAACTAATTTCAATTACTGTATAATTTCAAATTTTTTAACATCAGTATAACTACCAAGAATCAAATATAAATTACTTAAATTTGCAAAATAATAATATTTTTTACTTTCTTTTTTCGTGACAGAATATTTGTTTCTCTGTAGTTACAGAATTGTCCGATAGATGGATGTATCGTCGTTATTTACAAAAATCTGTAAATAACAAAAATTTTGTTCTGTATATTCGTAAAAAAATTCCAAAACGTGGGTTCATGCGTGTAAAAGAGCAGATCATTTTAATTTTGATAATGTGTAAGTCTGTTCACTTCATTTTAATGACGATAATTTCGAAAGGGATTTTAAATCCTAATTATTAAATACAACACCTGTGTAATCCGGTGCCATTCCTCGTTTTAACATTTCCACCGTTGAAAATAAATCTGTTGATTCTAAACGAGCGACAAGGATTAAAAAACGTGAAAACCAAGAAACGTTAAAAAAACTTATTGACGAGTCTGATGGAAATCTACAAGAGAAATCACCTGTATATTGAAATGACGTTGGTGCAATTGTAACGTGTAATTCTGTAAATGAAACCCACTTTCCGTAGTCAGTAATTTTATTACAAAAACAAATATTTTACTTTTAAAAATAATTTTACATTGATGAGATTGAAAAATACAAAACTAAAAATTCGGTGAGCACAAATTTGTTTTAAACTCGACGTGATTTCTAACCGATATATTCTGTAATTACAGAAAAACAACCAAATTGTAAAATACTGTATTTATTGCTAAATATAAGGAATTATAATTAATACTCAAAATATATACCTAGTAGTATTCATATTTAATACTCACTATGGAGCAATGTTTATGACACTAACAAAACTGACAAAAGCTCTTCAACTAAAATTATAGATGCGACCACTTCACTTTTTCCCCCACATTAATTGTTTTTCTAATTTATTTGATTTTTTGGAACCAAATAAGTTCTAATAATTTTTGGAAAAAACCAAATTTTTGTAAATTTAGCGCTTTCAGACAATCCTGAAAAAATATTTTGTTGAGGATTTATGATTAATAAAAAAAAAATGGTTTATTTCACTAATAATTTATATATATATATATATATATATATATATATATATATATATATATAAACTTTCAGATTTATAAGGTTATATTAAGAAGTATAAAATATTATTAAAACGTATTCAATGTGACTTTTGTACAGTTAACACACGTCACAAAACTAAATACTAAATAATAACGTTGGACTGGGTAAGTAATATAATGGCGTTTAAAATACATTTATATTCTTCTTCTTTTCTGCTGGGATTATTATCACCGTGTTCAGTATAATGATCTGCCTTCCCTACCTTCGTCAGATCTACTTTCGTTGACGCGTTTCGAAGAACTTCTATCTTCAAAAACTATGTCTATACTCCTAAACTAGAGTATAGATATAGTTTTTGAAGATGGAGGTTCTCCGAAACGTGTCAACGAAAGTAGAACTGACGGAGCTAGGGAAGGCATTATACTGAACATAGCGTTTAAAATAATTTAAACATTTATTATTCACACATACCAATAAATAATAAATGTATAAAACGACACTGTTTTTTAAACAGGTAAACAGGGATAATAAAAAGGGATGACAGGGTCACATCTAAGGTGTTGGTTGATTTCCTTGGATTTTTCAGTGCTTTGAACACTACCATAATGAGTATTAATTATGAGTACTCATATTTAGCACTCATTACGTGTTACACCTAGATGCATCGGTCCTCCCCGACGTTGTATGCCAACTGCCTGTATATGAACAAAACCACTTTGGTAAATGCTGACACGAGACTATTGTTTTGTTAGTTATATAAAAGATTTTAAGCTACTTCAGAAAAAAATGTAACTGATCACCTTCACTTATTTTATAGTTTAAAATGTTTCAAGTTAAACATAAATATCAACAGTTAAATATATTAATTGTAAATTTGTAATATTTGTCTGTTATTTAGGTACTGAAGCAGTCTCTGGTGAATTGCTTGTTTGCTATAGTTACAAAGTAATCCGGTAGATAGATCTCAAGTCGTCAGAGTTTAAAATAAATCTGTATTTACCAACTTTTTAGTTCTGTATTGTTGAAGCTCTTTAATAAAACGTATTGAAATTATTAACACACAAATCAATTTAACAAAAAAGAAGTAATGGTCGCATGTAAGGTGTTGGATCTGTGAACTACTTTGGTTTTCAGTGTCATGGGCACTACCATAATATGTATTAATTATGTGTATTCATATTTAGCACTCATTACGTGGGACAGCTAGATGCATCGGACCTTCCCGATAATGCTTGCTTAATGCATATATATAAAACAAAGTGATATCACTAAAAAATCGTAATCAAGATCATTGTTTTAAGAGCAAGTTATTAATAATAATTCATTTTTATCTTAAGTTGGTCACTTGAATTGGATTTACTCAATAATTTTAATTACTTTAGTTTACGTAAAGTATCGGCAATTACTTCGAAATATTTCAATTGTATTATTCTTCCATTATTGATTGAAACTCTCGTTCAGAAATTAATCTATTCGTTTCAATGCGTTTCAAGGAAAACCAAAGTCAGAGCAAGGTTACAAACTGTTGTTTAGTTTGGTATTTTTAGAACTTCGACCAAATCAAGGTCTCAGACCTTTGTTATATGCATTTTATGTACAAGTTTGGTCAAATCAAGTTTGCTTATGATTTTTATAACGACGGCCACATCAAGGTGACAGTCCTATGTTTTATGCGTTTCAAGGACAAATTTGGTGTGAGCAAGGTCACAATCTGTTTTTTGTGTACAATTTTTATAAGTTCGGTCAGATAAGTTCACATACCTGTGTTTTATGCGTTTCAAGAATAACTTTAGTCAGAGAAAGGTCAAAAACTGTTGTTTAGTGTGGGATTTTTAAAACTTAGACCTAATCAAGGTCACAGGCTGAAGTTTTGTGCGTTACTAAGACAAATTTGGTCAGTCCAAGTTCACAATCCGTTGTTTTGAGTAAAAGTTTTACAAGTACGGTCAGATCAAGGTTACAGATTTATGTTTTATGCGTTTCAAGGACACCTTTGTAAGAGCAAGGTTACAAACTGTTGTTTAATGGCGTATTTTTAAAACATCTAGCAGATCAAATTGACAGACTTATGTTTTATGCGTTTGAAGGACACCTTTGGTAAAAGCAAGGTCACAAACTAAAGTTTTGTGTACGATTTGTATAACTTTGACCATCATGAAGTCACAGACCGATGTTTTATACGTTTGTAGAACAAATTTGGTCAGTCCAAGGTCATAATCTGTTGCTTTGTGCGAGAATATTATATTTTGGGCGAGTTCAAGGTCACAGCCCTAATTTTTTGCGTTACTAAAACAGTGTGGGTCAGTCGTTGGTCATAATCGTTGCTTTGTGTGTATTTTTTATAAGTTCTGCCAAATGAAGGTAAGGCCAAATATATACCGGACTAATCTTTGTCTATTATACTATTATGACAAAAAAAAAATAGAAATATTATTATTTTGAAAATTTGTCATTCATATCTGATTGTTAATAGTTATATTGAATTTAAAACGTTTGAAATTAAATTCGACTAGTTTATTTTTTTTTTTTTTGCATTAAACCTAAAAACAAATTTCTCACTTGATAACTTGAAAATATTTTTGGTTCATATAAGAGCAGCAGGCAAAATATGTAGGGGAGGGCCGATACATCTAGGTGTATCACAAAATGAGTACTACTTATGAATACTCATAAATAATACTCATTATGGTATTGTATATGATACTGAAAACACTGGATTTTTGCTACCAACACCTTAGTTGCGGATTTGTTTTCTGTTTTTGTCACTTTAATTATGTTTGCTATCATTTGTCTGTTGGTTTTTCAAATCCTTTTTTTAAACATTTTTAAGATTAACGTTTTTAAATACTTGTGGGAGTTTATTGACTAAATAAATTTATTAATTTATATCTGAATAAACGGAAAATCAGCTTACAATAACGACAGTTGGAACACTAACAGTTTTAAATTATAACAAGAATAGTTTAATGAATTGTTATACTTTTAAAATTTTAATTAGTGTACAAAAAAAGAAATTTTAATTCTAAATAAATATTACACAATACGAAAATACAGTAGTCAAAATGATTCTGGATGCAAGAGTTGTTTCAAGGAGTTTGGTTGAAAAAACCAGAAGTTGGAAAACACTTTTACATTGTGTAAATAAAGACACGTAAGTGTATTTTAGATTAATCTACTATGTTAAGTAAATTCTTATATGTTTCTTAGAACACATTTAATTTTAGTGGACCAAAAATTATTTTTGAAAGTAATAACGATAACTGAAAATTAATAACTACAGATTTGTTTTGAAACACGAATATATTATCACCTAGCGAACGCTTCTGTAACTACGACGGAATAATCAGTTTCTAAGCAAACGGTCTGACATAAATAAAATGACAGGAAAAAATTATTTTACAAAATTAAAACAATTTTAAGTTATTGTCAATAGTTTTCTTGCATTTAAAACATGTTTGTATTGAAGTTGAAACCTTTCAAACAGTTTAGTAATTGAAATTTCATTAGCTACCTTGAGCTTGAAGCAGTTTGAATCTTTTATTTCACTTGAAAAATAATGTTTTCATTTTTCAATACTTTACCAAATACTTTTGTACATATACAAGCTCAAGACCAGCAATGTCGGGGAGGACCGCTAAATCTAGGTGTCCCACAAAATGAGTGCTAAATATGAAGAGTCGTAATTAATACTCATTATTGTTGTGTCCATGACACTGAAAACCCAAGGTGATAAATACCAACACCATACATGTGACCTTCTCTTCCCTTTTTCCACTGTACAAAATGCTATTATTTAAAATAACGCGATCTGACATGAATTTTAACGCGAGAAACATGAAATACGAATTTTATTATTTATATTGGTTTCTGTCCTTCTAGGCCCCTATGTCAAAAAAAATTGTTTTGAATATTTATCTTTTTTGAGCGTATCATTGGAGGAGTAACTAATTCAATGAAATTTAACTTGTTAGATATAAGAGAGATAATAATAAATGCTCTTTTTTAAGTTTTCAGATAATCGTTTTTTCAATACATTTTGGGATAAAACTCTTTTAAATACACCTTTAAACACCATAAAACCTTTAAATTTAATAAAATTGCAGTAACACATTGAGGCATATACAATAAAATAAATGCAAGGAAAACATGTGTGGGCAACTAATTTAAAAAAATCCCAATTATGGAGCTTTAAAAAACCAAAGTTCATAAATTCGTCTTATCATATATTGCAGAATTAACAATATTAAGGAGTAAGTTTAACAAGTTTATATTTCTGCAGTACTTGTGTAAAGCAAAACACGCCTTATAACGTTCACATGTATCAACGATATTGATAATATTTAAGTATTTTCGGATCATTCCTAATACAAATATAAACACAGGTGCTGTAGATGAGAAAGTTACTGACAAATAGATAAATACAGATTTAATAAGAAATACGATTACAGTTTCGCCTATCGGATTTTTATTTAACTACGACATGATGTTTAGTTTGAAGTGTGGAACAAACTACATATTTCAACAATTAGTGGAACAAGGACAAGCTTCAAAAATACAGAACTAAAAGTCGTTGAGTACAGATTTGTTTTAAGACGCTGCGAGACATCCATCTGCCGGATTATTCTGTAACTACTGTAGTATGATTTGTCCCTGAGCTACTGTCACAGCAACTGATAGATAAGATATCAATATATTTGAATTAACAACATTTATGCCATATTGTTAATATTTATAATGAAATAACCACTTTTCAAAAACTTAAGTAAATGCAATTTCATTAGTATACCGTAGGTTTAAAGCAGTTTAAATCCTTTTATTTTTCACTAAATTTAATGTTCTCATTTCATATCTTATAGAAATAGTTTTGTACATATACAAGCTCTTGGCAATCAATATTGGGGAGGACCGATGCATCTAGGTGTCCCACGTAATGAGTGCTAAATATGATTTATCATAATTATTACTCATTATGACACTGAAACCCCAAAACATAACAACCAACACATTAGATGTGACTTTGTCTTCCCTTTTTGTCAATTTAAAAGGCTTAAACTTTGCTCCTTATATCCTTATAACGGTTCGCTTATCAGTAATTTGATAATTTTTTTTGTATTAAGTAATTTTTAAATGTAGTTGTTCTTATGTATTTCGAAGAAAGATTTGTTCTACGTTTAATTGTCACATAATTTTGTATTGATTATGATTTCTTTACGATTTTCATTAAATATTGTTTCAACATTTCATTTGTATTCAGTCGGAAACTAAACTTTCCGATGTAGTTGCAAATAATTCCGGTAGATGACTCTGGTAGAACAATACGAATGAATAAGGGCCGACATCTCAGTTACAGAAATGATTAAAAACATTATACGTATTAGTTCTTTAAAAGTATTAAATAATTCAATTGTATATGTACTATAAATGGAAATTCATAAGTAAGTTCAACAAAATATTCATTTAAATTCAGTATGAAAGGTATATTATGAAAATATGTGTATGTTAAATAATTACTGTATTTACATTTAGCCTAACGCGGCCAAGGGTTAGTCCATTGTTATAATAAGTAAATAAATTTTGTTGCAATTCTTTTTTATATTTTAAACGTTGTATATATTCTGAAAGTTTTAACAATTAGTGAAAGAGAAAGTTGTTACCTTAGTAGACGTGAGCGTAACTGATTTGTCGGTAAGTACAGATTAGTATTGAGAACCAAAGTTGGTGCTATCTATTGGAATATTTCCTAACTACAAGGAATAGATTAATTTGTGAGCGAGAGATACTGCAAAAATTTGACAGGATAAAAAATACAAATTACAAATTTCGAAGTAATTACCGATATTTTAAGTAAACTAAAATTATTAAAACTGTTCAATAATTCCAATTACAATAATGAACTTTAGTATAATACTTTGTTTATATATATGCAATGGGCAAGCAATACTGGGGAGGACCGATGCATCTATGTGTCCCACGTAATGCGTGATAAATATGAACACTCATAATTAATACTCATTATGGTAGTGTCCATGACACTGAAAATATAAAAATGTCTGTAACTCAACACCTTAGATGTGACCATGTCCTCTCTTTTTGTCATTTTAATTTGTGTATTGGTAATTTGGAAAGTTAAATTAATATTTTTGTCATTGTGAATGAACACTTTATTAAAATATTTATTGTCCTTTTTTAATGTCATGATAAAGATATTATACGGGAGTGTCGGAGCCTATAATTGGGTTTATCGAAACGCATGGTTATAATCTGTGAGTACGTAAATGGCGGATATCAGTTGTACTTGGATTTGGGGAACCGTAACTTTGTGCTGGAACTCATTTCTAAGCTTCAAGGGTTGAATTGACTACTGCTTGAATATGAATAAAGTCATCTGAGGCAATTTCGAAGAGAGAACCTTGTTTTTAGGCTTGCAATATAAATATAAATTCAATATTATACTAAAGTTCATTATTGGGATTGAATTTATTAAATAGTTGAATAATTTAAGTTTACTTACACTATCGATATTTACTTCTAAATGTTTTAAATCTTATTTTTCCTGTCATATCTAAATAGAGAAAAAGATTTTTTCTCACTCTTTAAAATTAATGTTCTAATTTGTTTGCTTTTCAAAATAGCAACATATACAAGCTAATGGCAAGCAATGTCGTGGAGGACAGATGCATCTAGGTTTCCCACGTAATGAGTGCTAAATATGAACAATACTTATAATTAATACTCATTATGGTAGTGTCCTAGACACTGAAAAACCCAAGGGTCAAACAACCAACACCTTAGATGTGACCTTGTCTTCCCTTTTTTCCTCACTTTAAAATTTGTTATTAAAATAATGCAATCTTACAAAATAACGAAGACAAAATTTATTTTTTAATTATGTTTTAAATTTTTTATTTATTCTTTGACCAGAAAGATGTTTTGTTTTGAATATTTACCTGTTTTGAGCATTTCACTGTAGGCATACTTATTTTCACGAAATTTGACTTGTTCTATATATAAGAAAATTTATAATAAATGCTCTTTTTTAAGTTTTCAGTAAATCGTTTTTCAAGCCCTTTTGGAATAACACTCTTTTAAACACATCTTTGAACACAATAAAACCATCCAATGAAACTATTTCGTAACTACGAAGAATCTGTTACTTGTTGGGATAAGATATGTAACGAAACATTGACATTAAAATTACTTGGTCTAATGCAGATTTATTATTCATATTATGTAAAACTTTTAAAAATTAAATTTTTGAATTATAGTTCTAAATTTTGTTTTTGCACTAAATTGTTTTTTTTAATACAAACAGCAGGTAAGCAATATGTGGGAACGCCAGTGCAACCGAGTTTCCCAAAATAAAAATAAACAAGAGGATTCATGATAGCGTTGTTCATGATAGGATTCCCTTTGTGATAGCGTTCTTAACACACATAACTTAAGCTGTGCAATACCCCAACAAAACTAGTTGCTACCATGTCTTCCTTTTTGTTACTTTTGATATTTTACTTTTTCTTATTATTTAACTACGAGTTATTATTTTATTTAACTGCAATAGTTTCCCTACTGAAAAACTGACTTTGGGTTTCTATGTTATGGGAGGATTGTTAAGATGAAGTTGTTACATTGGGATATCGACATTTAGTCGTGGAGATGATGGCTTTTGTTTTATCTGCATTCACTGTAAGTAAGACCAACTGTTGTTGAGCGATATTGGCTCCAAACTCAAAGTTTGTTGATGAGTAAAAAAACATTTGAGTCGTCAGCAAAGAGCCGCAGTGACACAGGTTCTTGGACAGGCATGTTGTTAGTGTAAGGGTTGTGCAACTACCTAGGACTGATCCGACATTGCTTGCTTACTTCCTCTAAATAAATAAAACGATTACAATAAACATATAATTGAGAACATCGTTTTTTAGAATTGAAATATAAATAGTAATTCTGTGTTATACTGACGTTCATTAGTATTATTGTGATTACTGAGAAATTTTTAATAATTTCAGTAACTTATAAAATATTAATACTACTTTATATATTATTTACATTGTATTTTTTCAGTAAATTTTTCTGTTGTAACTTGCTTACAAGAAAATCTATTCTTTGTAGTTACAAAATAACCCTATAGATAGAACACTAGTCGGTTCTCAATACTATTCATTAATTTATGATTTCATTAATGATAATTTCATTAATCTGTGCTTAATGAAATTCAGTTACTTTGAAATCTATACAAGATTGCATAGAATATTTAAAATCAATTCTGAAATTACTTACTTGTAGTTCAGAATAGTCCGGCAGGTGGTAATCAAATGGTGTTATAAAACAAATCTGAATTTAAAGATAATGATTAATTCTGCATATATTTTTAACAATGCACAAGTGATATTATTTATAACTTACACTGGCTAAAATTTAGTAAATTTTAGGATGTTTCAACTGATTAACCTCTCCCTTTGACCAGTTTTTTATTCAAGTTTTGAAGTGAGATGTTATTGTTATGGTAATGCTAACTTTTGTCCAACAGAGCATAATTTTTACACAACTGCTCTTAAATAGTTGTGTAACTATTTATACTCTTTCATAAAGAAGAACACAGCGCATACAAAACTAATAATGTATCTGTCATAAACACTACCGTAATGAGTATTAATTATGCAGGGATTCTTTTTAATTGAAAAGAAATGAATCGTATACCTGATTAAGATAAATGCTCATTATATAACAAACAACTATGTTATTTTTCGCTGTGAAGGGCGTTTTCTTTTCTTAATGTTTTAGACAAACTACAAACACAATAGAAAAAAAGTAAAAATATTTTTAATAGTCTTACTTAGTGATTAAATAAATGGAAATAATATTAACAACATTTTTAATACTGGTCACGTAGGGTGGGACATAAAGAGCTATACATTTTGTTCTTGTATTTATTGTCTAAATATAAACCAAATGTAATGAAAATATTTTAAAGAATTTAACAAAATCAATACAAAATTATGTACAGTTAAATTTAAACACACCTTTATTCAAAATGCATAAAAATTGCTACATTTCCAAATGTCTTTTCTCACAGACATCAAGAACGTTAGGAAATAAGAAAAGACAAATCGCGAAAAAATAGTAACTTTGCCCATTTTAAATAGAAAAAAGGGGATAACAAGGTCGCATCTAAAGTGTTGGTTAGCATAACAAGCAAGGTATTTATTTGAAACACCTAAGGGTTTTCAGTGTTAGAAACACTACCATAATGAGTATTAATTATGACTAATCATATTTAGCACTCATTATGTGGGACACCTAGATTCACCGGTCCTCCCCGACGTTGCCTGCGTACTGCCTTGTCAATGAACAGAGTAGTGCAGATAAAATTGAAAAGAGAATATTGTTTTTAGAAGTAAAATAAATGAATGTAACATGCCCAAGACCAAAGATAACCATTTGAATTTTAATTAAGTAATGTTTGAAACATCTTAACTTCAATATATTTTTAATGGCAATCAATTATAAATGTCGTAAATTTAAAAAATAATGTTTTTTCCTTTATATGTTACTACACTGTGTATCAGAAACTAACCGGTTCGCCTTAGTTACAGAATAGTCCGGTAGATGGATTTTTTGTCGTGTTTTAAAACAAATCTGTATTTATCGACTTTTGGTTCTGTATTTTTCAAGCTTCTTCAAATAATTTTAAAAACTTTCTTTTTCTAAGACTGTTTATACAAACAAAATGCACATATAGGCTTATTTTAAGTATTAATTGGAAAACTCACATTATAACAAAAAAAACTGAATACATTGTTTCTTTATAAATACACAACAAAATACTTCACAAAATACTCATTTAAATAACATTAATTAAGTAATAAGTGTTTGAAGTTAAATTATTTCTTAAGTGTTTCCTAATACCTAAGCAAAGAAATTAAGATATAACCTAAATAATTTGAAGGAAATAATGGGACTGAATTTACCCAGTATTAACGTTCAGAATTTAACAAATAACATGAAATAAAATTAATTCATTAATTATAACAATCTGAAATAAGTTATGTTATCTTTGCAAAATGTACATAACAAATAAAAATCAATAATTACCTACTTGTTTAGAAACACGATTTGACTGCTACCTACCGGAGTATTATGTAACTACAAAGTATTAATATCTTTTGAAAGAACTTCAGTGTGATATGAATGTCAGTCCAATTTGTGTACATCGAAGCAGATTAATCTAATTAGGTCGTAACTAAATTCATTAAAAATTGTTTGGAATAAGTATCCTTGCTCGTAGATAAGGAAAGTTGGGGAGGACCGTGGCTAAATATGAATATTCATAATTAATACTTATTGTGGCAGTGTTTTTTTTTTTGTTTTGTTTGTATTGTTGTGAATGTGTTTGAAGTTACTTTTAATGGAGTTTTTCACATAAAGTATCTGAAAAAACAATATCCTGAAGAGCTAAATAAATAGTATTTATCATGACTTCTATTACATCTAACACGTTAATTTCCATTAACATTAGTTTTGCCAAGACAAAACACATTAACATAAAGAAACATTCAAGACAAAATATCTTTTTGGACATTGAAGATCAGAAACCAATAGAAATAACAAAATTTGTGTTTGATGTTTTATATACTGTGAAAAATAAAAAGGGATGACAGGGTCACATCTAACGTATTGGTTGCGCTCCTTTAGATTTTCAGTGTCATAAACACTACCATAATGAGTATTATTAATTATGAGCATTCGTATTACCTGGAGCACTCATTACCTGGAATACCTGGATGCATCGGTCTTCCCTGTCTATTTATGTCTATTGCCTGTATATGAACAAAACCACTTCGTAAATATTGAAGCGAGATTATAGTTTTATAGAATTTATGCTACTTCAGAAAAAAAAATGTAACAGGTTAACTTGATTTATTTTACCGTTTGTAATGTTTCAACTTAAACATAAATATCAATAATTAAATATAATAACTGTAAATTTGTAATATAATTATTTTTCTATTATTTAGGCACAGAATCAGACTCTCAAAAAATGCTTGTTTGCTGTAGTTACAAAATAATTCGATAGATAGACGTCACGTCGTCAGAGTTTAAAATAAATCTGCATTTACCAAATTTTTAATTCTGTATTTTCGAAACTCATCAATAAAATGCTTCCAAATTACCAACACACAAATAAAACAACAAAATAGGAGAACATGGTAACATCTAAGGTGTAGGATCACTTGTAATTTGAGTTTTCAGTGTCATGGACACTACCATAATGAGTATTAATTACGAGTATCCATATTTAGCATTCATTACATGGGACACCTAGATGCATCGGTCCTCCCCATCTTTCTCTGCCTATTGCATATATAAAGACAAAATGTTATCATAACACACGTAATCGAGAACATTGATTTTAGAAGTAAATTATTAATAATAATTCATTATATTATTATTATATTAATACTATATTATTATATTAGATTTCTTTATTAAAATTGGATTTTCTGAACAGTTTAAATTATTTTAGTTTAATTATGATATCAGTAATTACTTCCAGATATTTCAATTGTATTTTTTCCATTATATTCAAAGTACTAATCTGTACTAACCCACAACTCAGGTAGTTTCACATATAAGCAAGATTTCCCAGAATATTACTTTATTTTGAATTTTTTAAGTATTACAAATTGTCAAGAAAGTTCGCAATAAATTTATTCTTCAAATTATTGTTCACAAAAATAGAACATAGACATGTTCATTATTTGAAACACAGCTTGCAACAAATTAATCAGTCACGTCATATTATTTACGGTACTTAAAAACAGAACATAATAAGATGGCATAGTCGATAACAATTAAGGATATGTAAATGTTTTAAATGTATTAAAAAGTGAATTTTAAGTGTTGTAAAAATAAAGCTATGATACTGGAAACGAATGTTATTTAACCGTAGTTACGGAGTAGTTCGGTAGATGGAAGCACTATCGTCATAAAACAAAACTGTAATTACGTATTTTAAGTTTTGTATTTGCTAAGCTAATTATTGCTAAAACAAAGTCAATTTAATACTAAACTAAATATAATGAAAACCTTTATAATACATAGCAGCCCATCAACACAAACCTGTCAGAGAGTTTAAACTTGTAGGGTTAATATTACACTACGATCTTTTTAGATCGAGCATAGGCTGTTTGCTCCCTATTTCTATATTCCTGAGTTGCTCAGATACGGTTGCAGTACTAGTCTCTTTATAAAGTCTAAGATATAAAGGGGGAATATCCAAAGTAACTGTCTACCCATACAGAACACTGCATCTACGGGTAAGTCTGAGGTCTCCAATTCCACTGAAAATAGAATACATTCGGTTGGAAATATAGAGGCTTTATTATTATTTTGTAGGTTTTTCCTGTATTTATTAACATTCGAAGATTTGCCAGTACTTGAAATACTCATTTTCGCAAAAGTATTAAAGTTATATCATTATTTCAATATTTAAATATCAAGAAATACTGAAGTAGTATTCTAAGTGTGAACATATGATTATTGAATGAACCTCATTAAGAAAAACGAAATTTTTTGGTAGGGAAAAATATTGCAGTTTAATAAAATAGTAATTATTAAATAATAAGAAAAAGGAAAACATACAAAAGTAACAAAAAGGAATACATGGTAGCAACTAGTTTTGTTTATGTATTTTACAGCTTTAAGTTATCAGTGATAAGAATACTATCATAAAGCGTAATAAACATGAATCTTCGTGTTTATATTTATTTTGAGAAACTCAGTTGCACTAGCTTTCCCACATATTGCTTATCTGGTGTCTGTATAAAAAAAAATTGCTAAATAAAAAATTGAGTACCTATAATTAAAAAATGTAATTATTAAGAGTTTTATATAATATCAATAATAAATCAGCATTATAGAAAGTAATTTTTATGGAAATGTTTCGTTACAAATCTCATTCCAACAAATAACAGATTCTCCATAGTTAAAAAATAGTTCGATAAATGGAATAGTGGTTATATTTAAAATTAAATCTGTAATTACCAACAATTATTCTTGTTATAACATTAATCTGTATCTCGCATACTAGAATTGCCATAATTAAAAATAAGTACTACAAATATGCAGAATTTGTAATTAATTAATACGATATATTTTATATAAACTTATCCAAAATACTTATACAATATATATTGAAGAGACAAAAAGAGAACATGGTCGCATCTAAGGTGTGTTTCAGATTTCTTCATTTTTCTGTGTCATGGACACTACCATAATGAATAATAAATTATCAGTATTGTTTTCATATTTAGCACTCATTACGTGGGACGTTCGGTCCTCCCCGATATTGCTTGCCTTGAGCTTGTATATGTGCAAAACTATTACGAAAAGTAATGAAATGAGAACATTATTTTTAAAGGGAAATAAAAGAATTTAAACTAATTTTAAACCCAAGGTAACTAATGAAATTTTAATTACTGTATTATTTGTAAAGTTTCAACTTCAATATAAATATCTGGCATAAATGTTGTTAATTAAAAATATTATTTCCTCTCTACACATTGCTGTAGCAGTCAATCAGGGACTAATAGTACCCTAGTAGTTCCAAAATAGTCCAGCATATGGATGTCACGTAGCGTCTTAAAACAAATCTGTACTCAACTACTTTTAGTTCTGCACTTTTCAAGCTTGTTATTGTTATCATTAATTGTTAAAGTGTTTAGTATCTACCACTGTTGATACTAAGTTTTATACACTAGAAGTGTCTTTATATTCATATTATTCCTTGGCATAACTCTCAATATAACAAGAAACTGAAAACATTGTTTGCTTATTGATCACAAATATTCACAAGTTTTATTTTCAGAAGTGGGTTTGTTTGGGGTTTTTCAGTATCATGGACACTACCATAATGAGTATTTATTATGACTCTTCATATATAACACTCATTACGGTCTCATAATGGACACCTGAATACATCTGTCTTCCTCGACATTGATTGCCATAAAACCTGTATATGATGATATCCAATAAAAAGATTTATAGAAATATTTATTTGAAAATATTGCTTTCAAAAATGAAATTTATTAAATTTGTGTTAAAACAGAATAAAATACTCGAATACTAAATATGAATAGTTTGAATTATTTTACTTGAATAAAAATATTAACAATTACTTCTACAAATGAGAAAATAAGACCTACCTCAAAATATTAGATTATAATACGCTGCGAAAATATACTTCCCATTATAGTTACATAAATATCCGATAGATGACTCTGTTTTTATCTAAATATGAATCTGTGTTTGCCTACATCTCTTTTGCAGAATTGAATAAAACAGACTGTGATCTAAGATTTGTATAATAATTCTGTAATATATTTACTATAAATAAGTTCTTAATAAGTAACTTCAGTTAAATAATTACAAAATAATCCGACAGATATAATTATGGGTATATTTAAACACAGATATGTAATTACCAACATCTCATATCGTCATTAAGATAAAATTGAGATCCGTAAAAAATTCTATACATTTTTAAAAAAAGGGTTCACAAATATAAAATTTTTTATTAGAACTTTTACCAAATTACCAGCACACAAATTAAATTGACAAAAAAGGGAATATGGTAGCATTTAAGGTATTGAGTGTTCACATATTTGGTTCTCAGTGTCATGGATACTACCAGAATGAGTAATAATAATGAGTATGAATAATGAATTGCTATTTAGCACTCATTACTGGGACACCTAGGTGCCTCCCCGACATTGCTTGTTTACTGCCTGTGCATCAACAAAACAATTTTAGCAAATAATTAATTGAGAACATTGGTTTTATCAGCAAAATATAAATAGGAATTCAGTGTTATATTAAAGTTCATTTTTGGAATAGTAATTATAGGAAAGTTTGAATTATTTCAGTTTACTCAAAATATTGATACTGACTTCTAAATGTTTAAAGCTGTATTTTTTTCTATATTTTTTTGTAACTTTGACCATTGAATAGAAATACAGATACCATTATAAATAACTAACTTAATATCAGATGCTGAAGTTCAAGTAATTTAAATATTTGCCGCTACAAACGCTGAAAGCTGCAAGAAAAGAAGAGCAACACTTTAGAGTTAATAGACAGTTCTTACATATATTTACCCCAGCCCCCTAGTGACCTTTTTGTTTTGGAGGAGGCACGTAAAGCAGCATATAGACTGCAGGGATGTGGTGTCTGGCTGCCCTCTACTTTTGGGCATACAAGAATCACAGAAAAGATTAGTGACCCAGTTTTGTTGATGGGGACTGAACAGATTGTTAAAAGGTACATAGTATCTAGGACCCATTGATGTCAACATGACTTTTGAAGGGAGAGATCGTGTATTGGAAAATTCTGGAGACTTAGTAAGGTATATGGATGGCTCCAAGATACAGACAGGTACAGGTGCTGGTGTGTTTGCCCTGATACCGGGGTTGAAGAAAGTTACCAATCTGGGATAGTATGTAAAAGTATCCAGGCTGAAGTAATGGATATTAATGACTGTGTTCAGAGAACTTGAAACAAGCCTTCAAGAAGGCAGGCATTCATATTCATACCGATAGTCAGGCAGCAATAAAAGCTCTTGTGGATCCTACAATTCAGTCAGCTAGTCTGGGAGTGTCGGAAGAACCTCGATGCTCTGTCCCTTGGTAAAATGGGTAACACTTCATTGGGTTCCGGGGCATAGGGGAGTTGAGGGTAATGTGAAGGCAGACTAACTGACTTGGATCTGCATCTGAATTCATCAGACCCTCGTGGGCATTCCAATAATAAACGTCTTCTAGGCAAAATTCCTTTTGTATGACTCAAAGGGGCAGCAGATGTTCTGGGCAGAGCACAACTCAGGAGGATAATTGGGCTCACAGGGCACTGTAGTCTGAAGGTACACATGAACAGAATAGGTATGTACTATGAAGAAACCGTGTGTAGGTTGTGCAGGAAGGAAGAGGAAACTACAGGTCACATATTTCATGATAATGAGGCTGTTGCTAGTACGAGGTAGGGATCTTGAGCAAGAGTGACCTAGTCAGTAGGTTGTTGGAACTTACTAAGAACAACAATCTGCAGAAATAGGTATTTTTAAGAGGTTTAGTTGCACAATAGGTCAATTGATCCCAATGCCTGGGGTTGTACTATTCCTTTCTGTAATCTCTAATCTAACCTACATATATTTAATTGTAGTTAAACACTCTGCCACCAGCAACGTGCGGTTACATATCTTTCATAAGGGTTATCATTATAGTACATTTATATTAATTGTTCTCACTTGTAAATTAATCTATTCGTTACAGAATAATCCTATAGGTATAACACTGGTTGTGTTTAAATACTAATTATTTAGTATTTACCGAAAATACCTAACTATTACAAAAACCGTTGATATGTGAGCACGTTTTAAAGCGTGATTTGGTTTACAAATGTATTGCAAAAACAGACTTGCTCTTTATTATTGTTAATTCTAAATAATGTGATAAGACGATTTTAAGAAATTCAGTGATTTAAAGCTTCAAACTTAGAATTTTTGAAATTTACATGCCCATACCTTTCGTCTCTATTCATATAACAAACAGCGTATACCGTAAAAAGGTATTTATTATTATTTCTCTTATATTTTATAAGTAAAAATTCATTAAAATTTGTTTCCTTCAAAACAGATAAATATGGAAAACAAAACATTTTTTTACATAGCAGAACAGAAACCAATAAAGTAATAAAATATGTCTTTGATGTTTTGTGAAGATCGCATTATTTTAAATAATAGCAGATTGTACAATGAGCAGGCAAAAGGGAAGACAAGGTCACATCTAAGGTGTTGGTTGCTATCCTTTGGGGTTACAGTGTCATGAATACTACCATAATGAGTATTAATTATGATTATTCATAGTTATCACTCTTTACGTGGGTTACAGACGTGTCCTCTAGGTGATAATCTATTCGTGTTTCAAAACAAATCTGTACTTATTGATTTTCACTTATCGTTATTACTTTCAAAGATCATTTTTGGTCCACTAAAATTAAATGTTTAATAAGAAATTGATAAGAGTTTACTTAATATAGTAGAGTAATCTAAAATACACTTCTGTGTTTTTATTTACACAATGTTTTACATTGTGTAAAACACTTTTAGTGTTTTTCAACTTCCGGTTTGACCAACTGATTATTCTCTTGCAACCTGTATCATTTTAACTATTTAATTTTCTTATTGTGTATTTATTTGTCGTATTTAAAAATTCGTTTTTGAGCATTAATTAAAATTTTTAATTTTATAAGAATTCATAAACTATTCTAGTTATAATTTATAACTGTTAGTGTTCCAACTGTCGTTATTTAAGCTGATTTTCCGTTCATTCAGATAAAAATTAATAAATTTATTTAGTCAATGAAATCTTTTATTTTTAAGCTAAAAAAATCAACATAGTACATGAAAAACATTTTATTAAGAAATTGTAAACAATATTTTTTTATTGCTCATAAATACTCAACAATATTTTTTCCAGAAGTATTTAAAGCCGATAATCTTATAAGTGTTTAAACTGTTCAATTTACGAAAGTTTTGAACTAACAACAAAATAATTAGACAAACAATTAAAGTAACAAAAAGGGAGAACATGGTCGCAACTAAGGTGTTGGTTAATGAGTCTGCTTGAAGTTTCAGTGTCATAGACACTACCATAATGAGTATTAACTATGGGTATTCATATTTATCACTCATTACGTGTGACACCTAGATGCATCGGTCCTCCCCGACATTGCTTAGCAGACAGGCTGTATATAAAGAAAATGATTTCGTTAAATCTATAGTTGAGAACATTGTTATTAGAAATCAAATTTAATTACTAAATATGTTTTAAAACAGATTTATGTACTCGAATATAATTCACAGAATAGTTTGAATATTATTTTACTTGAATTGAAATATCAACATTTACTTCCAACATTAGAAAAAGGATTTGCTATTAATACTTCGATGTAATTGCTGCTCCGAATAAACTTTAATTTTTAGTTACGAAGAGGTCCGATAGGTTCTCTGGTTTTATTTTAAATGAATCTGTATTTCCCAGCACTTTATTGCAGAAATGATTAAAACAGTCAACAATATGATATACAACATTTAAATAAATATATAAATGGAATTCTCAAGAATTCCTATAAATTGTATATTCACTACAAATACGTTCTTGAAAAGAACATTTACCATATTTTTTTATTTCAAAAAATTTCAAAATTAAATTATATTAAATCTAAGTATTTTATTTAAATTGTACTTCCATTTAATTTCATTTAAATTAATTTGAATAATTTTATTTAAATTAAATATCGATAACTATTTCCAAATTGTACAACAGTAATTTTTTATTCAATATTTTTTTCTACAGCTTGCTCTGAAACCAATATTTGAGTTGTAGTTATATAACAATCCGATAGATGGAACTCTTACCGTATTTCAAAGCAATTCTGTTCTTACTGACTTTTCAGTTACTTTCACATCTACAACAATATTATTTCAGATAATAGTTTCTTAAAATATACAAAAATAATTTATTACGAAAAACGTTAATACGTGATAAATTCGAAATTCAAATTATGGTTTACGAATAAAGCTTCCAAAAATAAATCTCTACAGACGTGTTCCTTACTTCGTTAATTTTATATTGCTGGAGAAAATGTAAACAATTTTATTAAAATTTAAGTTACTGATTACGTTTACATTCGTATTATTACCAGTTTTACACCAAAAAACATTATAAAGGCGAATGGAGGTAATGTCTTACACACCAAATATGAATAAAATCTCTTAAATAGTTTAGTCTGAAGAGAGGTGCACAAAACAGACAGACATACAAAACAATCTTTTCATCATACTAAAACGAAAGCATCTGTCTCTCGTGTTCTCATTTAGTTACATGTTTGTCCACCGGTAGCACTAGTGTTTCTTACAAGTACTACTGTTTGTTATAGTAATAGTTAGTACTATTTTTGATTTGTAATACTATTATAGTGTTTGTTAGTAATAGTTTTGTTATGAATTATAATTTCAAAATAAATAGTTTTAGAGTTGATGTATTTACTTATTTCAAAATGGGTAATGCAAATATTTGAAATATATCAGATAACCTGTTATATCTGTACAAATAACAGGAAGTTATTACCAGAAAAAGAAAAAATAAATAAGTAGATGTATATAAAATAATTTTGAGAGTGGTGGAAAGTTGGAAATGCTAGACCTACTACAATTGATTGATTTTTTTACAATTAATAATATTTTTGAAAACAAGGCATTTTAATTAATGAAAACCTCCTTAATGAAGAGATCATCTTAACAAATAAGAAAGATTGCTCCATTAATATTAATTTGAATTTTTATTGGTTTTTAACTTACTTTTAATGATCAATGATTTGTTGTGATAATAAGATGGGCCCACATTTTGTCGCATTGAAGTTCGCTCACAAAATAATTACTTCCTTGTAGTTACATAATAACCCGATAGGTGGAAGTAAAACGTGTTTCAATAAAAAATCTGTATTTATCGATTGTGACTGGTTTTGTATTTTTTGCAAAGATATTATAAGTTATTTCAGAATTGTTTCATTAAAATCAAATTTGTTTTTAAGGCTCGATAGGATTTTAAAACGATAGTATAACTATCGAATAAGAAATTTTCCTGTTTACACTATCTAAATTTTAATGTTCCAACTCTTGGCTATTTCAGCTGATTTTCGGCGCTTTTTGACTTGTTTTGTCAATTTTTTGAATTTACGTTAAGTGTTTCGTTTTTTAAAATTAAATATTGTACACTAATCATTTTATATTTCTTATTAATAGACAATCATTAGTGCTTACATTTTCCGTACAGAATGTATTCTTTAAGACAAAATGAATCACTTACCTTATTATGGATTGACTATCATTTTACTTACAATTTTTGTAATTTTTTGCAGTGATGTAATTTTTTATAAAGTTTT
This sequence comes from Callitettix versicolor, assembly GCA_022606455.1. NCBI lineage: Eukaryota > Metazoa > Arthropoda > Insecta > Hemiptera > Cercopidae > Callitettix > Callitettix versicolor. The sequence goes on along the minus strand of CM040186.1, from coordinate 37,796,396 downwards.
TTGACATAAATGACAAACTTTATGACTAAAAAGGAAATATATTTTCGGTAGTCGGATACAGTGCTCACATAAATGCAATAAATTATCATTAATAAAAGTTTTATTATCAATTATCATTTACTAAATTTATCATTAACATTATTAATTATCCTTAGACAAATAACAAGTGAAAAAAGAGTAAGTGACAAAATGAAAAAAAAAATCCACTTTAAAAGGAGTTGCTTATACATTATGTTTAAGTTATCATTGTTACTTCTGATTTCTCTTTTACAACACATTACGTGGAGTGGGTCATGGAGATCTATACGTTTTGTTCTTGTATTTATTTGCTTATGTTTGAACAAAATTTAAAAACAATATTTAATGTGCCAATTAGTCGTAGACCAAATCTTTCTTCAAAATGCATAAAAACAATTACATTTAAAAATGACTTCATACATACAAGGAAAATTAGTTATCAAATTACTGACAGACAAATCACGAGAACTAGCAAATTTTGTCCCTTTTATTTTTTTATTAATTATTTTTTTTAATTTTTATTTTAAGGCGAAAATCACATTGAGGTTATTATCGCTTCCCTATGTGTAAGTGTAAGAGTAAATTGTTAAATTTGTAAGTGTAGGGTTGTAAGTGTAAGTGTTTGTTAGACTCGGGTACCGAGAGGGACGCTATATCCTCTCAATAAGTGCAGCTAGTCTACATCCCCTTGCTGGGGTTTGTCCCTTTTAATTTGATAAGAAGGGTAGACAAGGTCAACTCCCCCTTAGGGGGGTGTTGGTAGTAAGCATTTTGGTTTTCATTGTCATGGACCATTATGAGTATTCATATTTAACGCTCATTATGTGGGACCCCTAGATACAGTGGTCCTCCCCGACATTGATTGCCTAGAGCGTGTGTATGTACAAAACTATTTGGAAAAAGAAACAAATGGGAACATTAATTTTAAAAATGCAGTAAAGGATTTTAATTGCTTTAAACCAAGAGTAACTAATAAAATTTTAATTACTTATTTTTTTAAAAGTTTTTATTGAATATTAACAATCTGGCATAAATGTCGTTAATTCAAATATATTGATTTCCTCTATTGGTTTATTTTGTAACTACGACACAGATATTTGTTTCAGAGCAAGCTGTAGAAAAAATACTAGATGGAATACACAACTAGATGGAAAAATCAATGAATCACACTACGGAAGTAGTTATGGATATTTAATTTTCATTAAATTTATTTAAATTAAGACAATTTAAATAAATTACTTAAATTTAACATCATTTAATTTTGACAACTTTTGAAATCCTGAAAAAATATGTTGAACTTTATTTATAGTGAATATAGAATATAGAAAGCAGTAGCATATCGTTGACTGTATTAATCATTTCTGCAATAGAGATATCGGCAAATATAGATTCATATAAAGATAAGTATATATGGGAATTTTTCATAACTAAAACGAGAAGTTTATTTGGAATCGACAATTATAAAGAAATATTCACAGAAAAGAAATATTCACTTTCGCAACTTTAGAAGTAAATGTTGATATTTCAATTCATGTAAAATAATTCAAACTATTCAGTAAGTAATATTAAAAATCTATTTTGACACATATTTTTTCCTAATTAATTATTATTTCTGAAAACAATGTTATGAACTATGTATTTGAAAACATTATTTTTTTCATATACAGGCAGTAAGCAAGCTATGTTGGGGAGGACCGATGAATGTAAGTGTCCCACGTAGAGTGCTAAATATGAGGGGTCATAATTAATACTCATTATGGTAGTGTCCATTTTACTGAAAATCCAGTTATTAAATAACCAACACTATAGATGCGATCATGTTTTCCCTTTTTGTTAATTCTTATGTTTTCCCTGTAATTTATTTATAGATAATTTGAAAATATTTTTACTTATGGGTTCAGCAAATACAATTGTGTATAAAGCTGCTTTTTTACTTATAATTATAATAATAAAACAGTGCTATATTCTGGCCTAACATATACAAAAAAATCTATATAAACTTAAAAACGTTTTTACTAACAATTTTACGAAATAAAAAAAAAAATAATAAAGAAAACTATTGCACGCACTGCTTAGTATAATTAAAGTGATGATAGTAAAATTGTAAATTTTTACTTATACAAATAATATAAATAATAACAATAAGTCGCTAATTTAGAATTAAATTAAAAAACAATTTATTTCGTGACACAATAGAAGCGAATTTCCAAAAGTATTTTCTTTATCTTAGTTTTTTGAAATTCTGATCTTACTATCAAGCAGCATTAAAATTTGTATTTGCATACACTAACACTTTAAAAAATTACATTGAAAATAAGAAAAAAACCCTGACCGATGTCAAAAACGTTTTTCAATTTCAACGAATTTTAAAAATTCAAAATGGCAATTTGTACAGATTTTAACGCTGATTACGACGGCGAAATTGGATTTTCAAAAACTTTGAAGTATGTAAATACGTGAAAAATACATACATGTACCACACAGTTGTCAAACTTAACTGAAGATTTTCTTTTATTCGGTGCTATTATAAAAAAGGAAAAGCGGAATAGGTCTTAGCCATTTAATTATAATACTTATTAAACATTTCCGGCAACATCAGTTCCGATTGTAAGTTGACGATTCATTCGATTGTTTTGTCGATGATTTAGACCTACAGTAGTGTAAGCAACGACACAAAACTTGATGACTCGCGAGTCGTAGGATATGTAAAATATGTAATTACAGACTTTCATTAAAATGTCCATCTATCGGAGTATTTTGCAACTACGACGAATCGGTGATTGATGTCAGAAAGTGAATCATAGCGAAATATTGTAAAAAAATTTCTTTACCTAATACTGATTTTTTATTTTTATTTGACATCTAAAAACAATGTGGTAATATTAAAGTGACAAAAAGAGAGAACATGGTCGCATCTAAGGTGTTGTGTTGATTAACATTGGGTTTTCAGTATCTTGGACAGTACCATAATGAGTATTAAGTACGGCTCCTCACCTTTAGCACTCATTAAGTGCCACACCTATGTGCAAAGGTCCTCCTTGACAAGGATTACTTGTATATGAATAAAATGAAATACTAAATATTCATTTCAGAACATTGCTATCATAAATGAATTTTAAATAGTAAATTTCTGTTAAAGCAGAATGAACTACTTGCAAATTAAATATGGACCAGATTGATTTATTTTACTTTAAATGAAAATATTAACAATTACTTCTAAAAATATGATATTAAGACACATATTTTCCTGATAACTTATTTTCCTGATATTTTCCTGATAACTATTAATATTTCCTGATAACTTTTTTCGAAGGGAAATTTACCGATGTAGTTACAAAAATATCCGATAGATGACTCTGTTTTTACCTTAATATGAATGTGTATTTACCGATAACACTTTTCCAGAATTGATTATAAAACAGACATGCTTAATAATTCCGTAGTATATTTACTATAAATAAGTTCTTGATAAATAAGTTCAACATAATTTTTACTTTTTCAAAAATTATCAAGTTGTGTAGAACATATTGTATTTACATCTAGACCGAAGCTGATTCATTTACTAAAATAACATGTTCTATACAAAAATAATGTTACCTGATTTCTTATATTTAGCAATCATTACGTGATACTGCTAGATGCATCGGTCTCAACCGATAATGACCTGTATATACACAAAACAGTTTCAGAAAAAATTAAATGAAAACTTTATATTTAGGCGTGAAATATAAATAGTTGTTCAGTGTATTACTACAGTTAATTATTGAAATTAAAATCATTGAACAGTTCGAATTATTTAGTAAATTAAATGTATCACCAATTACTTCTAAAAATGTAAAACAGTGATTTTTTGTGAATATTTAGTTTAACTCTAGCTCCGAAACTAAAGTTTATGATGTGGAATTTCATTAAAATAAATATTCATTTCTGTTTTACCATTGTATACTCAAAATAGATAATTATTCAAATCAAAACCTTTTTTTGGATATAGAAGAACAGAATCCAATAAAAATTGTAAATTTTGTAATGATTGCGTTTTTCAAATACTTGTACTTTACACAGTGAGCAAGCAAAAGGGAAGACAAGGTCCTGATTTCAGTGTCACTACCCTTTGGTTACTACCCTTTGTTCATATAAAACTAAGGTGTTGGTTTACTACCCTTTGGGGTTTCAGTGTCATAAACACTACCATAATGAGTATTAATTATGATTATTCATATTTAGCACTTATTACGTGAGACACCTAGATGCATCGGTCTTCCCTGATATTGCACATCTACTACCTTGTATACATGAACAAAATGTTTCAGAGATGAATTTGAGGAAATTGTTCTTGGAAGTAAAATATAAATATTTAATCAACGTTTTACCTAATTTATTTATTCAAATTTCCATTAATGTATCATTTAAATGTTTTAAATACAACAAAACTGTTGATAATGACTTACAATTGTTGTAATTTTGTAAAATAATGTTTTTCCTGTCATTTTAATTATGAACATTTTATTGATTGGAAACACTAGTGCTACCTGTGGACAAACATGTAACTAAATGAGTACACGAGACAAAGAAACTTTCGCTGTAGTATGATGAAAAGATTGTTTTTTAAGTCTGTCTGTTTTGTGCACCTCGCTTCAGACTAAACTATTTAAGAGATTTTATTCATATTTGTTGTGTAAGACATTACCTCCATTCGCCTTTTTAATGTTTCTGAAAATCGAATTTTAATAACTATTTGGTGTACAACTGGTAGGAATACGAATGTAAACGTAATCAGTCACTTCTATTTCGATAAAATTGTTTAAATTTTCTCCATAAATATAAAATTAACGAAGTAAGGAACACGTCTGTAGAGATTTTATTTTTGGAAGTTTTATTCGTAAACCGTAATTTGAATTTCGAATTTCTCACTTATTAAGGTTTTTCATAATTTTAAGTTATTTTTGTACATTTTAAGAAACTATTATCGAAATACTTTTTTTGTAGATGTGAAAGTAATTTTAAAGTCAGTAAGCACGGATTTGCTTTTAAATAAGAGTTTCACCTATCGGATTGTTATATAACTACGACACAAATATTTGTTTCAGAGCAAGCTGTAGAAAAAATATTGAATAAAAAGTTACTGTTGTATAATTTGGAAATAGTTATCGATATTTAATTTAAATGAAGTTATTCAAAGCATAATGGAATTACATTTGAATAAACTACTTAGATTTAATATCATTTAATTTTGAAAATTTTTGAAATACAAAAAATATGGTAAACGTTCTTTTCAAGAACGTATTTATAGTGAATATACAATGGAATTCTCAAGAATTCCTTTTATATGTTTATTTAAATGTTGTATATTATATTGTTGATTGTGTTAATCATTTCTGCAATAAAAATACTGGGAAATACAGATTCATTTAAGGTAAAACCAGAGACACCTATCGGACCTCCACATAACTAAAACTGAAAATATATTCCGAGCGACAATTACATCAAAGTATTAATATAAAGTCACTCTTTCTAATTTTGGAAGTAAACGTTGATATTTCAATTCAAGTAAAATAATTCAAACTATTTAGTGAATTATAATCGAGTACATAAACCTGTTTTAACACATATTTAGTAATTAAATTTCATATCTGAAAACAATGTTCTCAACTATAGACATAACGAAATAAATTTGTTTATATACAGCCTGCATGCTAAGCAATATCGGGGAGGACCGATGCAACTATGTGTCCCACGTAATGAGTGATAAATATAAATACTCATAGTTAATACTCATTATGGTAGTGTCTATAACACTGAAAACCCAAGCAGAACAGCTAACCAACACCTTAGTTGCGACCATGTTCTCCCTTTTTGTTACTTTAATTGTGTTTCTAATTATTTTGTTGTTGGTTTAAAACTTTCGTAAATTGAGGATTTTAACACTTCTAAGACTATCGGTTTTAAATAAATGTGTAATTAACGAAATTTTTGTTGTAAATTTTCGACGTTAGGTTTTGGTGCACTAATTGTTAATGTTTTAATTTTTCATAATAATAAAAGAAATCATGAAGAACTTTTCTTAACAAATATATCACTAGTTCCCACATGTCGGTTATGTGAGCTGATTTTACTCTCTTTTAGGGTTAAATTAAATTTGTTTTTGTATTGAATAGTGTTGTTTATTTTGAAAATAAAAATAGTCAAATTTATTCCATGAAATAAGTGTCACTATAACATGGCACTGAAAACATTGTCTTTTTATTTATTACAAATACTCAACAAACTTATTTTCTCCAGACGTGTTTAAACTGCTAAATTTACGAAAGTTTTAAACGAAATGCGAAATAATTAGAAAAACAATAAAAGCGACAAAAAGGGAGAACATAGTCACGACTTAGGTGTTGGTTAAGTGGTCTGCTTGGTTTAAGTGATATTGACACTACTATAACGAGTATTAATTACGATTCCTCATATTTATCACTCATTACTTGGGGTATCTAAATGCATTGGTCCCCTCCCCGACATTGCTTGCCTACTGTAAGTAAATAAACAAAACGAACCGGTAAATTTTTAATTGAGAACATTGTGTTTAAATCGTGAAATATAAATAATAATTCCACTAAAGACCATTATTGGAATTGAACAATTGAATTGATTTAATAGTATTTAGTAAAACTAAATTATAAATGACTGATTAATTTGCTGCAAGCTGTGTTTCATATTTGAACACTTCATTATTATGAACACGTCTATGAGGGTTCTATTTTTGTGATCAGTAATTTGAGGAATAAATCTAATGCGAAATTTCTTGACAATTTGTAATGTTTAAAAAATTATAAATAACGTAATATTCTGGGAAATCTTGCTTGTATGTGAACTAACCGAGTTATCGATAAGTACAGATTAGTAATGTGAGCCAACCAGACTTCCATCTATCGGATTAATTTCTCACTAAAACGAATAGATTAATTTCTGAACGAGAATTACAATTAAAAATGGAAAAAAATACAATTAAAATATTTCAAAGTATATACCAGTATTATAAGTAAACTAAAATAATTAAAAATATTCAGTAAATCCAATTTTAATAATAAACTGTAATATAATAACGAATGATTATTAATAATTTACTTCTACAAACCATGTTCTTGATTACGTGTTTCATGATAACAATTTTTTATATATATGCAGTAGACAGGCAAACATGGGGAGGACCGATGCATTTAGATGTCCCACGTAATGAGTACTAATTATGAATACTCGTAATTAATATTGATTATAGTAGTGTCAACGACAACACTAACTGCTTCATCACCCAACACCATAGTTGTGACCATGTTCTCCTTTTTTGTTACTTTGATTTGTGTTTTGATAATATGGGAAGATTTTATTGATGAGTGTGAAAAATACAAAACTAAAAATCCGGTGAGCACAAATTTGTTTTGAAACACGACGTGATTACTAACAAATCACAATGTGACAAGCTTATCTAATCACAATCTAATGCCTATCTATGAGCAAGCTTACTTATTTTAAACAATTACCAATAAAATTAGTTACGGCCTATTTACCCATCTACCAGACTATTTCGTAACTACGGCGAAGTGATTTTTCTCTTAAGACAACAAAAAGTGAGGAATATTATTATTTTTCAAATTAAGCCATTCATATTTGATTATTGATACTTTTACTGAAGTTAACAAATTTCAAAATAAACTATAATTAGATTTTGTTTAGTTAACTAAGATCTAAAGTAGAATACATTATTTTATATCAATTCTAATAACAATGGTAATACTTGACACTAATAACAATGATAATAACACTCGATAATATGCCCAAGTTATTCTGTTCATATACAAGGAGATAGTAAGCAATGTCAGCGAGGACAGATGCATCTACACATAATAATCAAGTAATGAGTGATAAATATGAGGAAGCATAATTATTGCTCATTATGGTAGTGTTCATGACACTAAAAAAAAACCAATGCTGATGTAAACAAACACCTTAGATGCGACTTTGTCTTAGTTTTCGCTTGTTTTGTAATTGCTCTTGTTTTCCTGTAATTCATCTATAGGTAACTTGAAAATATTTTTACTTATGCCTGTATATTTTTTATTGTTGGGTAGGGCCTATACAGCTGCTTTCTACGAATTTTTGCAAATATATATATTTCGTGGTTAAGACCCACATAAAATAATTCTGTAATAGTTCTAGGGTTATGTTTGAAATGTAAGTCATTCCAATCAATAGTCTGAAGCTTTTTTGAAATTTACTAAAAAACAACTGATGGACTCAGGGACGAGGACAATGAACTGACAAACCAAACAGGTATACACTAACTTTTAGTCAGTGTAAGTAATTTTTATTGAATGATTACAACTGTCTTCGAAAAACTTAAAACAATATCAAATGTATATTAACAAGTATTAACAATTAAATACTTAAAGATAAATAAAATAGAAATCACTCGTGAAGGAACAGAAGAATAATTTAATATTATAAATAAGAGTATTTACTTGTTTATTAGAAATAATTCTGAATTATCAATACAAAAATGCCAAAATACATTAACCAGTGGCCACTTACAACTACATAAGAGATTTGGATAAACTTAGTGGTGACATCCTGGCTAAAAGTATATAATAAGGTTTATCTGCGATGGAAATGATCAAGTGTTTTGTTAGATCCCATCCAACAGTAAATATGAACTCAATTTTGGAATTCAATGAACACTATTTATCTAAAAAGTGAAAACAACATTTTTAACTTACTTATAATAATAATCTTTTGATAATGAATACACAATTAATTTGTCTAGCAATTTTTAAGGATCAAATATTTATCAGTGTTTTAATCAGTTATATAACTAGATGTTGGCAAGTACAAATTTGTATTCAGTTCCATAGTATATGTCGGAATTTAGTGCAACTACAATGGGAAATTTAGTTTCGGAGTGAGAGTCAAACGAAATTTTCTCAGAAAAGTCACCCTTACGTCTTTAGAATTAATTGTATATAATTGAGCTTTACTAAATACTTTTAATTCTATTCAATAATTACAATCCCAATAATGTACTTTAGTATAACGTTGAATTACTATTTATATTTGACGCCTAAACACAATGTTCTCAATTAAATATTTGGTATAAACGTTTTGTTTATGTACGTACGGTAGGCAAGTAATGTCGGGGAGGACAGATGCATTTAGGTGCCTGACGTAATGAGTGATAAATATGAGAAATCATAAGTAATACTCATTATGGGAGTGTCAGTGATACTGAAAACCACATAACCAACACCTTAGTAGCGACTATGTTTTCCCTTTTTGTCGCTTTAATTGTTTTTATATTTGAATGGCCACGGGGAAGAACGATCATAATTTTTCTGAATCGTTATCGGGACACACCACAATTTTCAGAATTAAGTTTTTTAAGTTTCAAGTCGATTAAATAACTTAAAAATTTATATAAAAATAACTTTCTTAAAATTTGTACATTTTAAAACAGCATTCATTGCATATTCAGAAATAAAAAACAACACTTAACTGATGAAACATGAACAGTTAAATTCAAAACAAAAAGATGTCAGGACCTTGATCGTTTTTGCCAGTTATAAAACATTGGTGGGCTGTCTGGATGCTTGATGTCATCTTCGCCTCCTTCGTTGAAACCAAGGGCAGGAACCAGTAAATCGTAGAATGCTTGAGAATTGGGACTGGTCAAGAACTGTTTTAGATGTAATATATCCTTTAATTTTGCGGGTTTAATAGGCAGTTTTCCATTGAAAAGTTCTTTCAGTACGTTTGGGTCATTTTGCTTGTTAGACTTTCCTAATTTCTTGTTTTCTGTGCCTTTATTCCTAACAAAAAAAGCTTTCAAATATCTACCCAAGTAGTTTGACTTGTAAAACATGAATATTGCCTGCTTTTGGTCAACTTTTAAAATACTAATTGATCATGTAGGCATAGTACACTTTTTAACATAAAGCCCAAATAAAAAGTCTGTCCAAGTTTCAATTTTGATGTCTGTTGCACAATTGATGACAGTGTTGGTGATGCTTTGAATTTGCTCTTTTTGATGATATCCCTCCAGTCACTGGGTGTCTCAGTGTAAGATTTTGCATTGACAAGAGACTTATATCCTTGTCCCTCTCCATATAACAGTGACCTCTTAAAAGGAAAACTACTTTTACGGTTGCAAATCGTTTCAGTGTATGAACTGTGTAGTGCAGAAAGTGCATAACTGTGCAATTCTTGTTCTACCTACACACGAGTCGCAGAAAAAAATTATGTATTTATTGTTGGGCTAAGAATGTTCCCAAAGAAGTGTTTAAGCATTGAGCAAATGTTATCTGCCCTTTTCTGATGGACAATTTCATCATACGTTAAAATACTGAGGTTGAGTGGGACAATACATGTATATTAAAAGAAATGAAATTCACTTATCGACGATAGTAGGCTATACGTCAGATGTGGTTGTATTAAAGAGTATACAGATTTCTTTCAAAATCAATAGTAATTGCCTCAATTTCTTCATGTTTTTTTCACATCGTTATGTATACTTGTCCCTTCTTCACTGTCTGTTTCACTAAAATCACTCAAGATAATTCTCCTATATTGTTTAACTGGTTACCTTATACACATGAGGTTATGTTTTTTATACACGTTACTTCAACTAACCAAAAAACAAAGCAAGCACTGCTGACACTCAGATGTGAGTGGAGAGGAACAAATAGGACCTTGATCTGTCTTTCCCAATTGCGTGTGAACTGTGATCATTCTTCCCCGTTAGCCCCAATTGTTTTGCTATTATAACAGAGTGACTATGATGTTTCTTGCCTGAATGATATCATAGTTATATACTATCTACAATAAGCTACCAGTTCCCACTGTAATCCCAATTAGCACAAGAATGGACTTTGATCGTTTTTCCCCGTGGTCCTTCAATTATTTCGTTTTTGGTTTAAAAATTTCGTAAATTGAGCAGTTTAAACACATCTGGAGAAAACAAGTTTGTTGAGTATTTATAAATAAATAAAAAAACAATGTTTTCAGTGTCTTGTTATATAGTGACACATATTTCATGGAATAAATTTGCCTATTTTCACTTCAAAAAAAAAACAACACTATTCAAGAAGTAACTCTAAAAATCAGGTCACATAACCGACATGTGGGAAACTTACTGATACGGAACAAAATTTTCGCTATTTACAGATTTATTTTAAATAACGGCGATAAATCCATCTACCAGGCAATTCAGTAACTACAGAGAATCAAATATGTTGTCACGACAAAAGAAAGTAAAAAATATTATTATTTTTTTAATTTAAGTCACTTATATCTAATTGTTGGTAGTTATATTGATGTTAAAAAATTTGAAATTATACAGTAATTGAAATTCGATTAATTCTAGAGCTAGTTAAATTTGTATATATTAAACCTAATAACAATTTTCTCACTTCATTGCTTGCCCAAGTTCTTTGTTCATATACAAGCAGCAATCAGCAGGCAAGTTATGTCGGGGAGGATCGATATATCTACATATCCCACGTAATGAGTCATAAATATGAATACTCATAAATAATACCCATTATGATAGTGTTCATGACACTGAAAACAAAACGTTTTTTTACCAAAACCTTAGCTGCGACTTTTCTTTCTCACTGTAGGATCTGCAAATATTTAAAAACAATGTGATATCGATTGTGTTAACAAAACAACTAACATGAATTGTATTTTTGTTTATTGCTAAATCGTCTAAGTCCAATAAGAGGTTTTGTCTTGTATATCAGTCCACCTTGAACACATCAATGGAGGTAATTTAATTTAATGACATTTATTTTTTTACATATAAAAGAAGTTTTAATTAACAACTTTTTTTCACTTTTCAGGAAATTGTTTTTTCGAGCACCATTTGGTGTGAAACTATATAAATATGATTTTAAACACCATAAATCCTTTCATATTCATAAAACAAAACATCTTTTTGGTAGAGATTGTAATGTTATCACAGAACTGCTACTTTTTGACAGATAGTCAAATCTCACATATTTATCTAATAGTGAATGGCTGAGTTCAACTGTTACTAACTGTGAACTGTAATTTTCAAAATCTAACCAACTAGTTTCTTTTATTTCCATTAAGATCGCATTACTTTGCCCTGCGCCTGCGTAATGAGTTCACAGTTTGGTACCAACCAATCTAACACTATTCACACATACACCACACTAACAGAGAATTGATATTGCTATTTGCGCGCGCACCATAGTTGTTTCCCACCAGATTTATCTTTTTATTGGTATTATTTATTTAGAATTCTAATATTGTATTCTAATAATAGTATTGTAATATTGCACAAGGATTCTTGTTCTTCATACTTCACACTGATTAATAAACAATACATACTATTAATGACCATTATTTACTTAATTAAAAAAACTGTAAACAATGTTGAAATTCTAACATCCAACAGGGAGCTTGGACTTTGAAACAGCTGCCGAATGACATGATATAGGACACGTCTATAATTTAGATAAGTCGGCAGCAGCATTTTGAAATCCTTTGAGGCTTAAAGATACCCATGTGCAGCCATTTGGAATTCAGAAGATGAAAGTTTCCACTGCTGCCCAAGTTCTAAGCCACTCTGTAGCAACACCACTAATGGTTGCAGTTCGATTTAGTAAGTGGATCAATTTCATATATTTATAAAAAAGGTATTAATGTATGAACTTTTAGGTTTTAATGTATAAACCTTTAAGCCTTAACCTTGTATTACCTTGCATTAACGCTTCATGTATTAACTTATAAGTGTTACTATATGTTACTGATTGAGACTCCGCAGTCCGGAATGTAATGACGTACGAGTCGCGTGTGTAGCTTCGCCAAGCCCAATTTCATGATGAATATTTTAAATGTGTAATTGTGCTTAGTGTTTGTGATGTATGTTTTAGTGTTTTGTTTGACTTTTTGACGACCTCAACAGAGGGATTTAACATTTTGTATGGCCTGAAAATGAAACTATAAAGTTTCGAAACCGCGGTAGCCTTTACGAGGTGAGTAGATAGACCACTGACGGGAAGAATAGGTATATAATCCTAATCATTTGAATATGTGGTCCGGTGCCTATGTTACAATAATGAAAATAAAATTTTTGCACAAGATTTACTGCCAATCTTTTTTTCTCCTTTGTTGGTTTCCGTTTTAGGTCTCTGTATAGATCTTACTTAACACTGTTCATTAAATATAATACACAGTTCATTATTACAATGTTAGAATTTTGTTTAAATTTATGTTCTTATCGAAGCTTCACAACGTGATATCATAAGTACATCAGTTTTTTAATTTGTCGTTAAATTGCCTTTTTTCCAATAATTTAAAGAAAATATTTCTAATAAGAAACTATATAAGTTATGTCTAATGTTAAATTATACTTCTATTTCTTCACTTGTGTTCATTTGTGTAGCATATGGAGCTTTATTTCTCTTAATACTTTTGGCAATACCTTAGTTTTTTTTACGTTTTTCAAAAAAAAAAAAAATCATTTATTAAGAATTATTCTTTCTAATCACATTGACAAAATGTTAGTGTTACATCTGTATGATTTATGAGTTCATTGCCCTTGATCCAAATGTTATCATTTGTTTTTAGTGAATTTCCAAAAAACTTCAAATTTTAATTGGAATGGTTCTCATTTCAAACTAATAAAAACTAATTACTGTTTTTGCGACTTAACCACCAAATAAATATTATTTTTCAAAATATGTAAAAAGCAGCATATACCCAATTGTCTTTGCTGAACCATAAGTAAAAATATTTTTAAATTACCTATAGTTAAATTACGGGGAAAACAACAGATTTAATAAAAAGGGAAAACATGATCGCATCTAAAGTGTTGGTTATTTAGTAATTGGGTTTTCAGTGTTATGGACACTACCATAATGAGTATTAATTATGACTAATCATATTTAGCACTCATTACGTGGGACACTTAGATACATCGGTCCTCCCAACATTGCTTGCTTACTGCCTGTATATGAACAAAGTGGTAAGTTTTAATACTAGCCGAGAACATTGTTTTCAGAAAACAATTTAATTAATAAGTATGTATCAAAACAGATAAATTTATTTGATTATTATTTACTGAATAGTTTTAATTATTTTAGTTGAATTGATATATCAATATTTACTTCTCAAATTGCGAAAGAATGACTTTTCTGAGAATATTTCTTTGTCATTGTTGCTTCCAAATAAACTACCCGTTTTAGTTAAGAAAATGTCCGATAGATAACTCTAGTTACATTTTAATATGAACTTGTAATCCCGTTATCTCCATTGCTGATATGATTAATACAGTCAACGATATAAGATACTTAAAATGCTTAACAAATCCATTATATATTCACTATAAATAGGTTCTTCAAAAGTAGGTTCAACATATTTTTTTCAGTATTTCAAAAGTTGTTAAAATGAAATGATGTTAGATAAAAGTACTTTATTCATAATGTGATATTTTAAATAATTTTAATTAAAATTAAATATGGATAACTATTTCCAAATTGTAATACACTGATTTTTCATTCAGTTTTTTTTCTACACTTGTTTTGACACAAATACGTGTGTCTTACTTTTATAATAATCCCATGGAGAAAACTTTTATAATATTTAAATATAAATCTTTATGGTAAATATTTCAAGAAACCGCCTTTTCGGTAAGACTTCAGTAACTAACATTTCTATATCAAAAGTACTTCAGATATTAACTTTGTAAGAAATGCAAAAATCCTTAAAATTATGAAAAACAGTCACACGTGAGAAATACAAAAGCAATAAGAGTTCCAGAAATAAAACCTCGACAAACATGTTGCTTATTTCGTTACTTTGATATTGGCGGACCTAATTTAAACAATTTTATCAAAATTAGAGTAAATAATTACTTTTAAAATCCTACTACTATTTATTTTATTGAGATCTCTGGTTGATCCACAATACGAATCTATGCTTACTGACATTTTCGTTACTTTGTCATCTACACAAGCTTGTCAAGGATATTATTTTATTATTTTTTTAAATCTATGTATATTTTCAAAAAGACAATTACAAAAATCAAACACTTTTTCAAAGTTTTGCTTATACACACTTATTTCGAGTTATTATTGTTACTACTGAGTTTTCATATTTGACGTCTATGTTCTATTTAATTTTTTGTTAATTTTTTATTTAAGATGTGCTTTTTCACAGTCAACCACATAATTGTCACGGAAAATCCGCAGATACGTAATTCATAGTGTGATGTGCTTTTAACTTTAAAAAAAAATAACCATGCAATTTTTCAAGCTGTAACTTAACGTAATATTGTATAAAATAAAAAGTTTCCGTTTTGACAATGAGCGAATTCAGAAAGTAAATTAATTACCAGCGTTATTAATGTTAGATATAAGGAATTATTATTGTTATTACTATGATACAATTACTAACACTAACATTACAAACTGTTTTCTAATAAACACTACGTCTGAGCTTGACCCGATGACGCACTTCAACCGGCAAATGGTGGGGAGGACATGCGCGTGGCCCATACCGTGTATCTATATACCGTGCTAATTGATACCTTGCAGTTACATAATACTCTGGTAGGTGGCAGTAAAATCGTATTTCTAAACAAGTCGTTTTTTATTGATTTTCAGTTGTTATATATATTTTGCAAAGATAACATAAGCTATTTCATATTGTTATAATTAATGAATTAATTTTATTTCATGTTCTTTGATAAATTCTGAACGTTAATACTGGGTAAGTTCAGTCTTATTATTTCCTTAAATTTATTTAGGTTATATCTTAATTTCTTTGCTACTTGTGGGTATTTTATTTTCATACCTAGAAGTGAGACAATAAAATAGAATGTGTGGGATCTTACTGCACAATAAATGGTTGGCCAAATGAGATCCTCTGTAATAAGGGTAAAGAGTAAGAAAACTGAATGGGAATTAGCAGAGCAAGCATCTTAAAGCAATTCAATAAGGAACTTGGAATTCACCAATTAGAAGTGGTCGAGCTTGAATCCCCTTAAAATCTTAAATTTTATAAAGAGACTAGGACTGAAGTAGGAGCCGTAACTCAACAACTCAGGAATACAAAAATTAGAAGTAATTGATCTAAAAAGACAGCAGTGCAATTTTAACCCTACAAGTTCATTCATACATTTAATCCCTTTAACAGTTTTGTGTTGATGGGATGCTAGGTATTATAAAGGCTTTCATTATTAATTATACTTTGTTGGAGCAGCTTTGCAAATACACAACGTAAAGTAAGTAATTACAGATTAGTTTTACGACTATAGTGCTTCCATCTACCGAACTATTCAGTAACTACGGTTGAACAATAACATTCATTTCCAGTATCCTAGCTTTATTTTTACAACACTGAAAATTCACTTTATCATACATTTACATATCCTTAAGTGTTATCGACTATGCCTGCCATCTTATGTTCTGATTTTAAATAGCGTAAATAATTTTAATTGTCTGATTAATATGTTGCAAGCTGTGTTTCAAATAATGAACATATTTATGAGGGTTCTATTTGTTTGAACAGTAATTTGAAAAATAAATGTATTGCGAACTTTCTTGACATTTTGTAATGTTTAAAAAATTCAAAATAAAGTAATATTCTGGGAAGTCTTGCTTATATGTGAAATTACCTGAGTTATCGATAAGTACAGATTAGTACTGTGAGCCAACCAGGCTTCAATCTGTCAGATTACTTTCTAACTAGAATGAATAGATTAATTTCTGAACAAGAATTACAATTAATAATGGAAAAAATACAATTGAAATATTTCGAAGTAATTACCGATATTATAAGAGAACTGAACAAGTAAAACTATTCAGTAAATCCAATTTTAATAATAAACTCTAATATAATAACGAATTACTATTAATAATTTATTTCTACAAACCATGTTCTCGATAATGTGTTTCATGATAACAATTTGTTTATATATATGCAGTAGGCAGGCAAAGATGGGGAGGACCGATGCATATAGGTATCCTACGTAACGAGTGCTAAATATGAATACTCGTAATTAATACTCATTATGGTAGTGTCTATGACACTGAAAACACAAATTACAAGTGATCCTACACCTTAGATGTGACCATGTTCTCCTTTTTTTTACTTTGATTTGTGTGTTGATGATTTGGAAGCATTTTATTGATGTGCTTAAAAAATACAGAATTAAAAAGTGGATAAATACAGTTTTATTTTAAAATCTGACGACGTGACGTCTATCTACCAGATTATTTTGTAACTATAGCAAACAAGCTACTTTGAGAGACTGATTCTGAGGCTAAATAATAGAAAAATAATAATATTAAACATTTACAATTATCTAATTCATATTACGAGTATATTTCAAAAATTTTGTGTTTGTTTGTTTGTTATTCAATCACGCTTTAACCACTGGACCAATTGAGATAAAATTTGGTAGGACTATGGTTTAAGTATCAGAGATACACATAGGCCTATTCCCGTTTTATAAAACGTCATTATACTACTTACCCAGCCCAAAATAATTATCAGATTTTAGTTTTGTGGCATGTGTTAACTGTAGTTATTTACTGGACCTGAGATTTAGGTACCTGAGATGAACATAGATTCAATCCTATTTTAAGAATCTTAATCTTTGTTTTATTTATTGCAAAATTATTGCTTTTAATGTAACATTTTCAATATTTAAGTTGAAATTTTTTTAAAAACTGACTTTAATTTGTTACTTTGTGTTGAATTTTGAATATAAAATGTAAAAAAATCCCTACACAGAGTGCTAATTGTAAGGTAGTATATATATTTGTGTAATTACATTATATGAAAAAATGGTAAATATGCAGTGTAGCATATCCTTATTTTTAGATATTTTTGTTACTAAAATGCTTTATTATGTGCCAAAAAGCAAGAATCCAAAATATGAAAGCAAGAGAAGTACGATAAAAACGAAAATATAAGTGACCAACATAACCTCAAAATTGCTACCCGGCGACAATAGTAACGTGTTGTAAATCGGTAAAACAATAAAAATACGTCTAACACGGGTGTTATTTCTTATTTTTGGTCTCATACGACATAATTCTGGAATGAGGTATACAAGCTCGGATTTCTCTTGGTTTCGATTTTGATATCAACATAGGATGATCTCGATTTCTTTTAGAAACTTTTTTTAATTTTTTTTTTTTTCGACTTTTTAGTGATGACTTTTTTAACGATTTTTTTGAAATTGTTTGAAAAAATGAGTCGAGCTGGGCTTGAACTTGGTTTTGTGTGTGTGTGTGTGTGTGTGTGTGTGTGTGTTTCTATAACAGACGGCAGAGACGGTTTTTACAACAAATGAAACTAAATTTGTATGTAACAGACGACAGACAATGTTACAATAAGAAGCCACGATATGACTCAATAACACACTCACTACTCCCGCGCATTTTCCTATTTCTTTATAAAGTATACTTTATGTATTAATATTACTGGATAAGAACTTATAATATAAATGTTTCAAGCATTTTCTTTTCCGTTTTATTCAAATAGTCGGTACAGACGGGTTTAGATTTCATAAAGTAATGAAATCTGACTTCTTCCGTTGTAACTTTAAATTATTTGGAATCTTTATAAAGTATACTTTATGTATTAATATTACTGGATAAGACCTATAATATAAATGTTTCAAGTATTTTCTTTTCCGTTTTATTCAAATAGTCGGTAAAGACGGGTTTAGATTTCATAAAGTAATGAAATCTGACTTCTTCCGTTGTAACTTTAAATTATTTGGAATCTTTATAAAGTATACTTTATGTATTAATATTACTGGATAAGACCTATAATATAAATGTTTCAAGTATTTTTCTTTCCGTTTTATTCAAATAGTCGGTAAAGACGGGTTTAGATTTCATAAAGTAATGAAATCTGACTTCTTCCGTCGTAGCTATTATTTGTAAAATTATTTGGAATTAAAATTATTTGGAAAATACACAGAGCTTATTGATATTTCATAAATACCATTAGTTGAATATATTATGACTTAATAATATACAAGAATCCGAAACGTAAGATGCCAGAACATTGTGAAATAAAAATATCGTAATGCCTATAATCCGTCCTCCGCAAAAGCATACAACTGTATTACAGTGCCCAATGTGATAGAGTTCTTGTGAATGTCATAGCGGTATGAGACGTTCATCGTGAAACAGAACAACGCATTTTCATATTATAAATCTAGGGTAGTGAGTATGTCATTAAGCCTGTAAAAACTTTATATATGGGGGTGGGATTATGCAAATATACAAAACTGGTTTAATAATTTACAATAAATACTTCTAGTTCCACAGATAAATTTTAATTTTTCATTAAATTCATTTAAAAAGTACGTGAGTCGATTAGTTGTTTGAAATAATATTTTTAAACGCAGAAAGAATGTAAAACTGTAACGTAATGTAATTTTGTATACTATCTCCGACTACACGGGTATGAGAAGTAATGTTACAAAATTTTCATTACTCTCGTTAACAATGATTTTCCCATTTGTGTAATCATATCCAAAAATAAATTGCTGTTTGAAATAGCAGTAGTAGTAGTACAACATAGAACAAAATATTAGAATATGTAATAGGTGAGGAATTAAATCCTATTGCAGAAAGTTATCGGTAACACTCCCAGTCAGCACGAGTGTATATACTCATTTTGCATGATTTTAACGCTTTTACAAGACCTCTCCAAAACTTGATCAATGCTCACCACTGTTACGTTGGTAATTCGCCTTAATAATTAATCTTCTTTTTTCTTAAAATTGCGACACATGTATACTATACAGGATCTACCATATTGTCTAAAATGCTGCTAAACTATACATTCTATACAAAGTGTTGTGTTAGTGTATTTAAAAGTGAAAATAATAATAGCGTGTTGCTGTAAACGAAGGTTGGTGAATTAATCTTTAGACTTTAGCATTAATTTGTGTATTTCGGATTTAAAAGAGTGGATTAAAATTAGGACATAAAATAATATTAAGTTGTGTAATAAACTGTGGTACTTTAGTTACATCATCGTGTGCACGCCCCATAACTTGATTTAGATGTTGTATAATAGATATCAGATAATATATATAGCTGTATTAATGTAGTATGTAGCAATGTAGATGTTCACTATCACTATCACTTTCACCGTCAAGAAAAACGGTTTAAAAATGTGTAATACAAGTACAATAAACCTTATGAATAATTCTTTTTCATTATCCATCATTTTAATATTCGATTTTAAAGGATTTGAAAGAATAATAATAATAACGAAATTCCGAACATAGATATATTTACAGTAATTAATAATCTTTTTTACATTGAGGTTATTTAAAATTCATTCATTAATTTCTTTATACGACAGATGTATCTTAAAGTAATTCAAAAGATATTGATGCACAAAATTTTTAATTTCAGATAACATCAAGTCTTGCTCTATTTGATTAGATTCAATTTTCATTATCCATCATTCTAATATTCGATTTTAAAAGGATTTGAAATAATAACAACAAATTCCGAACACAGATATATTTACAATAATTAATAATATTTATTTTACATTAAGATTATTTAAAATTCATTCATTAATTTCTTTATAAAACAGATGTATCTTAAAGTAATTCAAAAGATATTGATGCACAAAATTTTAATTTCAGATAAAATCAAGTCTTGCTCTATTTGATTAGATTCAATTTTACAATCACTCACATCCATTCCTTCTAAATATTTTATTACATAGTTTTTATTACGGAATCGTCATTCGTTGAGTCACTTGGTACGTTTGCTAATAAATAACACACAACTTTATTCTTGATACCTTGAAAGTAGTTATAGGCTGGAGACGATCTCAGAGAACACAAGTGAAAATAACTGGAGATACAGCTCGACATCTGTAGTATCCCCTTCCATGTCGACTCCTGTATAACCAACGTGTCTGGTAGGTAAAGGTGAGGCTGCATACAAAGTAGTTCACGGATTACAATAGATCTCTTGCCGTACATCATTTGGAAAACAACTTGGTGTTTATCTAAATCGAAATTTTCGAAATTCTGTTTGCTTCCCTCAAAAAAGTTGGAAATATATTCGTATTTTTGTAGTAAAGCGTTCCATTCGTTAATATTTAGAGATATCCCGCTGTTTGAGTCCAATTTTCGTATTTGCAATCTCGGTTCACACATGTTGTCAATATCTAATCCAATTGTAGTTGATTTGGTTTGACTCTATTCAAAGAATACCAAGTATTTAAAAGTAGAGGTGACAAACATCTGTTGGTTCTTTTCTTTTCGACGGTATTAGTAGTTTCTACTTTTTCCACTTCTTCCGCAAGTACATTCTTATTGCACTTACTTTTCTTGCTTCTTTCGTACGGTGTACGTCTCTTATGGAATGTGGTCTCCATTGTATTCGGACTGAGAATGAGGCTCTATAGAACCTGTGTTTTATATACCGGTAACATAATGACAACGCGCATGCGTGAACTCTTATCTTTGACTGCAACAATGCTGAGTCATACTTGACCACATGTTGTAATTTCCAAAAGTATTATTAAATAAACAGCAAATTTTTTCAATCGTTATCGTATGTACTGTATGAAAACAGAGATAAAAAATCTTCAAGATCACAATATTCCAACTCTCTGTTGCTGCTAATATAAACGGCCACCCAATGGCGTCCAGGTTTGGTGTTTATAACGATACAACTAGGCGTCCCACCATACATCGGCAACTGATCTGCTGCATAAACCCCGTAGTGAGGCACAGGCAGGCGTGCTGAACAATTGTGGATCTGATCCGCATTCATCTTCGTGAAACCAATTATTCAGCACTTTAACATTACTCAACGCGCATACATATCTCTTACACTTCTTATGATAAAAACAACGGGTGACATCCGCCTTTGCATTCAACACTTTAAGTGATGGGCATTCCAATTCTTCTAAATTTATAATTCTTATACCTAACAAGTTCTCTAGGAACAAACACTTTTCTTTACCCTTTGCGTAGACGGTAGTAATTTCTTCGCATATTAATTTCAAGTCTTTTATAAACGATCCATAACTTATTGAACCGTCGTCCCATTTTATACCGTGATAATTGTGAGTCAACCAACTACATTCCTTTTTCTATTTTTCGTTAAATTAGAAAACTCGTAAGGCGGACCGACGATCCAGTGCTGCAACCACTTGCTGTTAACAGACATAACGGCAAACTCTTTTATTATGTAACATCCCGAGTTGTCTCGAAAGCCTTGAAAATCTGCAACTGCACCCATTTTTTAGTCTTTTACTTTTTACACTCTACACTTAACACAACACTTGCCTATATTCTACACACATTAACTACTACTTGGATAACTCGGATAACAACCGTCAAAAACACTAGGAAATACCAGATAGGACTGATGAGTAGTCTATATGGATTTGGGGTTTATATATGATATTAAACTTTCACGAACATCTTATTATGGCTTTATTTACGATGTGGGTTTCTACAAAACGTCACAAAGACAATATTTGTCATTTCTGTAAAGTCCAAATCTCTGGTTCTTAATTGCCAATAAACACATTTGTTTGGCAGACTCTTAGTCGTGTTGGACATTGCCTTAATGAGTAATCTATATTGGAAAGTTTCGACTATTATCGCCAGCAGTAAGTAAATATTCTTCTCAAGTGATTTGTTTTCAATACGTTTGTCATTCGTATTCTTTTCAACGACTTAACTCGGTTATTGTGGTAGGAGCTTACAGCTTTATTATCATCCGACATCGTGACACTTACGTTTTTAAAACTATGTTATACCGCTAGTTAATTTTATACATAATAAGCTATTGAAAATATTATACGTGTGTGTGGGTATTTGAAGACAGTGTATTTCTTCTTTATTTCTTTACGTGTACGATTTTCCCGAAATCAGATTCAATTCCTATTGTAGGACCATAGCACTGGCCCTGTGGATTTAAAGTCATTAAGTGATTACGTCATGCCTTCAGCAAAGAGGATTTCCGAAACGTAGGCCAGTCCTGTTTACATGCCTTAATGACCGGGATTCCCTCATGACCGTCTGCCCGAACTGACACTATATACTTGTTTACATGATATCCGTCGGAAATATACAAGTTCTAATTCTCAGGTCTTCCGATGTTGACTGTTTCATATCAAACAACAGATATTCGTGAGGCTCTCGCGTCGCGTCAGTGTACGCTTCTTGTACAAATTTTGGGTTTTCTGGATGAACTTGTTGCGCCAGGTGCCTAATTTGACTCCTATTACGCGGGTTTTTGAAATAAACAATATACTGAGCGTTGAGGGAAATATCTCTCTGCCCTTTGCCTTGATGAAATAAGTTTTGCGTAATAAAAAACACGCTAATATTTCGATGGTGACTTCCTTTGGTAAATATATCGACAACACTAGCGTTGGATTCTCGCATTAAATCGTCTATTATTATTATAAGATTCGGTGATGAAGGATCAACGGAATTCATGTCGGGTAGGCCTTCTTGGAATATTATCGGAATATTACTGATCTTTAATGACGGCTGCCATACAGCGTAGTGCCAATAAATATTTTTAAATTCTACATTGCATAACTCAGACATGTTCTT
This sequence comes from Callitettix versicolor, assembly GCA_022606455.1. Lineage (NCBI taxonomy): Eukaryota > Metazoa > Arthropoda > Insecta > Hemiptera > Cercopidae > Callitettix > Callitettix versicolor. The sequence goes on along the minus strand of CM040186.1, from coordinate 37,772,737 downwards.
TAAAAATTTTATAACAAACTGCGATTTTCCGCATCCGGAGCGCCAGTCTTGTTTAAATTCCTTAATGACCGGGATTCCCTCATGACCGTCTACCTGAAGTGCTACTATATCCTTGTTTACATGAGAGTGTGTATATATGTGTGTGTGTGTGTGTCGTCATGTTTGTTTACATTTGTAATCCAGTGACCTCGGGTGACCGGGGTTCCCTAAGACTGGCCGGGATTCCCTCATGACCGTCTGCCCAAACCGAAACGTAGGCCGGTCTTGTTTACATTGCGTAATGACCATGTGTCGTCATGTTTGTTTACGTCTGTAATCCAGTGACCTCGGGCTAAGACTGGCGCCAGTCTTGTTTACATTTTTCTTAATGACCTGGGGATTCCCTAATGACTGTCTGCCCGAAGTGCCCTTATACACTACTCACGGTTGTTAGGCCTAACACGGTGATGCGTGAAAAAAACTTTATATTTTTTTAAAGAATACTAGGCTACATATCCTAACTGACACGGTAGTACGTAAAAAAACCTTTATATTTTTTTAAAGAATACCACATATCCTAACTGACATGGTTGTTGGGCCTATCATGGCGATGTGTGAAAAAACCCCGTTATTTTTTTTAAAGAGTACTCCAAACCTTAACTGACACGGTTGTTAAGTCTAACATGGTGATGCATGAAAAAACCGTTATTTTTTTTAAAGAGTACTCCAAACCTTAACTGACACTTTTGTTAGACCTAACATGGTGATGCAAGAAAAATCTTTATATTTTTTTAATGAATACTCCATAAGTTAACTAACATGGTTGTTAGGCCTAACTCGGTGATGCATTAAAAAAACCTTTATTTATTTTTAAAAAAAGAGTAATCCAGAACCTAACTGACACGGTTGTTGGGCTTAATACGATGATGCAGGAAAAAAGCTTTAATTTTCTTTAAAGAATACTCCATAACTTAACTAACACGGTGGTGCGTTAAAAAATCTTTATTTTAAAAAAGAAATACACCATAACCTAACTGACACGGTTGTTGGCCCTAACATGGTCATGCGTGATCTTTAATGTATATTACGATTGCGGGAAAAGCCGTGACGGGTAACAGGTAATCTATCTAATTCATGTTATATTTCTGAAAGTTTGTGTTTGTTTGTTTGTTATTCAATCACGCTTTAACCACTGGACCAATTGAGATGAAATTTGGTACGAATATGGTTTAAGTATCTGAGATACACATAGGCCTATTCCCGTTTCATAAAACGTCATTATAATACTTACCCAGCCCAAAATAACTATTAGTATTTAGTTTTGTAACATGTGTTAACTGTAGTTATTTACTGGACCTGAGATTTAGGTACATGGATCTGAGATGAACATAGATTCAATCCTATTTTAAGAATCTTAATCTGTGTTTTATTTATTGCAAAATTATTGCTTTTAATGTAACATTTTCAATATTTTAGTTGAATTTTTTTTCAAAACTGACTTTAATTTGTTACTTTGTGTTGAATTTTCAATATTAAATGTAAAAAAATCCCTACGCAGAGTGCCAATTGTAAGGTAGTATATATATTTGTGTAATTACATTATATGAAAAAATGGTAAATATGCAGTGTAGCATATCCTGAATTTTTAGATATTTTTGTTACTAAAATGCTTTTATCCTGAATTTTTAGATATTTTTGTTACTAAAATGCTTTATTATGTGCCCAAAAGCAAGAATCCAAAATATGAAAGCACGAGAAGTACGATAAAAATCGAAAATAAAAGTGACCAACATAACCTCAAAATTGCTACCCGGTGAAAATTAATAACGTGTTGTAAATCGGTAAAACAATAAAAATACGTCTAACACGGGTTTTGGGTTATAAGAAACCCATTTTTTAAAAGAATATTGTATATCCGAACTGACACGGTTGTTAGGCCTAACAAGGTGATGCGTGAAAAAACCCTTATATTTTTAAAAAAATAGCCTACTATATATCCTGACACGGTTGTTGGGCCTATCACGGTGATACGTAAAAAAACCTTTATATTTTTTTAAAGAATACTACATATACTAACAGATACGGTTGTTAGGCTTAACACGGTGATGCGTGAAAAAACCAATGTTTTTAAAGAAAATTAGGCTCCGGATAAAAATATAATGTAAGACGTTTGTAATATTTCCCAACACAAAAAACAGGTTTTTCACTTTTAAACACTGAAAAAAACACTAAAAAGTCCACGCATCCAATAAATAATTAAAAACTATGCACTTAATTCTAAAAACATTAAAAAAGTAAAAGAAAACTTTCAAAATTGTCCTCTAAATATTTTTAAACTTCTAAACACAAAGTAAACTACGAAGAAATACTAATATATAATACAATTATGGCTGTTTTTACAGTTTAAAAAATGTTTGAACAACAAATTTTACATTTAAAACTTTCAAACAACTCGCAACAAAATAGAGATAAACGTTGACAACGCCCAAATAGTTCTTACATCACTACGTTGCAACAACAAATAGAGGGAAAAAGTATAGTAAGTTAAAGAAAAGGTGTTCGTACTGTTTGAAGGAAAACAGCTTAGCACGAAAATAGCAGAAAAAAAGTTTTAGCGCTTGCGGCAACGTTCGAATAGAACGTAGGTTTTGGGGAAGTCCAAACTGTTGTTCCTTGTTTAACAAATCACGATCCAGTCCAATTCAAACTGCTAGTTTCCGTTTGGCAAAGCAGTTTGTTTTTCGTATATAGAAAAACAGTTTGTTTTAACAGTTCGGAGTTTTCTTACCCATCTCTAGTCCCACGTAAGGAGTGCTAAATATGAGGAGTCATAATTAATACTCATTATGGTAGTGTTACTAACACTGAAAACCTTTGTGTTTCAAATAAATACCTTGCTTGTTATGCTAACCGACACGTTAGATACGACCTTGTTATCCCCTTTTGTCTGTTTAAAATGGGCAAAGTTGATATTTTTTCGCAATTTGTCTGTTGTTATTTGTTAACTTTCTATATTTCCTTGAGAAAAGACATTTGGAAATGTATCTGTTTTCTATGCATTTTGAATAAAGGTGTTTTTTAAGTTTAACGGTTCACATAATTTTGTATTGATTTTGATTAATTTTTTAAAAGATTTCCATTACATTTGGTTCATATTTAGACAATAAATACAAGAACAAAATGTATAGTTCTTCATGTCCCACCCTACGTGATCAGTATTAAAAATGTTTTTAATATTATTTCCGTTTATTTAATCACTAAGTAAGACTATCAGAAATGTTTTCCTTTTTTTCCATTAAGTTTGTAGTTTGTCTATAAACATTAAAAAGAAAACGCCCTTCACGGCGAAAAATAACATTGTTTTTTGTTACATAACGAGCATTTATCTTAATCAGGTATAAGATTCCTTTTTTTTAATTAAACTCTGTTGGACAAAAGTTAGCATTACCAAACAATAACATCTCACTTCAAAATTTGACCAAACTAGTTAAAGTGAGAGGGAATCAGTTGAAACCTCCTAAAATTTACTAAATTTTAGCCAGTGTGTTTTAAATAATATCCACAAATAATATCACTTTTGCATGGTTAAAGAAATATACAGAATTAATCATTATCTTTAAAGGCAGAATTGTTTTATAACTCGATTTGGCTACCACCTGCCGGACTGTTCGGAACTACGAGGAAGTAATTACAGAATGTATTTTAATATTCTGTGAAATCTTGTATAGATTTAAAAATAATCTACTGAATTTCATTAAGCATAGATTAGTATTGAGGATCAACTAATGTTCCATCTATAGGACTATTTTGTAACTACAAAGAATAGATTTTTTGTAAGCAAGAGTTACAACAGAAAAATTTATTGAAAACATACAATGTAAATAATATATAAATAAATATTAATATTTTCTAAGTTAACTAATATTATTAAAACTACTCAGTAATCACAATAGTAGTAATGAACGATAGTATAAAAAACAGAATTATTATTTATGTTTCAATCCTACAAAAAGAATGTTCTCAATTATATGTATATTGTAGTCCTTTTATTTATTTAGAGGAAGTAAGCAAGCAATGTTGGATCAGTCCTAGGTAGTTGCACAACCCGTACACTAACATCATGTCTGTCCAAGAACTTGTGTCACTGCGGCTCTTTGCTGACGACTCAATGTTTTTTTACTCATCAGCAAACTTTGAGTTTTGGAGTCAATATCGCTCAACGTCAGTTGGTCTTACTTACAGTGAATGCAGATAAAACAAAAGCCATCATCTCCACGACTAAATGTCGATATTCCAATTTAACAACTTCATCTTAACAATCCTCCCATAACATAGAAACTCAAAGTCAGTTTTTCAGTAGGGAAACTATTGCAGTTAAATAAAATAATAACTCGTAGTTAAATAATAAGAAAAAGTAAAATATCAAAAGTAACAAAAAGGAAGACATGGTAGCAACTAGTTTTGTTGGGGTATTGCACAGCTTAAGTTATTTGTGTTAAGAACGCTATCATAAAGGGAATTTAATCATGAATCCTCGTGTTTATTTTTATTTTGGGAAACTCAGTGGCACTGGCGTTCCCACATATTGCTTACCTGCTGACTGTATAAAAAAATAATTTAGGGTAAATACAAAATTGAGAACTATAATTCAAAAATGTAATTTTTAAAAGATTTATATAATATCAATAATAAATCAGTATTAGACCAAGTAATTTTAATTTCAATGTTTCGTTACAAATCTCATTCCAACAAGAAAATGAGATATTGACTACTAAGAAAATTAATGATTGACTACATTAATCAAGATTCTTCGTAGTTACAAAATAGTTTAATTGAATGGTTTAAAAGAGTGTTATCCCAAAAGGGCTCGAAAAACGATTTACTTAAAAAACAGCATTTATTAATTTTTTATCTTATATAGAAAAAGTTAAATTTCATTAAAGTAAGTTTTGCCTCCAGTGAAATCTCAGAAAAGGTAAATATTTAAAACAAAACCTCTTTTTGGACATAGAAGAAATAAAAAAATTATTTAAAAATAAAATTTATCTTCGTTGTTTTGTAAGATCGCATTATTTTAATTGCAAATTTTAAAGTGAGGGGAAAAGGGAAGACAAGGTCACATCTAAGGCGTTGGTTGTTTGACCCTTGGGTTTTTCTGTGTCTAGGACACTACGGTTTGTTATATACGAGAGAATTGTCATCATGAGTATTATTCATATTTAGCACTCATTTCGTGGGACACCTAGATACATCCGTCCTCCACAACATTGCTTGTCTTGAGCTTGTATATGTTGCTATTTGGAATAGCAAACAAATGAGAACATTAATTTTAAAAGTGAGAAAAAGTCTTTTTTTCTACTTATATATGACAGGAAAAGTAAGATTTAAAACATTTAGAAGTAAATATCGATATTATAAGTAAACTTAAATTATTCAACTATTTAATAATTTCAATCCCAATAATGAACTTTAGTATAATATTGAATTTATATTTATATTGCAAGCCTATAAACAAGGTTCTCTCTTCAAAATTGCCTCAGATGACTTTATTCACATTCAAGCAGTAGTCATTTCAACCCTCGATACTTAGGAATGAGTTCCAGTACAAAGTTACGGTTCGCCAAACACAAGTACAACTGATATCCGCCATTTACGTACTCACAGATTATAGCCACGTGTTTCGTTAAACCCAATTATAGGCTCCGACACCCATAATGCAACACCCATGTACTTGCCATTGTAAATGGTACATAGTAAGTACGACATTGAGAGTGGGGAAAATGTTATCTTGTATATTTAATTATTATCTCTACCTTTGAGTTTATCAAGTTTGTTTACTTAACTTATCTGAGTTTAAATAAAATTACCCCGTAGGGAGTGCAGACTAGCTGCAATTATTTTGAGCATTTAGATGTTCCTAGCGGTACCCGAGTCTAACAAACACTATTTTAAATACTTTACACTCACACTTACATTTAGGAAGGTGATAATAGCCACAATGTGCTTTTCGCCTTAAAATAACAAAATAAATAAATAAAATTAGGATATAAATCACTTCATTACAACTATATCAGTAAATTATAAATAATTATTTTCAAAAATGTGAAGGGTTGTAAAAGATACAGCGGTCCTCATTGATATTGCTTACTTGTGTCTGCATTTAAACAAAACAAACAGGGCAAATAATAAATTCACTACATTGTACTTGGAAGTTAAATATAAATAGGGGAAGGTGGGGTAAGATGACTAACTTAAGCTTCAAATATTTTCCTTAGTTATGTTAGTGCTTTACAAAGCTGAAATTTTTAGGAAAACGTCTTTCAACCTTTATCTTTACTATAAAAAATTGAAATGCCGACCATCCCTTCTTCAATAATCAAAATAACGTAACCTTTTCAAAAAGAACATGTTCGTCATCTTACCCCACATGTGGGGCAAGATGACGAACCATGGTGGGTAAGATGACGAATCAAGAACATAAGTCATGTTTAGTAAAAACTTTATTCAAATAATAATGACTGAGTAACTATTTTAATTCACATATTATAAATAAGTTAAAAAAGACTAAAAACTATCAAAAACTGAATGGAAAATTTAAAAACTTAGATAAAACCTTTTTTTAAATATTAATAAATTTCAAATACAAAAATCGCATTTCCAGGGTTTAATTTTTGTTTCATTGTCATCCCAACCGGAACACGCAGCATGCGCCCAAGATTTGCATTTGAAGCACTGATACCAGACTTCATCTTTCCCTTGCTTTCCACAGTGAATACAGTCTTTCCCTTCTGCTATTTCTATTATTGTTTGAACGCTATACTCATCTTCTTCAATGTAAGGAATTTTGTTTTCTGAGAACTCTTCTGAAGATGAGAAGTGTAGTTTCCGCTTTGCAGTTTTTTCTTTTCTTTAATTATTTTGATCGTTTAGCACATATCGTTTTCTTTGCTAATTTTCATGTTTCCTTTTCTTTCGTTCCTTTTTTTTAGCTCTAGCATTTCTCTTTCTTTCTTTTTTTTTCAATGGCATGTTCCACAGGGGCTCCAGAAAGGTGATACAAAGGCCTTTCTCTCTCTTGGTTTTCTGGAAGTTCTCTTGCTGGCTACGGGAAGTGGAGAGATAATGAGAAAGAAGTTGATGGCTGTGGAGAAAGAAGTGAGGAAGAAGAAAGCTGTCGAGGCAGTGATGTTAAAGAAGTTGACGGTTGGGGATAAGGAAATGGGGAAATAAGAAACGCTGGGGGAAGTGGTGATAAGGAAGCTGATGGTTGTGGTAAAAAAGCTAAAGAAATAGGAGTTTGGGGATCATTGAGAGGAGGTGAGGAACTAAAAACTGAGGAAATGGACTGCAGAATACCAGTAGCAGCAGGATCCAATTGATTGTTTTCAACAACGTCAGTAGTGCAAGAAGCCTCTTTTGCACTACTTACTGCCTAAGTGTTGCTTCAGGTAAATTATATTTTCGTCCTGCAGCATTTAGGCTTATGGTCTTATTTCTTACTTCCATCAGAGCTGCAGTCATGGATTTTTTTTCCAATTACCTTGTTCAGTTTTTATAACATAATTTCTAGGCATAATGCGATAGAAACCTTGAAGTAATAAAAAAAAATATTAAAATGATCTTTTATTATTATAACAATAATATTTAATAACAATATTACTATAATGTTAATATTGAAATAATTTAATGTTGTTTAAATGATTACTATAATTAATAAAAGATAGGTAAGATACAAAAATTACCATGTCGGGTAAGATGACGAAATGGAATACGCTTCGTCATCTTACCCGCACTGCGTTCGTCATCTTACCCCACATCACCATTTTGTTTTAAAATTTGTATATTACTACTTTAATTCATCGTAAACAAACTACACTGCACGTAATTATTTACGTTATTATATGTACTTAGAGGATATTTCATACAGAAACAACAACAACTTACCGTAATTGTATAATTGCTTAACTTGAAAAGTTCAAAACATACACAGCAACACTGAAAAATCAAATTCCTCTTGCCACTGCACACTACACTCACTGGACTGGTATAAAATACAGGAGCTACAGTAACAATCTGACAGAGGTCTCCAATATGCCTATTTAGGTGCTGCTACCTTTGACTGACTGAATTAGAGAAAAATTCGTCATCTTACCCGCTTCGTCATCTTACCCTACTTTCCCCTAGTATAACAGTTAAGTAATTTTTTTATAATATGTCGTTATGATTCACGTTCCGACATCAATAACTGATTCGTCGTAGTTGCAAAATAATCCGATAGATGGAATAGTATTTAAATATAAATCTGTAATCACACATATGTCATTTTGACATTAACATGAAGTTGAGTCCCGTATAATATATTTATCATGACATTAAAAAAACAATAAATATTTTAATAAAGTGTTCACAATGACAAAAATGTTAATAAAACTTTCCAAATTACCAATACACAAATTAAAATGACAAAAAAAGAGGACATGGTCACATCTAAGGTGTTGAGTTACAGACATTTTTATGTTTTAAGTGTGATGGACACTACCATAATGAGTATTAATTATGAGTATTCATGTTTATCACTCATTACGTGGGACACCTAGATGCATCGGTCTTCCCCGGTATTGCTTGCCCATTGTATATATATATATATATATATATATATATATATATATATAAACAAAGTGTTATCTAAAAAACTGTATTCGAGAGAATTGTTTTTTTGCAGTAAATTATTAATCATAATTTATTATTTTACTAAAATTTCATTATTGTAATTGGAATTATTGAACAGTTTTAATAATTTTAGTTTACTTAAAATATCGGTAATTACTTCGAAATTTGTAAATTGTATTTTTTATCCTGTCAAAAATAATGTAACCAAGAATTTGGGAAAATTGATATTGGAAGTATTTTTACCTACTTTATACCTAACTTAGTTACTCGAATTTCAATTACTATATCGTTTAAAATGTTTTAAATACAACAGAACTATTCGTAATGACTTATAATTGTTGTAATGTTCTAAAATAATGTTTTTCCTATCATTTCACTTATGTCTGTACAGACCGCTTAGAAATTGATCATTTCGTCGTAGTTACAGACGTGTCCGCTAGGTGATAATTTATTCGTGATTCAAAACAATTATATAATTATTGATTTTCAGTTATCGTTATTACTTTCAAAGATCATTTTTGGTCCACTAAAATTATAGGTGTACTAAAAAACTGATAAGAGATTACTTAACATGGTAGAGTAATCTAAAATACACTTACGTGTTTTTATTTACACAATGTAAAAGTTTTTTCCAACTTCCGGTTTGGCCAACTGAACTCCTTCAACAACTCTTGCATCCTGAATCATTTTGACTACTATATTTTCGTACTGTGTAACATTTATTTAGAATTAAAATTTCGTTTTTTTGTGCACTAATTAAAATTTTTAATAGTATAAGAATTCATTAAACTATTCTCGTCATAATTTATAACTGTTAGTATTCCAACTGACGTTATGTAAGCTGATTTTCCGTTTATTCAGATATAAATTAATAAATTTATTTAGTCAATAAAATCTTTTATTTTTTGCTAAATAAAAATATTTTAATATATTACATAAAGAACTCACACATTTAAATAAGAAATTATAATCAATATTTTTTATTCATCATAAATGCTCAACAATATTTTTTCACAAGTACTTAAAGCCTTAAAAAAATGTTTAAAAGAGGAGTCCAAAAACCAACAGACAAATGATTGCAAACATAATTAAAGTAACAAAAACAGAAAACAAGGCCACAACTAAGGTGTTGGTAGCAAAAATCCCAGTGTTTTCAGTATTATATACAATAGAATATCACAATGAGTATTATTTATGAGTATTCATAAGTAGTACTCATTATGTGGTACACCTAGATGTATCAGTCCTTCCCGACATATTTTGCCTGGTGCTCGTATATTACCCAAAAATATTTTTAAGTTATCAGTGAGGAATTTGTTTTTAGGTTTAATATAAAAGAAATAAAATAGTCGAATTTTAATTTCAAACGCTTTAAATTCAATATAACTATCATCAATCAGATTTGAATGACAAATTTGCAAAATAATAATATTTTTCATGTTTTTTTGTCATAATAGTATAATAGATATAGAATAGTCCGGTAGATGGATGTATCATCAGTTTTCAAAATGAAATCTGTATTTAACAGTATTTTTGTTGTAGGCCTACTAATCGAATTTTTTTTCTTCAGTGTTTAAAGCCGCTCAAATTACTAAAGACTGCGCTCAAATATTTAAAAAAAATATTGAAAAAATGATCCGACAAACAATTATTTAAAAAAAAGAATGTGACAAAAGGAGAGAATTTTTTTAGCATTTAAGTTGTCAGTTTTTGCGAAAATCTTGTGTTTGTTATTGCCATAAACATGAACATAATAAGTATTAATAATGAGTATTCATACTTAGTGTTACTCACTCATTTCTTACAGTCAAGAATGTAATTTAATTTAGCACTCATTACGTGGGACACCTACATTCATACGATCTCCCCGACATTGCAAGCCTTCCTCTTGTACATAGTAAAACGATTTCAGCATATAAATAAATGAGAACATTGTTTTTAGGAATAAAATATAAATAATAATTCTGTGTTATGCTAAACTTAATCATTGAATTATTAATTTTTTTTATTTATTTTAGAAGGTTTATAATATCAAAAATTACTTCTGAAAATGAAAAAAGACTATTTTTTTTACAACAAAAAATAATAATATCCAAAGCAGTGATATGCATGTTTTTCTATATTTATAGACAAATTACACATTTTTTGAGTGTAAAAAATTATATCTACGGTAGTCTAACGTAGTGCTCACACAAACCGCAACAATTATCAATAATTAATGTTTCATTATCATTAAATATTTATCAATAACGAGCCTAATTATCGCCAGGTAAACGGGAAAGGAAAACGACTTAAGTGGCAAAAGGGAAACAATATCACATTCACAAATTAATTGTTACGCTGTAGTTAGAGAATAGTCCGGTAGAAGGACGTCATGTCGAGTTTTAAAAAAAATCTGTATTTACCGACTTTTTAGTTCCATATTTTTGATTATCATTAATAAAACTTTTCCAAAATTATCAACAAATACATTTAAATAAGAAAAAGAAAGAACATGGGCGCATCTAATTTATTGTATGTGTTTACTACTTGGGTGTTCAGTGTCATAGACACTACCGTAATGAGTATTAATTATGTGTATTGTAGTTGTTTTTTCAGTTTGTTTTGTAGTTGTTTCAACAAAATACTATCATGTAAAAAACATACTATTTATACATTTAGGAGTAATTGTAGATATTTTAAGTAAACAAAAATAATTTAAACTTTCAATAATAACATACATTTAAAATAGAAAAATATTTTTAAGTAAACAAAAATAACACAGAATTACTAATAGTTTCTTATATATCATATCTCCTAAAAACAATGTTCTCGATTTATTATTTCAACAAAACCTTTGTTCTTATACAAGCAGTAGGCAAGCGATGTCGGGTAGGACCGATGCATCTAGGTGTCCTATGGAATGAGTGCTAAATATGAATTTATGAATACTCATAATTAATACTCATTACGGTAGTGTCCATGACACTGAAAACACAATAAATGTAACCAACACCTTAGATGTGACCATGTTCTCCCTTTTTGTCGAATTAATTTATGAGTTTGTAATTTGGAAAAGTTTTATTGACATTTTTGTTATTTGGAAATGTTTTGAAACTCAATACAGATTTGTATATATTGCCTTCTTAATTACTTTAAATGTACATAAATTATATTTCGGTTATTAGATCTATAAAAGATGCAAGAATAATATGAAAGTATAAAAAACGTTTACACACGAAAAAAATTTAATACAATTTATTGTTTACAAAAAAAGTTCAGCAGTTTTACTAGAGCTCTGAAATAATTTTATATATTTTATTTTATCGTTTTTTTTTTTAAATTTAGTAACTCGTTTAAATTTTTAATATTGATGGACAAGTTTTAAAGCAATTTTATCCAAGTAAAAAATGATTGATTACTTGTAATGTCTTACACGTCCATTTTAAATAAGATCTGTTAATTAGTTTCGTTTGAAGCAATGTGCACAAAACGGAGAGATATACGAAACAAATAATCTTTTCATAGAACTACACTGAACAAATTTTCCTCTTTGCTCTCTAGTTACTTTTTTGTCCACCGGTAGCAGTAATGTTTCATTCTAATACACAGTTTGTCTTATTTTGTTAATAATTGTAATTTAAATAAAAAAACGGTAATTTTACAATTGTTAAACACAAAAAAAAATGTTTTTTTAACTTGTTTTAAAATGGCCAATGAAAATATTTGTAATGTATCAAGTATGTTATTAAAATAAGAAGATGAATATAATAATAAGTTTAGTAAATAAAGAAATGTTAGGCCTACTCAAGTAACTGATTAATGTCTTTTACAAATGATGATGTGTTTGAAAACAAACAATAACATTTGATTGAATTAAGAAAATAATCCTTAATAAGTGAATCCACGTTGCAAATAATAAAGATTCCATCATTAATAATTACTTGAATATCATTGCTTTGTGACTTTCATTCAATGATAAATGATTTTTATGGTAATTTTGTTTATAATAAGAGTTTCTTATCATTTATGTTATGAAAAATGCAACGTATTCTTTATTGTGTTATTTTGTAGTATGATGAAACGTGAAATACCAAAAAACAATAAAATGAGTTCGGGCCCAATTAATTACGGTGTGTATAAGGTGGACAGACGTCTTTTTTATTGATTTCGAGTTGTTCTGTACATTTTTCAAAGATATTAAAAATTATTATAGTGTCTCATTTTTAATTTAAAAAATGATTTCTGTGTGTGTGTGTGTGTGTGTGTGTGTGTGTGTGTGTGTGTGTGTGTGTGTGTGTGATTGTGCGCGCGCGCTTTAATGTTTATAGATTAATTGCAAAGTTTATGAATAAAAAGGAAATATATATCCGGTAGTCCCATTTAGTTCTTAGATAAATAGAATTAATTATCATTATTTAATGTTTCATTTATCATTTAGTATATTTAACATTAACTTTTCCAATTATAGTTAACAAAGGACAAATAAAAATGGTCTAATAGACGAGAAGCAAAACCAATACCACATTTACTAGGAATTGCTTATACATTCGGTTTGGATTGTCAGTGTTACAATTGACATCTCATATTTAGCACACGTTACGTGGAGTGGGACGTGAAAATTTGCAAGTTCTCAAAAAATCGTTAAGAATATAAGAGCTTGTTAAACTTAGAAAAAACATTTCTTCAATATGAATAAAAAGTTAAGATTTACAGAAGAGGAAAAACGTTATCAAATTACCAACAGACAAATTGCGAAGAAAGTAGCAAATCTGCTACATTTAAATTGATAAAAAGGGGTGAAAAGATGTTGATTTCAAATGCTATTTTAGGTGTTTATTTCAAACATATAAGTGTTTTCAGTGTTAAAAACACTACTATAATGAGTATTACATATTTAGCACTCATTACGTGGGGCACTTAGATGCATCGGTCCTCCCCGACATTGCTTGCCTACTCCCTTGTATATGAACAAAATAGCGGAAGTAAAAGTTAAGAGAGAACATTATTTTTAGAAGTAAAATAAAAGAATGCAATATTCTTTTTCCAGGATTAACGTAACTGACGAATTTCAATTATTGTATTGTTTGAAAAACAGTAACTTCAATACAACTAATAACACTTCTGGAAAAAATATTGTTGAGTATTTGTGATCAATAAAGGAACCTTATTATCAGTTTCTTGTTGTAGTGGGATTTATTCATGTACTATATTGAATATATTTGTTTCTTATAATTTAAAATTAAAAGTTTTTTTATCAGTAAGTAAATTTATGAATTTATATCTGATTGAATGGAAAATCATCTTACATAACCCCATTTTTTAAACTATTCAGTTTAAAGACGTTAATTATAATTTAAATTTAATTGTAACTTTATTTATATAAATTAAAGTATTATCTGCTGTAAAGTAGGTCTATTGAAGTTTTTAATGTACTGTAAACCCTCTAAGATCTGGCAGAATTGAGCAGCTGGTGGCCTTTGCGATTCCATTGAACCTCTAGCTCATACTACTCACACTCATCTAATCAAGACACTCACTAGCATAGCTTCTACATAGCTTCGCACATCATACATTCTACATAGCTTGGCTAAATCTAAAGTAGAAAGCGACCCGTGCAGATTCTAGAATGTATTCTATTTTCAGTGAAAATGGATACCTCTATGTGTACCTCAGCCTTATCCGTAGATGCAGGGTTCTGTATTGGTAAACATAATTACGAAAGCTACTTTTGGATATTTTCATAAGTAAGAAAATAAAATATAATATATGGGATCTTACCGCACAATAAATAGTTGGCCAAATGAGATCCTCTGTAACAAGGGTAAAGAGTAAGAAAAACTGAAAAGGAATTAACAGAGCAAGCATCTAAAAGCAACTCAATAAGGAACTTAGGATTCATCAATTAGAATTGGGCGAGCTTGACTATCCTTTATATCTTAGACTTTATAAAGAGACTAGGACTGGAGAAGGAGCCGTAATTAAGCAACTCAGGAATACAGAAATTGGGAGCAAGCGATCTCAAAGACAGCAGTGCAATTTTAACCCTACAAGTTCATTCGTACATTTAAACCCTCAGACAGTTCTGTGTTAATGGGCTGGTATTTATTATAAAGGCATTCATTATATTTAGATTAATATTAATTTGACTTTGTTGGAGCAGTAATTAGCTTTGCAAATATGAAACTTAAATTACGTAATTACAGATTTGTCTTATGACGATAGTGCTTCCATCTACCGAACAATTCCATAAATACGGTTTGTTTTACAACACTGAAAATTCACTTTTTCATACATTTACAACATTTACATATCCTTAATTGTTATCTACTATGCCATCTTATTATGTTCTGATTTTAAGTTCCGTAAATAAATTTAAGTGACTCATTAATTTGTTGCAAGCTGTGTTTTAAATAATGAACACGTCTATATTCTATTTTTTATAAACAGTACTTTGAAAAATAAATCTATTGCGAACTTTCTTGACAATTTGTAATGTTTAAAAAAATTCCAAATAAAGTTATATTCTGGAAAGTCTTGCTTGTATGTGAAAATACCTGAGTTGTCGATAAGTACAGATTAGTACTGTAAACCTACCAGGCTTCCATCTATCGGATTATTTTATAACTAGAACGAATATTAATTTCTGAACGAGAATTACAATTAATAATGGAAAAAAATACAATTGAAATATTTCGAAGTAATTACCGATATTATAAGTGAACTGAATAAATAAAACTATTCAGTAAATCCAATTCCAATAATGATCATTAATATAATAATGAATTATTATTGTTAATTTACTTCTACAAACAATGTTCTCGATTACGTGTGTCATGATAACATTTTGTTTATATATATGCAGTAGGCAGGCAAAGATGGGGAGGACCGATGCATCTAGGTGTCCTACGTAATGAGTGCTAAATATGAGCACTCGTGATTAATACTCATTATGGTAGTGTCCATGACACTGAAAACACAAATTACAAATGATCCTACACCTTAGATGCGACCATGTTCTCCTTTTTTTTTTTTATTTTATTTGTGTCTTGATAATTTGGATGCATTTTATTTATGAGTTTTAAAAATACAGAAATGGATAAACACAGTTTTATTTTAAAATCTGACCATGTGACGTCTATCTACCAGATTATTTTGTAACTATAGCAAACATTATACTTTTGAGAGTCTGATTCTGTGGCTAAATAATAGAAAAATGAATAATATTAAACATTTACAATTATTACATATAATTGTTGATATTTATGTTTAAGTTGAAATGTTTTAAACTATAATATAATTGAAGTCGATCAGTTACATTTTTTTCTTAAGTAGCTTAAATTCTTTTATACAACTTGTAAAAACAATACTCTATTTTCAGTATTTACGAAGTGTTTTTTGTTTATATACAGGCAGTAGACATGGAACATCGGGGAGGACCGATGCATCTAGGTGTTCCACGTAATGAGTACTAAATACGAATGCTCATAATTAATACTGATTACGGTAGTGTTCATAACACTGCAAACCTAAAGGATTGCAACCAACACCTTAGATGAGACCCTGACATCACTTTTTTTTTTCCTGTACATAAAACATCATACACGAATTTTGTTAATTTTAATGTTTTCTGATATGCTATGTCCAAAAGGATATTTTGTCTTGAATGTTTTTTTTATGTTAATGTGTTTTGTCTTGGCAAAACTAATGTTAATGGAAATTAACGTGTTAGATGTAAGAGAAGTCATAATAAAAACTATTTATTTAGCTTTTCAGGATATCGTTTTTTCAGTCCCATTTTTGTGAAAAATTCCATTAAAAGAAACTTCAATCACATACACAACACAAACAAAAAAAAACACTACAATAATAAGTATTAATTATGAATATTCATATTTAGCATCGGTCCTCCCCAACTTTCCTTATCTACTGCCTATCTATGAACAAGGAAACGTATTCAAAACAATTATCAATGAAATCAGTTACGGCCTAATTATGTTAATCTGCTTCGATATACATAAATTTTACTGACATTCATATCGTACTGAAGCTCGCTCATAAACAAATTACTACTTTGTGGTTACATAATACTCCGGTAGGTGGCAGTCAAATCGTGTTTCTAAACAAGTCAGTTTTTATTGATTTTTAGTTATTAAACAAACGTGTCAGGATATGTAACCTAGTATTTTTTTAAAAATATAAAAGTTTTTGACGCATCACCGTGATAGGTCCAACAACCGTGTCAGGATATGTAGTACTCTTTAAAAATATATAAAGGTTTTTTCACGCATCACCGTGTTAGTTAAGTTATGGTGTACTCTTTAAAAAAAATATAAAGTTTTTTCCATGCATAACAGTATTAGGCCCAACAACCGTATCAGTTAGGTTATGGAGTACTCTTTTGAAAAAAATAAATAAAGGTTCTTTTAATGCATCACCGTGTTAGGCCTAACAACTATGTTAGTTAGCTTATGGAGTATTCTTTAAAAAAATATAAAGATTTATCACGCATCACTATGTTAGACCTGACAACCGTGACAGTTAAGGTTTGGATACTCTTTAAAAAAATAAAGGTTTTTTCACACATCACAATGATAGGCCCAACAATCATATCAGTTAGGACATGTAGTATTCTTTAAAAAAATATAAAAGTTTTTTTACAAATCACGGTGTTAGGCCTAATAACCGTGTCAGTTAATATACTTAGTATTCTTTTAAAAAAATTAAAGGTTTTTTCACACATCACCGTGATAGGCCTAACAACCGTGTCAGTTAGGATATGCAGTATTCTTTAAAAAAATATAAAGGTTTTTTTACGCATCACCGTGTTTGGCCTAACAACCGTGACAGTTAGGATATGTAGCCAAATAATCTTTAAAAAAATATAAAGGTTTTTTTACGCATCACCGTGTTAGGCCTAACAACCGTGTCACTTAGGTTATGCACTATTCTTTTAAAAAATGGGTTTCCTATCATCCAAACCCGTGTTAGACGTGGACTGATCTGTAGATCAGTAAAACAATAAAAATACGTCTAAAATCAGTACAACACAGTACCGATTTTCGCCGGTAGCAATTTTGAGGTTATGTTGGTCACTTTTATTTTCGATTTTATTCGTACTTCTCCTGCTTTCATATTTTGGATTTTTGCTTTTGGGCACATGTATATTTTGCAAAGATAACATAAGTTATTTCAGATTGTTCTAATTATTGAATTAATTTTATTTCTTGTTCTTTGTTAAATTCTGAACGTTAATAATGGGTAAATTCAGTCTTATTATTTCTTTTAAAAAATTTGGGTTATATCTTAATTTCTTTGATTAGGTATTAAGAAGCACTTAAAAAATAATTTAACTTCAAACATCTGATTACTTAATTAATCTTATTTAAATGTGCTATTTATGAGTATTTTGTGAGGTATTTTTGTTGAATATTTATGGTTAATAACGTAACAATGTTTTCAGTTCTTTGTTATGTTGAGAATTTTCTGAGGTAGACTATACATAGAATATATGTCCATTTTGTTTGCATAAACAGTTTTAGAATGAGAAAGTTTTTAAAATTATTTGAAGAAGCTTGAAAAATATAGAAACAAAAGTCGTTAAATACAGATTTGTTTCTAAAACACGACAAGATGTCCATTTACCGGACTATTCTAAAACTAAGGCAAACCGATTAGGTTGTGATATACAGTGCAGTAACATAAAACGGAAAAAACATTATTTTTTAATTTACGACATTTATAATTGATTGATATTAAATATATTGAAGTTAATATGTTTCAAACAATACTTAATTAAAATTTAAATAGTTACGTTTGGTCTAGAGAATGTTACATTCATTAATTTTACTTCTAAAAACAATGTAATCTTTTCTTTTTGTCTGCACTATTCTGTTCATATACAGGGCAGTACGCAGGCAACGTCGGGGAGGACCGACGTATCTAGGTGTTCCACGTAATGAGTGCTAAATATGAGGAGTCATTATGGTAGATATGGTCAAATATGGTACTCATTATGGTAGTGTTTCTAACACTGAAAACGTTTAGGTTTTATAAATAAATACCTTGATTGTTATGTTAACCAACACTTTAGATGCGACCTTGTCATCCCTTTTTTTATTTAAAATAGGTGAAGTTGCTATTTGTTGTTATTTGTTAACGTTCTTTATGTCTGTGAGAAAAAACATTTGTAAATGTAGCTGTTTTTTATGCATTTTGAATAAAGGTGTTTTTAAGTTTAACATGCACATAATGTTGTATTGATTTTGATTAATTTTTTTAATAGATTTTCATTACATTTTGTTCAAGTTTTTACAATAAATTCAAGATCAAAACGTATAGTTCTTCATGTGATGAGTTCTACCCTACGTGACGAGTATTAAAAATGAAACATCAAATTTGTGACCTGTATAATTATGAACGTTAATAATGGCGTTATTGATAATAGAAAGACAAATTAATGATAATTGTTTCTGTTTATTTCAAGCACAAAGTGTGACTACCGGATGCATTTTTCCATTACGTTTGTAATTTGTCTATAACCATTAAAAAAACTCTCTTCATGGGGAAAATTTCATTGTTTTTTGTTGTATAATGAGCATTTATCTTAATCAGGCATACGATTCATTTTTTAATTAAACTCTGTTGGACAAACCTTAGCATTAACGTTTTTATTTATAACAAAAATTACAATGAAATTGCAGGATATTTATTTTGAAATAACAATAACACCTCACTTACAATGACAAACTGGTCACAGAGCGCGGAGAATCAGTTGAAACATCCTTAAGTTTACTAAATTTTAAACAGTGTAAGGTATAAATAATATCACTTATTGCATGCTTAAAAAAATATGCAGAATAAATCAATATCTTTAAATGTAGATTTGTTTTATAATACGATTTGACTACCACCTACCGGATTATTCGGAACTACAAGGAAATAATTACAGAATTGATTTTAATATTCTGGCAATATTGTGTAGACGTCAAACTCAATTTCATTAAGCATAGATTAGTATTGAGAATTAACTAGTGTTCTATCTGTAGGAATATTTTGTAATTACAACTATTAGATTTTTGTTCGTAAGCAAGAGTTACAACAGAAAAATACGATATTAAGAATATATAAATAAGTATTGATCTTTTTTAAGTTAATTAAAATTTTTAAAACTACTCAGTAATTACAATAATAATAACGTCAGTATAACACAGAATTATTATTTATATTTTAATCATAAAAACAATTGTTTTTATTGTATGTTTATTTTAATCATTTTATTTATTTGTAGTTGTCATATCAGTCTTGGGCCCGTTGTTGTACAACCTGTATACTAACAATATGCCAGCCCATGAACTTGTGTCACTGCGGCTCTTTGATGACGACTTCCATGTTCTTATTATTCATCAGCAAACTTTGAGTTTAGGGCCCAAATCTTTCAACAACAGTTGGACTTACTTGAGCCATGGTTTAGAAATGCTGAAGGGTCTTATTGTATATTCACTGTAAATAGGTCGCCAAAAGTAAGATCAAAATTTTCTTTTACTTTTTCAAGAACTTTCCAAGAACATTACAATGAACGTTGCAGGATATTTATTTTGAAATAACAATAACACCTCACTTACAAAATTGACAAACTAGTCATAGAGCGTGGAGAATCAGTTGAAACATCCTAAAATTTATTAAATTTTAACCAGTGTACGTTATAAATAATATCACTTATTGCATGGTTAAAAAAATATACAGAATAAATCAATATCTTTAAATGCAGATTTGTTTTATAACACGATTTGACTACCACCTACCGGACTATTCTGAACTACAAGGAAGTAATTACAGAATTGAATTTAATATTCTAGGCAATCTTGTGTAGACGTCAAATTGAATTTCATTAAGCATAGATTAGTATTGAGAATCAAGCAAGAGTTACAACAGAAAAATTTACTGAAAAATACGATGTTAAGAATATATAAATAAGTATTAATATTGTATAAGTTAACTAAAATTATTAAAACTTCTCAGTAATTACAATACTAATAATGAACGTAGTATAACACAACATTATTATTTATATTTTAATCATAAAAACAATGTTCTCAATTATATGTTTATTGTAATCGTTTTATTTATTTAGAGGAAGTAAGCAAGCAATGTCGTATCAGTCATAGGCCCGTTGTTGTACAACCCGTACACTAACAATATGTCAGCCCAAGAACCTGTGTCACTGCGGATCTTTGATGACGACTTCCATGTTCTATTATTCATTAGCAAACTTTGAGTTTAGGGCCCAAATCGTTCAACAACAGTTGGACTTACTTGAGCCATGGTTTAGAAATGCTGAAGAGTTTTATTGTATATTCATTGTAAATAAGTTCTCTACAAGTAAGATAAACATATTCTTTTACTTTTTCAAAAACTTCCCTTTTAAATCCAGTATGAAAGTAGGTGTCTCAAAAATAATTATTCTACTTAAAATTTCTAACGAGACCAAAGCTGAGTCGATTGTTAAAGTAATTGCATCAGTTTTATTTCAGTTCTTTGTTATATCCTGAACATTATTACTGGATAAGTTCGAAGACTTGCCAATACTTGAAATACTTATTTTCGCAAAAGTATTAAAGTTACGTCATTATTTCAATATTTAAATATCAGCAAATACTGAAGCAGTATTCTAAGTTCGAACATTTCATTATGGAATGAACTTCATTAAAATTTACGAAATATTTTGGGTATGGAAAAATATTGCAGAAATTAAAATAATAATAATTAAATAATAAGAAAAGGGAAAAAATAACAAAAAGGAAGACAAGTTAGCAACTAGTTTTGCTGGGGTATTGCACAGCTAGAGTTGTCAGTGTTAAGAAGACTTTCATATTGAGTCTGTAATCATGAATCATCACGTTTATATTTATTTTAGGAAACTTAGTTTCATTGTTTTTCCACATATTGCTTACCTGCTGTCTGTATACAAAAAATGTGGCACTTAAAAATTTGAGATATATAATTGAAAAATGTAATTTTTAAGAGTTTTGAATAATATCAATAATAAATCAGCATTAGACCAAGTAATTTTCATGGAAATGTTTCGTTACAAATCTCATTGCAACAAATAACATATTCTCCATAGTTAAAAAATAGTTCGATAAATGGAATAGTGGTTATATTTAAAAATAAATCTGTAATTACCAACATCTATTCTTGTTATAACATTAAGCTGTATCTCGCAAACTAGGTTTGTCATAATTAAAATAACTACTACAAATATGCAGAATTTGTAATTAATAAACCCTTTATATACATATACGTGTACAAAATAGCAACATATATATTGAAGAGACAAAAGGAGAGAACATGGTCGCATCGAAGGTGTTGTTTTAAAGTTCTTGATTTTTCTGTGTCATGGACACTACCATAATGAGTATTAATTATGACTTCATATTTAGAACTCATTACGTGGGACACCTAGATACATCGGTCCTCCCCGGTATTGCTTGCCTTGAGCTTGTATATGTGCAAAACTATTACGAAAAGTAATGAAATGAGAACATAATTTTTCAAGAGAAATAAAAAAATTTAAACTGCTTTAATTACAAGGTAACTAATGAAATTTTAATTACTGTATTATTTGTAAACTTTCAACTTCAATATAAATATTATTAATCTGGCATAAATATTGGTAATTAAAAATACTGATTTCCTCTTAACACATTGCTGTAGCAGTCAATCAGGGACTAATCGTACCGCAGTAGTTTCAAATAATCCAACAGATGGATGTCTCGTAGCGTCTTAAAACAAATCTGTACTAAACTACTCTTAGTTCTGTATTTTTGAAGCTTGTCATTATTGTTAAAATCACTAATTGTTAAAATTTAGTCAGACATTTTTTGCTTATTGATGATAAATATTCATAAGTTTTATGTCTAGAAGTGTCTTTATCCGCTAACCTTTCGATAGTCAGCGCTCAGAAAAAAATCTCTTAAAACAGATTCCAAAAAACTGACAAACAATTAAATAAGAAAAAATTAAAACGTCAAGAAGAGAGAAAATTGTCGTATCTAAGGTGTTGTATTGATTACCCTTGGGATTTTCAATGTCATGGACACTACCATAATGAGTTTTTATTATGACTCGTCATATATAACACTCATTACGGTATCATAATGGGCACCTGAATACATCGGTCTTCCTCGACATTGATTACAATAAAACCTGTATATGATGATATCCAATAAAATGATTTATAGAAATATTTATTTAAAAATATTGCTTTCAAAAATGAAAATTAGTTAGTAAATTTGTGTTAAAACAGAATAAAATACTCGAATACTAAATATGAATAGTTTGAATTATTTTACTTAAATAAAAATAATAACAATTACTTCTACAAATTCGAAAATAAGACTTATCTATAAATATTAGATTATAACACGCTGCGAAACGATACTTCCCATTACAGTTACATAAATATCCGATAGATGACTCTGTTTTTATCTAAATATTAATCTGTGTTTGCCTACTTTAATCTTTTGCAGAATTGAATAAAACAGACTGTGATCTAAGATTTTTATAATAATTCTGTAATATATTTACTATAAATAAGTTCTTAAGAAGTAACTGCAGTTAAATAATTACAAAATAATCCGACAGTTGGCCAGTGGCGAGAGAAGTATTCTCCCCTGTAACTATATTGTTTCAGTTGACAACATTTACAATGTATGTTACGTAAATGGCTTTATTGCGTCTTGTCTAGGTGAGAAATGAAGATGTGGGTTGGGCTTGGATTTTTGAAGGTATGTTTTGTAGAAGAGTGACTATGCGATTTTCACATGAGCCACTTTATGGGGGTTCGTAGACTAGATACAGAGAAAAAGTTAAGGCGTAAGCGGGTTTTGAACTCACGTCCTGTATTTTTAATTAACAGAAACCATAGCGCTGAGCTAGAATGCACGTAATCCGATAGGTATAATTGTGGGTATATTTAAACACAGGTATGTAATTACCAACATCTCATATCGTCATTAAGTTAAAATTGAGATCCGTAAAAAATTCTATACATTTTTAAAAAAAGGGTTCACAAATATAAAAATTGTTAATAGAACTTTTACCAAATTACCAGCACACAAATTAAATTGACAAAAAAGAGAATATGTTAGCATTTAAGGTGTTGAGTGTTCACATATTTGGTTCTCAGTGTCATGGATACTACTAGAATGAGTAATAATAATGAGTATGAATAATGAATTTCTATTTAGAACTCATTACTGGGACACCTACATGCCTTCCCGACATTGCTTTTTTTACTGCCTGTGCATCAACAAACAATTTTAGCAAATAATTAATTGAGAACATTAGTTTTATCAGCGAAATATAAATAGGAATTCAGCCTTATACTAAAGTGCATTTTTGGAATGATTATTGGAGAGTTTGAATTATTTCAGTTTACTCTAAATATTGATAATGACTTCTTAATGTTTGAAATTGTATTTTTTCTGTATATTTTTGATGTAACTCTCACCATTGAATAGAAATACAGATACCATTATAAATAACTAACTTAATATCAGATGCTGAAGTTCAAGTAATTTAAATATTTGCCGCTACAAACGCTGAAAGAAAAGACGAGCAAGATATTTGAGTAAATAGACAGTTCTTGCATATATTTACCCCCCCCCAGTTAACATTTTGATTTGCAGGAGGCACGTAAAGCAGCATGTAGACTGCAGGGATATGGTCTCTTGCTGCCCTCTAATTTGGGCATGCACGAATCACAGAAAAGATCAGTGACCCCGTTTTCTTGATGGGGACTGTACAGATGGTTAAACGGTGCATAGTATCTAGGACCCTTTGATATCAACATGACTTTTGAGGGAGAGATCGTGTGTAGGAAAAATATGGAGACTTAGTAAGGTATACGGATGGCTCCAAGACACAGACAGGTACTGGTCCTAGTGGTTATGCCCTGAGACCGGGATTGAAGAAAGTTATCACCCTGTGACAGTATGCAATAGTATTGTAGGCTGAAGTAATGGCTATTAATGACTGTTTTCAGGAGAACTTGAAACAAGCCTTCAAGAAGGCAGGCATTCATATTCATACCGATAGTCAGGCAGCAATAAAAGCACTTGTAGTCAGCTAGTCTGGGAGTATCGGAAGAACCTCGATGCTCTGTCCCTTGGTAAACTGGGTAACTCTTCATTGGGTTCCGGTGCATAGGGAAGTTGAGGGTAATGAGAAGGCAGACTGACTGGCTGAACTGGATCTGCATCTGAATTCATCAGACCTGAGCCCTTCGTGGGAATTCCAATAATAAACGTCTTCTAGGCAATATTCCTTTTGTAGGATTGAAAGGGGCAGCAGATGTTCTGGGCGGAGCACCATTCAGGAGGATCATTGAGCTCACAGGGCACTGTTGTCTGCAGGTGCACATGAACAGTATAGGTATGTACTATGAAGAAACCGTGTGTAGGTTGTGCAGGAAGGAAGAGGAAACTGCAGGTCACATATTTCATGATTATGAGGCTGTTGCTAGTACGAGTCTAAGGGTTTTTGATTTCCAAGACTCTAGGGATGTTCAGCATAATGACCTAGTCAGTGGTTGCTTGAAATTATTAAGGACACCAATCTGCTGAAATAAGTATTTTTAAGAGGTTTAGTTGCACAATAGGTCAATTGATCCCAATGCCTGGAGTTGTACTTTCTGTAATCTCTAATATAACTTATATATATTTAATTGTAGTTTAACACTCTGCCTCAAGATGCCACCAGCAGCGTGTGGTTACATATCTTTCATAAGGGTTATCATTATAGTAGTACATTTATAATTATTGTTCTCACTTGTAAATTAATCTATTCGTTACATAATATTCCTATAGGTAGAACACTGGTTGTGTTTAAATACGAATCTCCTCTCACTGACTTCCACTCAAAAAAGACCATGATAATATTTTATTTTATTTAAAAAAATGTCAAATCAAATTACCACCCTGCAGTAAATTGTTTGGGCAATAACGGTTTACTAGAATCAAACAAAAATGATTCTCCAGACATGTTCATATCTTGAAAGTAGCTTTAAACAAATTCATTATTTATCAACAATTATTTAATAAAAACTATATTCATAATAAGATAGCCTAGACGACAAGAGTTCCGATGTGTGAACAAATTACACTTAAATAAAGTTTACCCATTTCCTTTTTGTAAATAAGTAAAATCAGACTAAAGTGAATTCAGTATATACATTTTCGAATATTTTTAACACATTCTTCTTATTTGTGAAAACCATTATTAATAATTTTTTATCATTGAACAAAATCAAAAAGTTAAAAGCACACACTGTTTTGTCCTTGGGCTTACATATGTTGCTG
This sequence comes from Callitettix versicolor, assembly GCA_022606455.1. NCBI lineage: Eukaryota > Metazoa > Arthropoda > Insecta > Hemiptera > Cercopidae > Callitettix > Callitettix versicolor. The sequence goes on along the minus strand of CM040186.1, from coordinate 37,746,746 downwards.
ATAATTTAAAATTTTACATATTTGCAAAGTATGGAAAGTTTCTAACTTCAAATTTTATCACAGTTACTCAGAAGTAAGCTACAATATTAAACGAATTTAGCTAAGCTAATTTTGATCCAATATTATAATCAGATTCATTGCCACATGAATGGACATTTGTTATTTATTAATCAGCTGTTTTTCTTGTAAATTTGTGTTGGATTTTTGCTTAATTGATTAATTGCTTAAAGTCACTGTATAATCTGTGCAATATTTGAAATATTAGAAAACTGTGATCATATTTCATAACAAAGTTATATTTATTGATTTCTCAGTTATTTTTACATCTACATCAGCTGTGTTCATACTAGTTATATGTAGATCCGAAAATACCTAACTATTATAAAAACCGTTGATATGTGAGAACGTTTAAAAGCATGATTTGGTTTACAAATGTATTGCAAAAAACATAACCTTAACAGACTTGCTCTTTAAAATTGTAAATTCTGCATAATGTGATAACAGGATTTTAAGAAATTCGATGATTTCAAGCTTCAAAGTTGGAATTTTTGAAAATTACATGTCCATACATTTCTTTTCTATTTATATTACAGTGTATACTACAATGTATTTAAGGCAAATTTATCATATTAGAGGGATTTATTGTGTGAAAAGTTGTATTTAATGGAATTTTCCTAAAAGGGGTTTGAAAAACGATTTTCTGAAAAGTTAAGAAACGTATTTATTATTATTTCTCTCATATTTTATAAATAAAAATTCATTAAAATCAAAACCTTTTTTTACATAGCAGAACAGAACCAATAAAAATAATAAATTATGTCTTTTATGTTTTGTGAAGAAAGCATTATTTTAAATAATAGCAGATTGTACAATGAGCAGGCAAAAGGGAAGACAAGGTCACATCTAAGGTGTTGGTTGCTATCCCTTGGGGTTTCAGTATCATGATCACCATAATGAAGTATTAATTATGATTATTCATTGTTAGAAATTATTACGTGGGACACCTAGATGCATCGGTCCACACCCAAATTGTACATCTACTACCTTCTATACATGAACTAAATAATTTAACTAAGAATTTGGGAACATTGTTCTAGGAAGTAAAATATATTTTTTTCACCTACTTTATACCTAATTTAGTTACACGAATTTCAATTACTATATCTTTTAAAATGTTTTAAATACAACAAAACTATTGATAATGACTTATAATTGTTGTAATTTTGTAAAATAATGTTTTTCCTGACATTTCACTTACGTCAGTACCGTTGGCCTAGAAACTAGTCATTCCGTCGTAGTTACAGAAGTGTCCGCTAGGTGATAATCTATTCGTGTTTCAAAACAAATCTGTACTTATTGCTTTTCAGTTATCGCTATTACTTTTTTTGGTAATCATTTTTGGTCCACTGAAATTAAATGTGTACTAAGAAACTGATAAGAGTTTACTTAATATAGTAGAGTAATTAAAATACACACACGTGTTTTTATTTACACAATGTAAAAGTGTTTTCAAATTCCGTTTTGTTCAGCTGATTGTTCTCTTGCATCCTGAATCATTTAACTATTTAATTTTCGTATTGTGTAACATTTATTTAGACTTAAAAATTACGTTTTTTGAACATTAACTAGGAGTGCCTGGGGCATAAAAAGGGAGAAGCCCTCGATGTTGGAAATGTGAAATACGAAAAATTCAGTAAAAACTTTACAGTAAATATATAGTATTTATTTTTGCTTTCAAATATTACATTTTATTATTAATTATTGTATTTCTATACTACTAAAATTGTGTTGCTATTTGTTCAAGCCGTGATAATTCTGCACGTCTTCCTGCCATTGCTTTGCTTTTATTAATTTTCTCGAGTCTGTTAAAATTAAATGTTGGTTTTAATAATAATCCAGCTAACGTTTTTACACGAGACAGTGCAACGTAAGATAAACCAACTGAAAATTCTTTGTCTCCTAAATTGACTACAGCCGTATCCAATGTAATTCCTTGAGATCGATGAATGCTGACCGCGTACCCAAGCATTATGGAAATTGTTTCCTGGAACAGTGAACTCCTGATTTTTGAAAAGATGCTGTTACTGGTAAAATTGGAATTGATCGATTGTAAAGAGTCGGCCCTGTGTATTTTCTGAAATTTACTAATATACATAAAGGCATATCATCATTGTAATTATTAATACGATTGTAATGCTTATAGACGATATCAGTTATTGTCCCAACTGAGCCATTAGCCAAGTCTTTGGCTACCCAAAGATTGCGTCTCAAAATCACTTGAGCACCTTTGCACACATGCAATTTTGCAAACTATCCTTGAGCTTCGTCAGTTAATGCTGCAGAGGCTTCATTGCAATTATGAATAGCATTTATTAAAGCAATCGGCTGTTTTAAGCTTTCTAATTTATTATAATTAAATTTATCAATATCAGAATTTCTTGACATTATGCATACAGCATCTTTGAATAAATCATTTCCAACGTGGTTAGTATGGAATCGGGTAGATAATAGCTTATAATCTTCTTGTGTGATTGTACCATTTGAAATTCTTTCTAGGGTTTCTCTAAAAAATCTCTGCTCTTCTCCTTGCTGTCGCATAATTTGTTTAAAAAAATTTTTTAAATTGCTTATATAAAAGACTTGCTTGAATAGTTGATTCATTTTTTCCAACAGTGAATTTGGTCACAAACCGGAGGAAGTTGTGACCAATCACCAACTAAATATACACAGAGTCCTCCAAATGGTAAATGTGAAGATTGTGGCTTAGCCTCTCTCAGTTTTTGATCGACTTTAAAAAATAACGTCAATCCGAGCATACTTGCTTCGTCTATAATCACGAATTTAATATTTTCGTATTCAGTTTCAAAGAAATTTTAATATCTCCAGTGAGTGGAATAAAGGAATTTTTATTATTTGCAGGAATTTTCAATGCATCGTGCAGAGTTTTTCCATTAATGTTATTAGCAGCCACGCCTGTTAGTGCCATCAAAAGAGCTGAATTAAGTCCATGCTTTGAGTTAACACGTGTAACCATTTCATTAATAACACAGCTTTTACCTGTTCCAGCTTTTCCCTGGATAATTGCTAATTTTTCAGTGCAATCGCCGTTTGAAGATAATTGATAATCTAAAAATGAAAGTATTTTAAGTTGCTCCTCATTAAAAGTAAAATCTGCACTTGGAATATGTTGACAATGGTCTCCCATTCGTTCTCGACTTTTTTCTATAAAAGAATGGTTATGTTTGATATCCGGATAATCATTATAAGATGCATCCCAATTATGCAGAAGATCAATGTCACGATTTCCAAGAGTAACAGTTGCTGGTAACCCATTAGGCACTACTTCTGCAATGGCCATCCAATCCATGTCATCAAAAATTTCGATATTTTCATTTTCAAGATCGTCATCTTCAGAATCAGTTTGCATATCGATTGGTGGAGGCTCAACTAAATTTTGTCGTTGGAATGCATCATACCAAGACTCGTCACTACTTTTCAAATCTGTTTCATTACGCCAAAATTTGTGCAGCATTAGTTGTTTATAAAATAATTCTTTGTTGCTGCTGCTGGAGCTCATATCTATCTTTGGACAAACCTGCAATAATTTTTCTTTTCTATTTTTACTAACTGTATTATTAGCACTCTTCGAATAATTTTTAGCAAACTCGAATAACGAAATCTCATTAAACTGCTCTGGTCTTGTATGATAATATGTAATGAAAGAAGTATCATCACTATGTCCAGTTTGGTTCACTGCAACATATTCGTCCTGTCTGATAATCAACACTTGAAATGTTCATGTGCAATGAAATAATGGAATTCCTAGAAGTAGGTGGCAGGTTTCACATGCACCGATGTCTCTTTCTCCTATTATTTTCATCATTAAACTCTTGTACGCACGATTAGATTGATCAACATCATTTCGAGAATCAACGATTTCACGGAACATTTCTGATAGGCTAAACTTTTTAATGCAGGTTCTGCTTTGGATGCATATTTGGCTAAATACTTCACTAACATATATTCTGAAGTAATAACACTAACATCAGTGTTAGCTCTCCATGTTTGTGAAATGAACGGATTATAATTGTTTAACAATTCATCATTTCTAGCCGGTGTATACATCCAATGACCTTTATCATTTTTTTGTGTAGGTGATTCTTCTTGAATGGCTTTGAGATAATTAAACCTGCAAACATATTCTGTTCCAACTAGTTTAAGGCAGTAACCTCTTGTGCACCTCGTATGTCGTTGAACTCTGTTCAACAGTTCAGATAGAAATCGTCATGAAGAGGTGCATCCGTGGATCGAATTCTTGAAGGGTGGACAGGTGCTGGAGGAATTGTTGGCAGAGGATTGATTGCACTTACTAAATTATCATAGAAAATTTTAGCATTTAAAACTTCTTGTTCAGAGGCCGAGTCAAAACTTACAGGGTTTGGTGCTCCAGATATCCACAGAAGGCCAAGTAAATGGCATGATCCTCTGTGCTGAAATTCGAAACGAAACCAGTAGTCAGAAATTTCAAATTTTGAACATAAAATGTTTTTGATAAAAAAAGTTGCACGTACGTAAAATAGTTTTCAACGATCACTGGATTATCGTTTATAAGTTGTTGACGTTTATATGCTATTTGATATTCACTTAATAATTCTTCTTCTTCACAATTCCAATTCAAGAGCCGAGACAAATCTGGCCACCACAAATCAGCCAGCACAAATCAGCAAGTTAGAAATACAGTAGGCATTTTACACTGCTTGAGCATAGCTTCAAGTTCTGATTTACGCTGATACCAGTATGACTGTGTGCCAGAAATTTTCCCACACCAAAAACTCAAACTGGTTATTATTCGAGGATTTTCTACTATTTTAGTTTTAAGCTATGCTATGGTTCCATTAAAATGCGACTTTTTTGCAAAAATAGTTCCTTTTTGAATTGCATCATGTCGCTGAACTGTATTTAAAGCAAAAAATCGGAACCTTGGGTCTTTAGCAAAACGCTGATCTTTATATTCTATTAAATATTGAAAATATTCTTTAACTGTATGTTTTTTATTACGCCTATTATCGTTCAATTCAGCCGATCCATAGGAAAATAACGTTGGAAATGCCATACTTATATAACCTTCGCAGGTGATTTCATTGATAACATTAGTTCCTTTAGGCCATGGAATGACGTTATTGACAGCATTTTTAATACGCTGAGCTTCTTGCAATCTGATGTTGTTGGTTATGTGGCTTTCATAAACTCTTTCCAATTGATCATCTTCAGTGTCGTTTGTATTTTCAAGTTCAACTACAGGAATTTGATTATATATACTGGCATCTAAGGGCAGCTGTAATAAAAGCTCATTATCAATATCGATGTCGGCATAGAAAGGATTATTGTGTTTTAAAAAATTTAGAGCATTTACGATTTTGGATCGTCTGACATGAAAATCACGATGACCACTGGAACCTTCGCGCCTGATAACTATCAAAATTAACGAAGCAGGAGTACGCGGCAGTTTTCATTAACATCTTGTCCGATATTAATGATGTTACCTTTGTACGCGTATTGACCCGGAAAACCTAGTGATTTTACTCTATATACACACATAACAGGATGCACTTTTGCAATTAAAAGCTGTTCTACATATGTAAGATCTTTGAGTTCATTTGGAATGGTACCTGGATTCATGCAATTTACTGCAGTAAATTTGTTCGGAATGGACTTACATTGTTTACATATCTTCAGTAGAATTTGTTTGCATAACAACCCGAGAACAATTCTGACAATAAAATTTTACTTTTTTTTTAATTCCTCTTCCAGCGTAACTTGAAGATTAATATCCACGTTATTATCCGAGGAACTATCGGAAGCCACAACAGGAACATTTGCAACAACTTCAGGAACATTTTCAACCACTTCGCCACTGTTTATTCTGCGCCTGTTATTTATTTGATTACGTGTGTGTCGTCCGATAAAAGAACATCTTTTTCTTTTAGGCATTTGAATTATTGTAAAATATACACTACTCAATTATATTATAATTGAGTATTATACATTATATTGAGTATTATATATTATAATACAGTACTCAATTATAATCGGACTCGTCATTTTGTAATTTCACTGAATACACTAGACAATAAAAATTCGAAATTAATCGGGCTCTTCACTTTGTAACTTCATGTACTCAACTGAAAATTGGAAAATTTTTGAACGTTACATTATAGAACTTGAACGTAAAGTCAATGGGTATTACGGCAAGTACTGGCTGATATGTAAACAATCCAAGTAGCGACTGATATGTAAACAATGTAAGTCCATTCCGAACAAATATACTGCAGTAAATTACATGCTGTATTTACCGGCTGAAATCCAACTAAGCACCCAGCTATACTAATATTGCAGTTAAAAGTCATTAAGAGAGAGTAGGTGGAGCAGCTAAAGCCTAGAGAATAGACACTGCAGCAAGCAATCGTGACATTTCCGAAAAACTTCAGTAACTTTTGATTAAAAATTAATTATAAGATAAGGTTTGCGCCACGACATTCGCAGAACTATGCTGGAGATGCATATCAAATTTCATCAAAATCGGTTCAGTAGTTTCGAAGGAGATGTGTTTTTTGTATTATCAAAATTGCTGGGAAGAAGGGCTTCGCCCAATTAAAATTTTTAATTCCGTAAGAATTCGTTAAACTATTCTCGCTATAATTTATAACTGTTAGTGTTCCAACTGTCATTATGTAAGCTGATTTTTCGTTTATTCAGATGTAAATTAATAAATTTACTCAGTCAATGAAATAATTTATTTTTAAGCTAAATAAAAATATTTCAATATATTATATAAAAAACTGACATTTTAATAAGAAATTGTAAACAATATCTTTTTATTGATCATAAATACTTCACAATATTTTTTCCAGAAGTATTTAAAGCCGATAGTCTTAGAAGTGTTAAACTCTTTGAAGCACTCATATCTGATTCTTGGTAGTTATAGTAAAGCGAAAAAATTTCAAACTGTGTATTAGAAACTAAAGAAAACAAAAGCACTAAAGTTATTATTTATGTGAATGAATGTATTATTTTCTGAGGTCATATTTTTATTTTTGGGCTAAACTCAATAATTTGTTTTCTACCAATTAATGGTAAATTATTTGCAAAACTGTTACTAAATCATTTTATCTACTACCTAGTTGTAATAAATAAAAATGGATACAAAATTTCGTGGAAGTCGTGGACGCAGACAGAAGTGAAACTTCAATAAATGTAATCACACTGATAACAATTGTAATTATTTTGAAGGCTGGTTTGTGCATGTAGTTCAGTGTTGGTGTTCGTTAATAATTTAATAAATAACTAGTTTAATAACTAATGTATTTAGGTAATTATAATTTATATAATTAATGAACCTATATCTGTACATAATATTAAAGAGCATCTTCATAATAATTCATAATAATTAAAGTCGTCTACTAATAATTCTGCCGTAGTTACAGAATATTCTGGTAGATAGAATATATCGCTGCTAATACTAATGAAAATTATCGCTTAGAAAAAAAATTGTTAAAAAACTCTCCGACAAACAAATAATTTGAAAAAATAATTTACAAATGAGAGAATGTGGTTGAACCTAATGTGTTAGATTATGATCAGCTTGGATTTGCCAGTCTTAATAATTATGATATTATAATGCATATTAATTAATTATGATTTCTCATATTTAGCATTGATTATGTACATTGGATCTCCCCTACTCCAGTATATAACAAAACGATTTCAGAAAATAATGAATTGAAAACATTGTTTTTAAAAGTGTAATACTATAATAACCGTACATTTTTGACAATTAATTAGTTTGAAAAATGTAAAAGACTAAAAATGCATCAGTAATACCTGACATTGCTTACTTGTTGACTACATTTAAACAAAAATACAGTGCAAATAATAAATTAACTGCTTAACTTATTTTTTGACAGGTAAATATAAATAAAGTTTTTGAAAGTTAAATATAAATAAAAAAAAAAGTATTAGGTAAAGCAATTTATTTTCAACCTAATTATTGTGAATATACAATTGATTTTATCTTATAAAATTTAAGTATTTTATACTTAAGTATCTTATATCATTGACTGTAAAGATAAAACCAGATTATTCTATGGGACTTTTTTGTAACTAAATCGCGAAGTTTAGTTGGAAGCGATAACAAAGAAATATTTACAGAAAAGTCATTCTTCCGCTATTTTAGAAATAAATATTGAAATTTCAATTCAATTAAAATAATTTAAACTATTCAGTGATTAATAATCAAATAAATTAATCTGTTTTGACACTTATTTACTAATTAAATTTGATTTCTGAAAACAATGTTCTCGACTAAAGTTTAAAACACATCATTTTATTCAATTACAAACAGTAAGTAAGCAATGCTAGGGAGGATTGATGGATCTAGGTGTCCCACGTAGTGAGTGCTAATTGAGAAGTGATAATTAATACTCATTATGGTAGTGTCCATGACACTGAAAACCCAATTACTAAATAAACAACACTTGAGATGTGTCATGTTTGCTCTTTTTGTTAATTCTTTATTTTTTTCGTAATTTATCTATAAGTAATTTGAAAATATTTTTACTTTAGGTTCTGCAAAGACAAGTTGGTATACAGCCACTTTTTACATATTTTGACAAAAATATTTTAATATATGGTAGTTAAGTCCTACAAAAATATTAACAATTATGTAATATTTTGATACAAATACATAATTATGTAATAGTATGATGTAAATCTAAAGTTTGAAGATTTTTGGAAAATTCACTAAAAAACAACTGATGAACTCAGGATCAAGGGCAAAGAACTGACAAATTATACACTTGTAAAACTAACATTTAGTCAGTGTGATTAGAGAGAATAATACTTATTGAATGATTCTATTATTGAACAACGTAAAATAATAACAAAGGTATATCAAAAAGTATTAAGAGAAATACAACTCAATATGCTACACATATAAAACTCTAGAATAATTTGGAAATCACATGTGAAGAACAAAAATATAATTTAACATTAGACATAACAATATGTATTTAATTATAAAAAAATTAAATAACTGGTGCAAAAAAGTAAATTACCAACAAGTTTTAAAACTGATGTAGTTATAATACCCAGTTGTGAAACTACGATAAAAACACAAATTGAAATAAAATCCAAGCATTACAATGAAGAACTGGGTAATATAGTGAATGAACAGTGGTAACTAAGAAAATAAGATCCACACAGAGACCTAAAATGGAAACCAACAAAAGAGAAAACAGACCAGCAGTAAATCTTGTACAAAAATATAATTTTGATGAAAATTATTGAGAAAAAATTGTGATACGTATTGTACGGAGAAACTGAAGAGAACAAAACGACTTGAGTTAATATTCTTTAAATATTAAAAAATATTCTTTAATATTCTTAAAAAAAATAATTCTTCATGAATAATTATATTATGTAAAATTAAAACCTTAACAATTAGTCTATGAAGAATAGGTACAACAATAATGTCGGTAAATACAGTTTTATTTTGAAACACGACGTGGCATCCATCTACCGGACAGTTCTGTAACTACGGCGAAATGTTTAGACTGTCAGAGTAACAAAAAAATGAAAATAATTACTTTGATAATTTAAGCCACTCATATCTGATTCTTGATGGTTATAGTAAAATGAAAACATTTTAAACTATGTATTAGAAACTAAAGCAAACAAAAGCACGGGATATATTATTTTTGTGAATGACTGTATTACTTTCTGTGATCGTATTTTTAATTTTGGGTATGTATGTATGGGTTTCCATTTATACACACACACACACACACACACATATATATATATATATATATATATATATATATATATATATATATATATATATATGCTCAACAACATTTTTCCCAGGATTGTTTAAAAACGCTAAATTTACAATTTGGTTTAAAATGGTTCCCAACAATCAAGTAAATTGAAAAAAATCAATGTGATAAATAAAGAGAAGTAGTCACATCTCTACTTTTAGTTGAAGATCTTGGTTATGTCATTGTCATAAACATTACTTCATAGTGCATATTAATTATGAATACTAACTACTATATATTGAGTAATAATTATAATTCCTCATAGTTGGCAATAAATACAGTCTTTCACAATTTGGTTGTTTTTCTGTAGTTACAGTCAGTTGTAGGCTATCACGTCGTGTTTCAAAACAAATTTGTGCTCACCAAATTTAAAGTTTTGTATTTTTAAAGTTCATCAATAAAACGTTTCTAAATTAACAACACACAAATCAAAGTAACAAAAAACGAGAACATGGTAACATCTAAGGTGTTGAGGGAAACGTTTGTGTGTGTTTTCAGTGTCTTAGACACTACCATAATGACTATTAATTATGAATATCCATACTTTTTTTTGGGAAGCTTTTTAACAATATTTTTAATAAGCGATAAGTTTTAGTCGCTTTAATTCTTGAAAAACGTTTTGTCAATTTTTATAAAATTAATAAATATATGTTCATATTTTGAGTTCAACAGTTGCAGAAACTGAAAATTTTAATAATTAGTTGAACATTAATAAGCTTACAAAATACTGAACTAAACGTTGTTGAGTACAGATTTGTTTTAAGATGCTACAAGAGATCCATCTACCGGAATAATCTGTAACTACGGCGAAATGATTACTAACTATTTCACAGCATTACGAAGAGAGAGAGAGATATCATTAGTTTTTATATTTACAACATTTATATCAGGTTGTTAACATTTATGTTGAAGTTAAATTATTTCAAACAGTACAGTAATTGAAATTTGATTAGTTATCTTGGCTATAAAAGAAATTAAATACATTTATTTTACTTCTAAATACAACGTTCTCGCTTTAATGAAAACCCATGTTATATTGTTCATATATACTAGACGTAGGTAACCAACACATCGGGGAGGACCGATGCATCTAGGTGTCCTACGTAATGAGTGCTAAATATGATTACTCATAATTAATACTCATTATGGTAGTGTCCATGACACTGAAAACCTAACTAGAATCCAGAATCAACATCTTAGATGCGACCTTGTCATCCCTTTTTGCCAATTTGAAGACATTTTTTTTGCAATTTGTCTGTCGATAATTTGATAACGATTTTCCTTATCTGTGAAAAGACATTTGAAAATGTAGCAGCATATGTTTATGCATATTTAAAAATAGGACCTTCTAAGTGTAACTAACACATTTTTTTTATTGCATTTGATTCAATATTTTATCGATTTTCATTAAATTTTGTTGAAATATAATTTAAATAGTAGAACAAAATGTATAGTTCTTAATGTCCCAATCCTCGTAACGTGTGTCAAATATGAAAAATCATTAGTTACAATAATAATTCAAAAGAAATGTGTATAAGCAAAACTTTGTAAAAGTGTTTCATTTTTGTAATTGTTTTTTTTCAAAATATACATATATTTAAAAAAATAATAAAATAATATCCTGGACAATATCCTGTAACAATAATAATTCAAAATAAGTGTGTATAAGCAAAACTTTGTAAAGTGTTTGATTTTTGTAATTGACTTTTTTCAAAATATTCAATAGATTTTAAAAAAATAATAAAATAATATTCTGGACAAGTTTGTGTAGATGCCAAAGTAACGAAAATGTCAGTAAGCATAGATTCGTATTGTGAATCAACCAGAGATCTCAATAAAATGAATAGTAGTAGGATTTTAAAAGTAATAATTTACTTTAATTTTGAAAAAATTGTTTAAATTATGTTCGCTAATATAAAAGTAACGAAATAAGCAACATGTCTGTCGAGGTTTTATTTCTGTAACTTTTATTGCTTTTGTATTTCAAACGTGTGACGGTTTTTCATAATTTTAAGGATTTTTGCATTTCTTATAAAGTTAATATCTGAAGTACTTTTGATATAGAAATGTTAGTTACTGAAGTCTTACTGAAAAGAGGGTTACTTGAAATATTTACCATAAATATTTATATTTAAATATTATAAAAGTTTTCTCTATTGGATTATTATAAAACTAAGATACATATATTTGTGTCAAAACAAGCGTAGAAAAAATACTGAATGAAAAATCAGTGTATTACAATTTGGAAATAGTTATCCATATTTGATTTTAATTAAAATTATTTAAATTATCACAATTTGAATAAATTACTTTTATCTAACATCATTTCATTTTAACAACTTTTGAAATACTGAAAAAATATGTTGAACCTACTTTTGAAGAACCTATTTATAGTGAATATATAACGGATTAGTTAAGCATTTTAAGTATCTTATATCGTTGACTGTATTAATCATATCTGCAATGGAAATAATGGGATTACTGATTCATATTAAAATAAAACCAGAGTTATCTATCGGATTTTTCATAAGTAAAACAGGTAGTTTATTTGGAAGCAACAATTACAAAGAAAAATTCTCAGAAAAGTAATTCTTTTGCAATTTTAGAGGTAAATATTGATATTGCAATTCAAGTAAAATAATTAAAACTATTCAGTAAATAATAATCAAATTAATTAATCTGTTTTAATACATCTTTACAAATTAAATTTGTTTTCTGAAAACAATGTTGTCTACTAAACATTAACGCATACCACTTTGTTCATATACAGGAAGTAAGCAAGTAATGTTGGGTAGGACTGATGGATCTAGGTGTCTTTCCACGTAATGAGTGTTGAATATGTGGAGTCATAATTAATATTTATGGTAGTGTCCATGACACTGAATACCCATTTACTAAATAACCAACACTTTAAATACGATCATATTTTCCCTTTTTGTTATTTCTTATGTTTTTCCATAATTTATCTATAGGTAATTTGAAAATATTTTTATTTATGGTTCAGCAAAAACAATTGGGTATATGCTGCTTTTTGCATATTTTGAAAATAATATTTATTTGGTGGTTAAGTCGTACAAAAAGTAATTATTCATTAGTTTGAAATGAAAACCATTCCAATCAAAAATTTGAAGCTTTTTGGAAATTCACTAAAAAACAAATGATATGATATGGAACGAGGGCAATGAACTCACAAATCATACAGGTGTAACACTAACGTTTAGTCAATGTGATTAGAGACAATAATTCTTAATGAATGATTTCATTTCGAAAAATGTAAAATAATAACAAAAGTATTGCCAAAATTATTAAAAGAAATGAAGTTCCATACACCAAGGGTTCCCAACCGGTGGTACGCGGGAACGTTTCAGGTGGTACTCGTGAGTCAAAGCGGTATATGTAAAGCGAGGACAGTCCAATGGGGAATCCGCTCGCTTCTTTTTCGTAGCGTCATCTATTGGATGTGATAGATGAAAAAGCTTCTTAAAAAAGCTTTAAGAAGTATTTCTCTGAAGATTATTCAAAAGTGGACTGGATCAGAAATCCTCTTTCGGGAACCTCACCAAATGAATTGGAACTAAAAAAAAAATGTTATCGATCTTACAGAAGATAGCTCCATGAAAGATTATTTTAAAGAGAAATCTTTAATTGACTTCTGGATTAGATGTAAAACCGAGTACCCTTTGGTCTTTCGGTAAGCTCTGCTATTTTTGATGCCATTTGTTACGAGTTACTTGTGTGAGAGTGGATTTTCTGTACTCTTGTACATAAAAAATAAACATAGAAGCAGAATAAGTGTTGAAGAGAACTTAAGAGTGAAGATAAGTTACATTACTTCTAATGTTGATATTTTAATCACAGGCAAACAACAACAAATTTCGCACTAAAGACTATAAAAGTATATTTTGTACGATGATTAATTTTTGCTGAGTTTTACTAATTTTTTATTTGTATGTTTTTAGACCTATGGGTATAATAAATAAAACTGTAAATTAATACCATTTTCATCTTTTTATTTCTCCTTTATTATAATCATATTATAAATAAATAAATATCTAAGTATTAAATATGAAGTTTTCTCAGGAATTTAATTCAAAAAGCCTTTGAACACTTTTAGAAGATTAAATGTTATACGTTTATTAAAATATTTAGGTCTGGTGGTGCGCCAAAATTTCTCAAAAAGTCAAGTGGTATGCAGGTGCAAAAAGGTTGAGAACCCCTGTGCTACACAAATAAATACTTAGAGTTAATTCTAGAATAATATCGAAATAACAAGTGAAAAAGAAGTATAATTTAACATTAGACATAACAATATATTATTATTATTTAATTAGAAATATTTTAGAAATATTTTTTTAAATTATTGGTACAAAAAAAGGCAAATTACCAACAATTTCGAAAACTGTTGTAGTTATGTTATCAAGTTTGAAGCTTCGAGAAAAACACAAATTTAAAAATATTCAAACATTGTAATAATGAACTACAAATTATATTGAATGAACAGTGAACATATTATATTGAATGAACTAAAAAGTAAGATCTACACAGAGACCTAAAATGGAAACCAAAAAAGGAGAAAAAATATCAACAGTAAATCTTGTGCAAAAATTTTATATTCCTGGAAATAATTGAGAAAAAAGTTTGATATGTGTTTCAGAGAGAACCTGAACAGAACAAAACCACTTGAGTTAATATTTTTGTAAATGCCTGTACTGTATTGTGAAATTGTATTTTATTTTTAGGTCTAGCTATTATGTTGTTTTCCAACAATTAACCTTGAATTATTTGACTCATAGATAATAACCTAACTGGTTTGTTGTGAATATTAATTGGTGTGGACACTAACTGGTATAATATAAAAGAAGAAACATTCCACATAGTACTATTATGTAAAATTAAAACCTTAACAATTAATAAATACAACAAAATGTCGGTAAATACAGTTTTATTTTGAAACACGATTTGACATCCATCTACCGGACTATCCTGAAACTACGGAGGAATGATTAGACTAAAAAGCAACAAAAAGTAAGAAAAATTATTTTGAAAATTTAAACCACTCATATCTGATTCTTGATAGTTATAGTAAAGTGAAAAAATTACAAACTGTGTATTAGAAACTAAAGAAAACAAAAGCACTAGAGTTATTATTTATGTGAATGAATGTATTATTTTCTGAGGTCATATTTTTATTTTTGGCCTAAACTCAACAATTTGTTTTCTACCAATTAATTGTAAATTATTTTCAAAAATGTTACTAAATCATTTTATCTACTACCTAGTTGTAATGAATAAAAATGGATACAAATTTCGTGGACGCAGACAGAAGTGAAACTTCGATAAATGTAATCACATTCATAACAACTGTAATTATCTTGAAGGCTGGCTTGTGAATGTAGTTCAGTGCTGGTTTTCGTTAATAATTTAACTAATTTAATAATTAATATATTAAGGTAATTATAATTATATAACTAATGACCTTATATTTGTATGTAATATTAAAGACAACCCTGTTCAAAGAATTTTTAAAACTATATTTAACTGTTAAAACTAATATGTTGCATTAGTTTGTCTGAGTATGTAGATTAAAGGCCTGAATTATAATTTAAATGTAATAGTAACTTTATTTATATAAATTAAAGTACTACCTTGTGTAAAGTATGCCTGAGTGAAGTTTTATATATTTTTATGTACTATAAACCTTCTAATATCTGACAGAATTAAGGTGCAGGTGGCTTTAGTGATCCCATTGTACCTCTAGCTCATACTACTCTCACTCATATACTCAAGACAAACGCATTGACTACTCTCCATAGATTTGCTAATTCTGAAGTGGAATGCGACTCATGCTGATGTAGTGAATGTCACCGGCCTGGTGGAGTATCAAAGAGACATAAGTAGAAATAGCGACCTCCCAGTGCATCTCAGCCTTATCAGTTGGTGTAAGGCTCTGTATGGGAGATTATTTTGAAAGCTTCTTGTGGGTATTTCCACAAGTAAGGAAATAAAATTGACTATTTGAGATCTTACTGCACAATAAAAAGGTCCAAATGAGAACCTCTGTAATAAGGATAAAGATAACCAAAGGGAATTAACATAGCAAACATCTAAAAGCAACTCAATAAGGAACTTGGAATTCACCAATTAGATGTGGACGAGCTTGTATCCCCTATAAATCTTAAACTTTATAAAGAGACTAGGACTGGAGAAGGAGCCGTAACTGAGCAACTAAGGAATACAGAAATTGGGAGCAATCGATCTAAAAACAATGTAGTGCAATATTATCTCTACAAGTTCATTCACTCAGTTAAACTCTCTGACAGTTTTTTGTTGATGGGCTGGTATGTATTATAAAGTTTTCTTTATTTTTAGATTAGTACTAATTTGACTTTGTTGGAGCAGTAATAAACATTGGAAATACACAACTTAAAGTAGGTAATTACAGATTTTTTTTTACGACGACAATACTTCCATCTATCAAAATATTCTGTAACTATTGTTGACTAATAAGATTCATTTAGAGGATCATAGCTGTACTTTTATAATAGCTGAAAATACACTTTTTCATAGATTTACAATATTTTCACGACATTAATTGTTATCGACTAGGCTATCTTATTATGTTGTGGTTTTACGTGCCATAAATAATATTTAGTGACTGATTATTTGATAAAAGATGCATTTAAAAAAATAAATACATATATGAGGGTTCTATTTTTGTATATTTTTGTGAACATTTCTCTGAAAAATAACTTTATTGATGACTCTCTTGACAGTTTGTAAAGCTTAAAAAAAATGAAATAAAATAATATCCTGGACAAGCTTGTGTAAATGTGTACTGAGAACTGACTACGCTTCTGTCTATGAGAATATTTCTTAAATTCAATATATAGATTAATTTCTGAACAAGAGTTACAATAAAATAATACAGAAGAAAATAAAATTGAAACATTTTGAAGTGGTAACCGATAAAATAATAAACTAAATAATTAAAACTATATAATAATTCTAATTTTAATAATTAGCTTTAATATAATAATGAATTATTATTATAATTTAATCATAAATACATGTTCTCGATTAATTTTTTATTGATAAATGTTTATATACATGCAGTAGGCAGTCAAATTCTGGAGGGACTGATGCATCTAGGTGACCCACGTAATGAGTGCTAAATATTAATACTTATTATGGTAGTGTCCATGAATCTGAAAACGCATGTTACATAGTAACTCTATACCTTAGATGCAACCAAATAAACCTTAGATAATAAAGGAACATTGTTTACAGTTTCTTGCTATAATGGGAGTTTTTCATATACTATATTGAATATATTTGTATCTTTTAATTTAAAATTAAAAGTCTTTTATCAGTAAGTAAATTTATTAATTTATGTCTGAATGATCGGAAAATCTTCTTACATAACCCCATTTATAACACTAACTGTTATAAATTAAAAAGAAATTGCGTAATGAATTCTTCTATTATTTAAACTTTATATTAGTGCACACAAAAAGCTTTTAATTCAAAATAAAACTTACACATTACTAAAAAATAATAGTCACGATGACTCAGTGTGCAAGATATCAACCAATCAATCAGCTGACCAAGCCGGAAGTTGGAAAACACTTTTATATTGTGTAAATAAAAACAAGTAAGTATATTTTAGATTACTCTACTATCTTAAATAAACTCTTATGGGTTCCTTAGTAATTTAATTTTTGTCGACAAAAAATGATCTTTGAAAGTAATAATAATAACTGAAAATCAATAATTACAGATTTGTTTTGAAACACGAATATACTATCACCTAGCGGACACTTCTGTAACTACGACGAAATGATCACATTCTGAACAAACATTACCGACCAAAAAAATTGACAGGAAAACAATATTTTACAAAATTACAACATTTATACACAATAATCATTATTTTTGTGTATTTAAAATATTTAAAACGATATAGCAATTGAAATTCGAATAATTAAATTATGTATAATGTTGAATAAATAATCATATTTTACTTCCAAGAACAATGTTCCCAAATTCGTAGCAACAACATTTTGTTCAAGTATAGAAGAGAGTAGATATGAAATATCAGAGGACCGATGCATCTAGGTGTCCCACGTAATGAGTGCTAAATATGAATAGTCCATAATTAATACTCATTATGGTAGTGTCCATGACACTGAAAACTCAATAGGTAATGACCCAACACCTAAGATGTGACTTTGTCTTCCCTTTTTCCTTCTAATTTAAATAAGAATTTAAATGGAGGCAAAAGAAAATTTAACTTGTTAGATATAAGAGAGGTAATAATAATTGTTCTTTTTTAAAGTTTTCATAAAATCGTTTTTCAAGTACTGTTTGGGATAAAACTCCTATTAAATACACAATAAATCCTTCATTTTAATCAATATGGTGTTCATCAATCAATAGTACTGTAATATATACTATAATATAAATACAGTGAAAAAAATGTATAAGAAATTTTTTTAAAAAATTCCAATTATGGAGCTTTAAAAACTCGAATTTGTTAAAATTGCCTTATCAAATATTGCAGAATCAACAATATTAAGGAGTAAGTCTATTATGGTTATATTTTTGCAGTATATTTGTAAAACAAATTATTTCTTAAAACGTATTTCCCATATATCAATGGTTTTTATATAACAAAGTATTTTCGGATCAATCATAAAACTAATGTAAACACAGTTTTTGTAGATGTAAAAGTAACGGACTAATCAGTAAATACAGGCGTGTAATGAAATACGATTGCAGTTCCACCTACCGGAATATAATGTAACTACTACATAAATACTTGTTTCGTAGCGTACTTTACGATACATTTTACAGTGAAAAATTAATATTACACATTTATAATTAGTTAACCACAAAAAAAAATGTTACCAGTTAACTAATTTAGCCAAATTAATTGTAACCATTTTGCTTTCTCACATTATGTAAGAACGGTGAATGTGAAAAATAGAACTACAAATTTTGAATAACTTGTTTCAAACTTAAAGTTTTTCTACCTGATTTTTGTCATTTTTTTCGTTTGCAGCGAGTGTCCCACATAATGAGTGCTAAATGTGAGGGATCATAATTAATACCCATTTTGGTTGTGCCCATGACACTGAAATCCCTTAGGTTTTCCAAATAAACTCCTAAATATGAAATAAAATCAACACCTAGGATGCGTCCTTGTGATCCCTTTTGTCAATTTAAAAGGGATGAAAGTGCTCTATATCGAAATTTGTCTGTCAGTATTTCGATAATATTTATTTCTTTGTACAGACATTTTTAAAAGTAAGTTTTTTTAGAATTTTGAAGAAAGATTTGTTCTAGAGTTTAACAGGCGTATAATTTTACATCTGTTTTCATTACATTTTGTACTGTTTTCATTGAATTGTTTTTAAATATAGTCAATAAACACAATAACGAAACGTATAGATCTGCATATCCCACTCCATGTGTCATGAGTTAATATGAGACATCAATAATAAGTTAAACTCTGACGACTTGAGATCGATCTACCGGATTATATTGTAACTATAGCAAACAAGCAATTTATCAGACTGCTTCAGTACCTAAATAATAGACAAATATTACAAATTTACAATTAATATATTTAACTGTTGATATTTATGTTTAACTTGAAACATTTTAAACTATAAAATAATTGAAGGTGATCAGTTACATTTTTTTCTGAAGTAGCTTAAAATCTTTTATATAACTAACAAAACAATAGTCTCGTGTCAGCATTTACCAAAGTGGTTTTGTTCATATACAGGCAGTTGGCATACAACGTCGGGGAGGACCGATGCATCTAGGTGTCCCACGTAATGAGTGCTAAATATGAGTACTCATAATTAATACTCATTATGGTAGTGTCCATGACACTGAAAATACAATAGCAAACAACCAACACCTTAGATGTGACCCTGTCATCCCTTTTTATTATCCCTGTTTACCTGTTTAAAAAACAGTGTCGTTTTATACATTTATTATTTATTGGTATGTGTGAATAATAAATGTTTAAATTATTTTAAACGGTATGTTCAGTATAATGCTTTCCCTAGCTACGTCAGTTCTACTTTCGTTGACGCGTTTCGGAGAACCTCCATCTTCAAAAACTATATCTATAATCTAGTTTATTTTATAGTTTAGGAGTATAGACATAGTTTTTGAAGACTGAAGTTCTTCGAAATGCGTCAACGAAAGTAGATCTGACGAAGGTAGGGAAGGCAGATCATTATACTGAACACGGTGATAATAATCCCAGCAGAAAAGAAGAAGAATATAAAAAGTATTTTAAACGTCATTATATTAATTACCCAATCCAACGTTATTATTTAGTATTTAGTTTTGTGACGTGTGTTAACTGTACAAAAGTCACATTTAATACGTTTTAATAATATTTTATTCTTCCTAATATAACCTTATAAATCTGAAAGTTTGTATATATATACATATTATATTGTATAATATTATATGTTACATATTACATATTATATATATATATATATATATATATATATATATATATATATATATATATATAAACAAATTATTAGTGAAATAAACCATTTTTTTTTATTAATCATAAATTCTCAACAAAATGTTTTTCCAGGATTGTCTGACAGCGCTAAATTTACAAAAATTTGGTTTATTCCAAAAATTATTACAAATTATTTGGTTCCAAAAAATCAAATAAATTAGAAAAACGATTAATGTGGGGGAAAAAGTGAAGTGGTCGCATCTATAATTTCAGTTGAAGAGCTTTGTTTTGTCAGTGTCATAAACATTGCTTCATAGTAAGTATTAAATATGAATACTACTGGGTCTATATTTTGAGTATTAATTATAATTCCTTATATTTAGCACTAAATACAGTATTTCACAATTTGGTTGTTTTTCTGTAATTACAGAATACATCGGTTAGAAATCACGTCGAGTTTCAAAACAAATTTGTGCTCACCGAATTTTTAGTTTTGTATTTGTATTAAAATTACTGACTACGGAAAGTGGGTTTCATTTACAGAATTAGGCTACACGTTACAATTGCACCAACGTCATTTCAATTTACAGGTGATTTTTCTTGTAGATTTCCATCGGACTCGTCAATAAGTTTTTTTTTTTGTTTTTCAGGTTTTTTAATCCTTGTCGCTCGTTTAGAATCACCACATTTATTTTCAACGGTGGAAATGTTAAAACGAGGAATGGCACCGGATTACCCAGGTGTTGTATTTAATAATTAGGATTTAAAATCCCTTTCGAAATGATCGTCATTAAAATGAAGTGAACAGACTTTAACATTATCAAAATTAAAATGATCTGCTCGTTTACACGCATGAACCCACGCTTTGGAATTTTTTTACGAATATACAGAACAAAATTTTCGTTATTTACAGATTTATTTTAAATAACGACAATACATTCATCTATCGGACAATTCTGTAACTACAGAGAAAGAAATATTTTGTCACGAAAAAAGAAAGTAAACAATATTATTATTTTGCAAATTTAAATCATTTATATCTGATTGTTGGTAGTTATACTGATGTTAAAAAATTTGAAATTATACAGTAATTGAAATTAGTTGAAATCTAAAGCAAGTTAAATTCGTTTTCATTAAACAAGATAACAATTTTCTCATTTATTTGCTTGCCCATGCTCTTTGTTCATATACAATCAGCAGGCAAGCTATGTCGGTAGTGGAGGACCGATACATCTAGGTCTACAACGAAATGAATACTGATAAATAATACCCATAGTGTTGATGACACTGAAAACTGAATGTTTGCTACCAAAATTTTAGCTGCGTCCTTGTCATTCCCTTTTCTTTCTCACTGAAGGATCTGTGAATATTTAAAAAAAAAATGATCGTTACAAAACAACTAACACTACTTGTATTATTTTTATTGCTAAATCGTATAAGTCCAAAAATAGGTTTTGTTTTTAATATCAGTCCACCTTGAACGCATCACTGGAGGTAATCTAATTTAATGAAATTTAATTTGTTACATATAATATAAGTCATAATCAACACATTTTTTTCACTTTTCACAAAATTATTTTTTCGAGCACTATTTGGGATGGAATTATTTAAATATGATTTTAAACACCATAAATCATTTCATATTCAGAAAATTCGAGGAATACAATATGGAATACAGCATAATATAAATCGCGCGCGCGCGTGTGTGTGTGTGTGTGTGTGTGTGTGTGTGTGTGTGTGTGTGTGTGTGTGTGTGTGTGTGTGTGTGAGAGAGAGAGAGAGAGAGAGAGAGAGAGACAGACAGACAGTGAAAATTTAAATTGTTACCACAACACCTTAATGCCGACCATTTTCTCCCTTCTCATTATTTTAATTAGTTTTTAATTAGTATTCCAATCGTAATTATGTTGATTTTTGGGATCATTTTTTTAAAGATTATCGTTTTTAGACACTTCTGGAAAAAATATTGTTGAGTATTTGTGATCAATAAAGTAACATTGTTTTCAGTTTCTTGTTATAGTTGGAGTTTTTCATATACTATATTGAATATATTTGTATCTTTTAATTTAAAATTAAAAGTTTTTTAATCAGTAAGTAATTTATGTCTGAATGATCGGAAAATCATCTTACATAACGCCATTTTTAACACTAACTGTTATAAATTAAAGAGAAATTGCGTAATGAATTTTTCTAATATTTAAAGTCTAAATTAGTGCACACAAAAAGCTATTAATTCAAAATAAATCTTACACATTACTAAACAATAATAGTCACGTTAACTAATTGTACAAGAGACCAAAACAATCAATCATCTGACCAAACCGGAAATTGGAAAACACTTTTACATTGAGTAAATAAAAACAAGTAAGTATATTTTAGATTACTCTACTATCTTAAGTAAACTCTTATCGGTTCCTTAGTACACACTTAATTTTTGTGGACCAAAAATGACCTTTGAAAGTAATAACGATAACTGAAAATCAATAATTACAGATTTGTTTTGAAACACGAATATACTATCACCTAGCGGACACTTCTGGAACTACGACGAAATGATCAGATTTTGAACAAACATTACCGACACAAAATAAATTGAAAGGAAAAAAATATTTTACAAAATTACAACATTTATACGTAATTATCATTATTTTTTTATACTTAAAATATTTTAAACGATATATCAATTGAAATCCGAATAAGTAAATTAGGTATAAACGGTACTGACATTAGTGAAATGCCAGGAAAAACATTATTTACAAAATTAAAACAATTGCATGTCATTGTCAATAGTTTTCTTGTATTTAAAACATGTTAAATGATATAGTAATTGAAATTTGAATAAATAAATTAGGTATAACGTTGATTAAATATTTATATTTTACTACCAAGAACAATGTTCCCAAATTCTTATCCAAAATATTTTGTTAAAGTATACAAGGCAGTAGTTATGTAATTTCGGAGAGGACCAATGAATCTAGGTGTCCCACGTTATGAGTACTAAATATGAATAGTCCTTAATTAATACTCATTATGATAGTGTCTGTGACACTGGAAACCCACATGAAAATTAACCAACACCTTAGATGTGACCTTGTCTTCCCTTTTCCTTCTCATTGTACAATCTGCTTTTATTTAAAATAATGCGATTTTCAGAAAAACGTCAAAGACAAATTTTATTATTTTTATTGGTTTCTATTCTTCTATATCTATAAAAAAAAGTTTTGTTTTGAATATTTATCAGTTTTTTGAGCGTATCACTGGAGGCAAAAATAATTTAAATTTAATTTAACTTGTTAGATATAAAAGAGGATATAGAATAAATGCTCTTTTTTTAAAGTTTTCATAAAATCGTTTTTCAAGTCCTGTTTGGGATAGAACTGTATTAAATACACAATAAATCCTTTCATTTTAATCAATACTATAATATAAATACAGATACAAAATGTATAGGCAACTTTTTTTTTAAATTCCAATGATTGAGCTTTAAAAACTCGAATTTGTTAAAATATCCTTATCACATATTACAGAATTAACAATATTAAGGAGTAAGTCTATTAAGATTATATTTTTTGCAGTATATTTTTAAAGCAACATATTTCTTAAAACGTATTTCCCATATATAAACTTTTTAATAACAACAAAGTATTTTCTATTGTATTTTCTATCGAATAGATAACTAGGTGTTAATCTATTCGTGTTTCAAAACAATTCTGTACTTATTGATTTTCAGTTATCGTTATTTTATTTAAAGATTATTTTTAGTCCACTAAATTTAAATGTGTTTTTATTATCCTGTTTGTTGTCTGAAAAGTTGAAAAAGTATCTATTATTATTTTTCTTATATTTATAAATAGAAATTCATTAAAATCAAAACTTTTTTTACATAGCAGAACAGAACCAATAAAAATAATAAATTATGTGTTTGATGTTTTGTGAAGAACGCATTATTTTAAATAATAGCAGATTGTACAATGAGCAGGCAAAAGGCAAGACAAGGTCACATCTAAGGTGTTGGTTGCTATCATTTGGGGTTTCAATATCATGATCACCACCATAATGAAGTATTAATTATGATTATTCATAGTTAGCATTCATTACATGGGACACCTAGATGCATCGGTCCACCCCCAAATTGTACATCTACTACCTTCTATACATGAACAAAATAATTTAACTAAGAATTTGGGAACTTTGTTCTTGGAAGTAAAATATATTTGTTTTACCTACTTTATACTTACTCGAATTTCAATTACTATATTGTGTAAAATGTTTTAATACAACAAAACTGTTGATAATGACTTGTAATTGTTGCAATCCTTTATGTTTGAGCTAAATAAAAATATTTCAATATATTACATAAAAAAGTCACATTTTAATTAGAAATTGTTAACAATATTTCTTTATTGGTCATAAATACTGGTCATTTTTTTCGAGAAGTATTTAAAACTGATAGTCTTAGAAGTGTTAAACTCCTCAAATTACGAAAGTTTTAAACCAACAACAAAATAATTAGAAACAATTAAACTAACACACAATTAAACTAACAAAAAGGGAGAACATGGTCGCAACTAAGGTGTTGGTTTACAAGTCTGCTTTGGGTTTCAGTGTCATAGACACTACCATAATGAGTATTAACTACGAGTATTCATATTTATATTTATCACTCATTACGTGGGACACCTAGATGCATCGGTCCTCCCCGACATTGCTTAACATGCAGGCTGTATATAAACACATTGATTTCGTTAAATCTATAGTTGAGAACATTGTTTTCAGATATCAAATTTAATTACTAAATATGTGTTAAAGCAGATTTATGTACTCGATTATAATTCACTAAATAGTTTGAATTATTTTACCTGAATTGAAATATCAACATTTACTTTCAAAATTAGAAAGAGTGACTTTCTATTAATACTTCAATGTAATTGTCGCTCCGAATAAACTTTAAGTTTTAGTTACGAAGAGGTCCGATAGGTGTCTCTGGTTTCATCTTAAATGAATCTGTATTTCCCCCAGCATCTTTATTGCAGAAATGATTAAAACCGTTAACAATATAATATAGAACTTTTAAATAAATATATAAAAGGAATTCTATAGAATTCCATTGTATATTCACTATAAATACGTTCTTGAAAAGAACGTTTACCATATTTTTTGTATTTCAAAAGTTTCAAAATTAAATGATATTAAGTCTAAGTAGTTTATTCAAATGTAATTCCATTATGCTTTGAATAATTTCATTTAAATTAAATATCGATAACTATTTCCAAATTATACAACAGTAACTTTTTATTCAATATTTTTTTCTACAGCTTGCTCTGAAACAAATATTTGTGTTGTAGTTATATAACAATCCGATAGGTGAAACTCTTACCTAAAAGCTAATCTGTGCTTTTAGATAAATAAGAGTGTGAAACTCTTATTTAAAAGCGAATCTGTGCTTACTGACTTTTCAATTACTTTCCCATCTACAAAAAAAAGTATTTCGATAATAGTTTCTTAAAATGTACAAAAATAACTTAAAATTATGAAAAACGTTAATACGTGAGAAATTCGAAATTTAAATCACGGTTTACGAATAAAATTTCAAAAAATAAAATTTCTACAGACGTGTTCCTTACTTCGTTAATTTTATATTGCTGGAGACAATTTAATTGAAATAGAAGTGACTGATTACGTTTAAATTCGTATTACTACCAGATTTATACCAAAACGTTATTCAAATTCGATTTTCAGACACATTAAAAAGGCGAATGGGGGTAATGTCTTATACATCAAATATGAATAAAATCTGTTAAAAATTTTAGTCTGAAGGGGTTTGCACAAAACAGACAGACATACAAAACAATCTTTTTACCATACTACAATGAAAGCATCTGTCTCTCGTGTTCTCATTTAGTTACATGTTTGTCCACAGGTAGCACTAGTGTTTCTTACAAGTTCCCAGTTTTGTTACGGATCAAGAAAACAATCAGCTGATTCAACCGGACTTTCGAACACACTTTTAGCTAGAGTTATTAAAAACATTTTTATAAGTTATTAGATAGTTCTACTATCGTAAGTAAAATACCATCAGTTCCTTAGTACACTCTTGATCTTATTAAAGCAATAACAATCTTTGAAAATAATAAGGATAACTAAGCCGCCTTGATGCGTACTGGGCCTTCACCCTGAGGATCCGGGTTCGATTCCCAGCCAGGGCTTGGCATTTTCATATACTCTAAATTATCCCATCGTCTGCAATAGACCAAGTGTGCACAATAGTCGGACGTTAAACACCAAATAAAATAAAATAATAAGGATAATTGAAAATCAATAAATACAAATTTGTTTTGCAACACGACTAGATTACCACCTAGCGGAATTATCTGTAACTACGTCGGAATGATTAGTTGGGATAGTAACTGAAATAAAATGTCAAGAACAGAAAACTATTTTACAAAATGTATACGTCATTAACGATAGTTTTGTTTCACTTCTAACATTTAAAACAATATAGTAATTGAAATCCGAATAATTAAATTAGGTGTAAAGCTGATTAAATATTTATATTTTACTTCAAAAAACATGTTCTCAAAAAAATGTATATTGAAATATCTTGTACATATATACAAGTCAGTAGATAAGCTACGACGGTGAGGACCGATGTATTTAGGTGTCCTACGTAATGAGTGCTAAACCATGTTCTCCTTTTGTTACTTTAATTTGTTTTAATAATTTGGACATTCTATATACATTTTTGTGATTTGTGAGCCCTTTTTTTTTATGTGTAGTACATTTTTTAATTATGACAAAACTTGTACACGGGAAACAAATTAATGTTAGTGTTTGAATGAGATGTCGGTAATTACAGATTTGTATTTAAATGTACCACAGTTCCATCTATGGGACTACTCTGTAACTACGATGAAGCGGTTAATTTCTTCACCGTGAACTGTAACGAAATATTACAAAAATATTACTTGGCCTAATACCTATTTAATAGTTATATGTATCTTTTAATAAAACATTGTTCTCAATTTATTTTTTGCCCAATTTTGTTTTGTTTTGTTTAAATACAGACAACAAGTAAACAATATAAGCGAGCACTTAAGCATCTACGAGTCCCGCTGTAATAAGGAGGATTCATAAATCATGCTCATAATGGTGGTGTTCATAAAAGTAACAAGCCCAAGCTGTTCGTAAAAATAGCACCTTTGATGCAACAACGTTCTCTATTTTTGTCATATTAATTGGTTTTCAGTTATTTTTTGTGTATTTTTGACATTTTGTAGAGCAATATTTTTATATTAACGGCTTTATGAACAATAAATAAACAAAGCTTTCGGTTCCTTGTTATGAAAGTTATACATGGAATAAATTGAATATATGTACATATGTTCAGTATCAATAGTGGCAGAAGATAAACATTTTCACAACTAGTAGAACAATAACAAGCGTTAAAAATACAGAACTAAGAGTCGTTGAGTACAGATTTGTTTTAAGGACAATAATCTATTTACCGAATTATTCTGTATTTACGGCGGTACGATTAGTCTATGAGCAACTTTCACTCATAGAAAGAGAGGAAAACCAATAATGTGTTAATTAACAACATTTATACCAATTTTCTAATATTTATTTTGAAATACAAACTTTTCAAACAATACAATATTTAAAATTTGATTAGTTGCCTTGAATCTAAAGCAGTTTAAATCCATTTGTATAACTTTTACAAATAATGTTCTCGTTTATTAACTTTTCGTAATATCTTTGTACATATACAAGTTGTATGCAATTAAATTCGGATAGGACCGATGCATATAGGTGTCCCACGCAATGAGTGCTAAATGTGAGGGATTATAATTAATATTCATTATGGTAGTGTTCTTGACATAAAATTAATTGGTAGTTTCCAATTAATACGTAAAGTATATGTACATTTTGTTTGTATAAGCAATCTTAGAAAGAGAAAGTTTTTAAAATTATTTAAAAAAGCTTGAAAAAAACGAACAAAAAGTAGTTAATTACAGATTTGTTTTAAAACACAAGACATACATCTACCGGACTATTCTGAAACTAAGGTGAACAGGTTTTTTTTTTATTCACAGCGCAGTACACATAAAACAGAAAAATCTTTATTTTTTAAATTTATGACATTTATAAATGATTGGTATTAAATATATTGAAGTTTCAAACAATACTTAATTAAAATTCAAATAGTTACCTTTGGTCTTGGGCATGTTACAATCATTTATTTTACTTCGAAAATCAATGGTCTCTTTTCTTTATTTTTCTGCGCTATTCTGTTCATTTACAAGGCAGTACGCAGGCAACGTCGGGGAGGACCGATGCATCCAGGTGTCCTACGTAATGAGTGATAAATATCAGGAGCCATAATTAATACTCATTATGGTAGTATCCATGACACTGAAAACCCTAGGGTGTTTCAAATAAAAACACGTTAAATATACGATGAAACCAATACCTTAGATGCGACTTTTTCATCCCTTTTTGTCAATTTTAAATATACAAAAGTTAATCCTTATCGCGATTTTTCTGTCGTTATTTCGATAATAATTCTCCTTGTTTATAAATAGACATTTATAAAATGTTTTTTTTTAGCATTTTGAAGAAAGATTTGTTCCAAGTTTAACAGGCGTATAAATTTCTTGTATTTTCGTTATATTTTTTAATGTTTTCGTTAAATTGTTTTCAAATACAATCAATTTGTACACAATTGTATCCTATACACAAGAAGAAATCGTATAGTTCTCCATATCTCCCCCCATGTGACCTGTGTTAAATATGACATCAATAATAAAACTGATAACGCAAACCGAATGTATAAGCAACTAGTTGTAAAAGCAGTATTTTTTAAAATAATTAACTAACTATAATTAGTAACTATATTTATGTTCTAACTATTACTAATATTGGTACTAATGAAGATATTAAATGATTAATGATAATAAAACGGTTATTAATGATAATAATATACTTTTATATAAACAATATGTTACACTATCAAAAATATATTTCCTTTTCATTTATAAAGTTTTTAATTTTTTCAAAAAACATTAAAAAAACCGCACATTACTGAGTAAAAGTTCAATTTTTTTCTTTTTTTTTTTTCAAAATTATCATGAATCCATAACCAGGTAGACGTACATTTTTCTTAAAGAATTTTCTTAAAAGCACAATCGATTTACAAAGGTCACAGTGCGATATTAACCCTACAAGTTAATTCATTCATTCAAACCGTCTAACAGTTTTGTGCGTGATAGACTGGTATGTAATATAAAGGCTTTAATTATATTTAGATTAGTATTAATTTCAATTTGTTGTAGCAGTAATTAGCTTTGCAAATAGCCAACTTAAAGTAGGTAAATACAGATTTGTTTTACGACGATAATGCTTCCATCTACAGAAATATTCCGTAACTACAGTTGACACAATAAGTTTAATTTCGAGTGTCATAGCTATACTTTTATAATAACTGAAAATTCACTTTTTTATACATTTTCATTTACATTTACATTAATATTTTTATTCAAATTTGAATTTGCATTTACATTTACATTCACATTCACATTCACATTTATATTTAAGCAAATTTAGTATGATACCGAA
The DNA here is from genome assembly GCA_022606455.1 of Callitettix versicolor. Lineage (NCBI taxonomy): Eukaryota > Metazoa > Arthropoda > Insecta > Hemiptera > Cercopidae > Callitettix > Callitettix versicolor. The sequence continues at coordinate 37,716,755 of CM040186.1, read as the reverse complement.
AACACTGGATTTTTGCTACAAACACCTTAGTTAAGGCCTTGTTTTCTGTTTTTGTCACTTTAATTATATTTGTTATTATTTGTCTGTTGTTTCTTGGACTTCATTTTTAAAAATTTTTTAAAGATTAACGGCTTTAACTACTTGTGGAAAAAATATTGTTTTGAGTATTTATGATCAATAACAATTATTGTTTACAATTGCATATTAAAATGTGAGTTTTTTTATGTAATATATTGAAATATTTTTATTTAGTTTAAAAATAATAGATTTTGTTGACTAAATAAATTTATTAATTTTCATCTGAATTAATGAAACATCAGCTTACATAACGACAGTTGGAACACTAACAGTTATAAATTAAAATGAGAATAGTTTAATGAATTCTTATAGAATTAAAAATTTAAATTATTGTTCAAAAAACATAATTTTTAAGTCAAAATAAATGTTACACAATACGAAAATTAAATAGTTAAATGATTCAGGATGCAAGAGAATAAATCAGCTGAACAAAACGGAATTGGAATACACTTTTACATTGAGTAAATAAAAACACGTGTGTGTATTTTAGATTACTCTACTATATTAAGTAAACTCTTATTAGTTTCTTAGTACACATTTACTTTTAGTGGAATAAAAGTGATCTTTGAAAGTAATAACGATAACTGAAAATCAATAAGTACAGATTTGTTTTGAAACACGAATAGATTATCACCTAGCGGACACTTCTGTAACTACAACGGAATGATGAGTGAAGCAAACGGTACTGACATAAGTGAAATGCCAGGAAAAACATTATTTACAAAATTAAAACAATTGCATGTCATTGTCAATAGTTTTTCTTGTATTTAAAACATGTTAAATGATATAGTAATTGAAATTTGAATAAATAAAATTGAAGGTATAACGTTGATTAAATGTT